>OX608073.1:293012607-293363528 GCA_951509635.1 Eupeodes luniger | reverse complement strand
TATGAGTTTTTATTTGACTCTATTTAAGCTACTTCATAAATTAATATAGCCTCAAAAGGCCTTATATATGTACGTGTTAATACCAATTTCAAAAGCCTGACGTGATGTATTAATTTTGAAGTCGGATTTGAATTAACCCCTCCAAACCCCACTTTAAAAGTGCAATTTTAATGCCAGTAAGAAAACCTTGTCGACCATTGTTTTGTTCCAAAGCTAATAGCTAATATAAAGTGGGAAAATATTGTTGAAGAACTTAATAGCTTAGGTCCTCCAGAATGAACTTTAGAAAAATGGCAAAGTATGGACCGATCTGTGCTACAAAATTTAAAATTAAGTAGAAAACAATATGGAAAAAAGGGGCAGGGATGCGACCCACAAAGGAAGATGCGAAAAAACGAGACCCGATAGACCCTAACAAACTAAGGGACGCTGTGAAGAATATTATGAAAAGCAACTCAATGAAAGGAACCAAAACTATTTGGAATATCAGTAATGACTTTAAAAAGAGACTACCGCAAACGCCAGCAATCTAATGATAGTGAAATAAGTTATAAACCTGATTATGCGCAGTCTCGAATCTTCTCCGAAGTTGAAGAAACATTTTTCGTAGCTTATCTGAAAAAGGCAAGTGAACTAAATCATGGATTATCTTCACTTTCTGTTCGAAAATTAGCTTACGAATTTGCTCTGCAAAATAATAACCCCTCGCAGAAATACATTAAGTGGCAAAATAAAACTGCAATTCACGATTGGTTTATGAGAAGAAACTCGCAATTGTCATTGCGGGTTCCTGAAGCCACTAGCTTGAACAGATCGACCAGCTTTAATAAGCACAACATTTCTCAGTTTTTTGAAAATTTGCGAATTTTAATGACAAAACATAATTTTGGAGCAGAATCAATATGGAATATAGACAAGGGTTGACTACGTTTATGAAACCAAAAAAGGTGTTGCTACTAAGAACTTGAAGCAAGTGGGCAATGTGACTTCTGGTGAGCGCGTTGAACTATTAACTAAATGCTGTGCTATAAATGGGGAATTATATTCCCTCCTTTATGATCTTCCCACGCAAAAATTGGCAGGATCGTATGATTAAAGGTGCACCCATAGGCACAGAGACGAGCATTTTCTCTTCAGGTTGGATGACTGTTGTTAATTTTGTAAATTTTTTGAAACACTTCAAAAAAATTCAGCAAGTGTTCCATGGAATCTCAGTGTTTGATAATAATGAACAATCATGACAGCCACATAAGCATTGAATCGTTTAATTTTACAAAGGGAAATGGAATTTATCTTCTCACCATACCTCCACATACATCTCACATAAAGATAAAATTTAAGGGGAAATTTTATTAAGATAGGAGAAAAAAACAAAAAGATTCAAAGTAACATTATTAAGACAAAACGCAATATAAAAGCGTTTGTTTCGTCATTATCAGAAAATGAAGAGGAGCTGCCACCATCCCCGGAATCAACAACTTTCAATTTTTCAGAAGATTCGTTTAATTCATCTAGCTGTCAGTCTGAAACCCAAAATGAACGTTCTTCTTCGTTATTAAGTGTTGTAACTGGGCAATAGTTTACACATACGTTCTTTAAAAAAACGTACTACATAAGTATGTTGCACAGGTAACATCATTAACAGAACATGGTTATGAAGCGCGTTTTGCTAAAACAATTAATAACCACATTTTTAAAAGGCCAGTTAAAGATGAAATTTCTGAAGTTGGACAGTATCAAATCGTAAAGAAAATCAATCAATCAATCAAATCCAACACTAAGCGCGTTGTTTTAATGCAATTCAGGAAATCGTTACGGAAATTTAATTTAGACTAAGCCATCTATGCAACAGGGGATAGTTGATAAAATTTAACTTAAGTCGGAAGCGCTATTGGTTATTGAGATATTTTGGGTCAACCAAAATTTTCACTTTTTTAAGGTGCTATAGTAAAAAAAAAACACCTACTCAATTTTTGTGAGATTGGGCAGGTTCAGCCGACATAAGGGACTTGAAAGCAAGGCAAGTTTCTTGCATCTGATTGGCCAGCTGCCAAAAAATTGCCTTCCAATTAATGCAACTTTATTGGAAAGTTGACTTGAAAGTTAGTCAAGAAAAATCTCCCTAACTATCAACTTATGTCAAAATGACAATTGATCATGTTTTTTAATTCAACTAAAAGCTGAACTTTATTGCTAAATGATTTATTTTATTTTCTGCATACCTTCATTTAATGCTTTCTGTAAAAAGGTTCCTTGTAAATTTGGAAAAGAAATAAGTAATATTTCTTTAAAATACAAAATACAAATCATGATAGACTTGTAGCTTGCCTGAGGAGTGTTTTGTAGAAAATAATGATTTTGGCAATTTTTGTACTATGAACTTGAAGTAGAAGTTTGTGAAGTAAAGTTTATTTATTTATTTATTTATTTCGTCAATCAAGTTACAAAAACTTTATAAAGACTATCATATATACATAATTTAAACTAACGAATAAATAACATATTTACAAAGTATAAAAATAATAATATTATAATGAATTCAATATATCTCTTTTAATATTTATCCTACTTTTATTAAAATCAATGACAAGATCAAGATCATTCAAAGCAATACAAGAGCTAGTAATTGGATTATGTTTGGCGTAACTTGTACTATAATATGGAACATAAACGAGATTTCCATCTCTAGGTCGCAAAGTACGGGAAGGTGCATAAAGATAGTACATTGAAAGCAGCATCGAACAGTTAATATTTGAATTGAGGATATCAAAAGCGAAAAGAGCAGAAATAGTTTCCTTCTAAGTACTAGGGGCTTTAAATCAATAAAGGCACATCTGATCTCATAAGACGGAAGATCTGCATTTCTAAATGTTTTCCGCAAAGCAAATTTAGTAAACCTTTTCTGAATTTTTTCAATACGAAGAATGCTTGTTTGAGTATATGGATTCCAAATAACACAACAATACTCTAGCACAGGTCTAACAATAGCAGGGGCGATTCCTCATAGTTAGCTGGTTTAGCGGCGCTAAACCAAGAATTTTAGAATAAATATAATTTTCTAATATGTATATTATTTGGTAATTGAATTACTCAACAGCTGACTATAATGTTAAAAAATTCAGTTGTAGTTACATTATATGCAACTTTTCTACAAATCTTCATTTTATGAAATAAAACTCGCATACAATAATTTATCTCAAAGCATTGGGCTTTGGGCATCGCAAAAATTTGCGCTATCAAATTTCATACATTCATTTCATGAAATAAAACTCGCATACAATAATTTATCTTAAAGCATTGGGCTTTGGGCAGCGCAAAAATTTGCGCTACCAAATTTCATACATTCCACACACACAGATTTATGCACACATTCGAAAAAAACCCTATAAAAATAAACAGAAGGGTGAGCGCAAATAAAAGCGATAACCCGGCGAAGTATACGACACATTAAAGGCACACAACTGACACAAAAGACAAGTTGCACGAGTCGCAACCATGAGTTTGATGTCTCCTTTCTTTATACATCGTATGGACTATGTGAGGAAAAACAAGACCGACGACGAATCGAACATGATCGTCGAAATTCATATCATATCATATCATATTCGTTTTAAAAGGAGAAAATTGTGTTACCTATTTTCATTTGTGTGAAAATGAGGTTTGCTAGCGAACTTGACCCCCCAGTAGGAAATTTGCTCACCAATGAAAATTTTGTGTGAAATCGCCAAGGAAATCAGCTACTCGAATCATTGAGGAATAGCATGCAATGAAATCCTTACTGAAAGGCATTGCGTTTTTCCTATGATTATACAATCCACCCTATCTTTTTCTTTGTAAAATATTTTATTCACGATATGAAGCATGAGATGGGTTTTGTGTTTGTTTATATTTGCCTTTCTCTTCTCTACCTGCTACTGAGGAGATTGGCTTCAGTCTCAGAATTTCAATGCTCTTGTTTTTTACATATAATAAAAAATTGCCGTTCCCGTTCGTCAGCCTGGTTTGCTTCGAGAAACAAAGTTATTTCCAACAACAACGCCCGACGGTGATGGCGACGGATGGTTGAAGGATTGCAATGTTCGGGTTTTTTACATATCATACAAATTTCGATTCGCGATCCTCAGCCTGGTTTGCTTAGAAACAAAGTTATTTCCAACAACAATGCACAGTGTTCGGGGTAAGTGATTTTTTTTGAAAGCATTGTTGTTTTTTCAAGAAACAGAAAAGATTAAAAAATGCGTTTGGGTTTTCCAGTAATAAGGTTAGGCGCGACGCGCGGCTAGCTACGCGCCCTTGTTTTAATTAAATAAAATTCTTTTCTTCTATTGTTTATTTTTTCAGTTGAATTCCATTGTTCACAGTGTCAAGCGCGTAAAGCCGATATTAAAAATAATAGTTATTAAAAAAGAGTTTAGAAAATAAATTATTAAAGTGTAAAAAAGCGTTAATTTTTATAAATCACCAAAGAATCAAAAATGAACAAGGAAAATATTCAGTTAATTTCATTTAAATTACAAATCCCTTTTAACAATTATCTAGTCCTTTCTTATTGCTATTTTTCTAAAGGCTTCCGGATCTAAACAGTCAGCAATGTACTCCATTGAATTTTCACCCACTAAGCAGCCAAGGCGGATTTTTAAGAAAACGGTAATTATAACTATTATTTTATTAAATTACAAAATTAAATTTCTATAATTCTGCTTTACATTTTGTATAGAATCAACAAGATAAAATAGACGAAATGAGAGCGGACATTAAACGTTTGTGTGTCACCATGGAGCAGCTAAAAGATGGGATTTTCGAATTGGCAGCCCACATCAAACACTTCCTAAAGGCCGATGTTATCAATTCAAAAGAAATATCTACAAATTTCCCTATTGAAACAATCCCTGATTTGGACGATAAATAAAATGATACAAATTTACATGACTGTTTTTTTTTTAAATATTTGTATCCAAAGATTTGGGTATGAGTAAAAAAATAATTAGGTAATAAAAACATGATTGACTTCCTTTATGAACATTCACCACATTTTTCACCAGGTCAATTTGCACTAGTGAATGAGTTACATTGGCTTCCCTAAGGAAACCACTGGTGAATATTCATCACATTTTTCACCAATGTAAAGTACCCAAGTATATCAGCTACTCCACTAACCCAGTGATTTCCCCGGTGTGAATTCACGGTATTTTTCACCAACTACAATTCACTTTGGAATACACCAGATGCACTTGCTTGGTGATTTCCTCTCTGAACAGTCACCATGAAATTCACAACTTGGTGAACGCCAATCCAATCCCCATGTTAATTTCATTGATGTTTTCACCATGTTTTCATGGGGTGTAGCTTCCATTCACTAAGGAAAAAGTTGGTGATTCACCGATGAATTTTTTGAAAATTCCTACTGGGCCAGTACTACGACAGGAATTATGTTCGTTGTTTAGCTCTCTTTTTAGAGATAATACTGATTTTTGGTGTGGGGAAGGAGAAAATGGAACACAGGCGGTGTTTGAGTTTAATAGGCGGATTTTTCAAATGTTAAATAAGAAATAGTTTTTGTGTGAAAGCGTTTTTTATCTTGAAAGGAAAGTGACTTAAGCAAGTGCATTTTATTATAAATAGTGTTTTATTAGTTGAATATTGGATGTGTTATGATCGGTATGATTTTTATGTTTATATTTCTTATTGCAATTATTATTAACATAATTCCATACCAATTCATACATGCTAGAGGGTAGGCTACTTGATTTTTTTAGAACAGCTCAAATCAAAACAAGCATTTAATTTTTAATGGAAGACATTTTTTTAAATAATAGTAGTACCTACTTACAACTAAGAATTATAAGCGGGCTCAAGTGAAACTATTAAGTCAAAATTTGGAAACAAATGAATAAAAATCAGTTTAAAGTGTAATTTTTCAAAGTTTTAATTAAGTATCTACAATACATACATTTTTACTTGCGACATATAAGAACTATGTATATGGCGAGTATTGGTTCCGTAAAAAAATTCGAACTCGAAATTTTAATCAAACAAGGCATTAGAATGGTAGAAATTTTAATCAAACAAGGCATTAGAATGGTAGAGGGTGGGTCCCCCACTTGCGTCCATCTGTCTGTCTGCCCTCATCTCTACATTCCAAACTATTGGGTCGATTGAGTTCAAAAAGGAAAATTAAGGTTTTAAGCAGATTCGCTTTAGGCGTTTTTTATTTTTTTTTCTAAGAGTAAAAATAACAGTAGTTCCATACAAATGCCAAAAATCGAATAACCAACCGAAAGATTTTTACTAAATTTTACCTTAATTTTTTTCTTAACTTAATTTCTTTCTATAGAAAAATAATTGCTTGGTATTGTTTCAGAAGGGTACTCAAGAACTAATGAACCAATATCAATAATTTTTTTCTTCACAAGCTCTTATAATGTCTTTATAATATTTGATGATCAATAATGTCAACATTTTTTTGGATTTTTATAAAAATTTAATTCGTTGCTTATTTATTCTTTAAGAAACACTGAAAACTATATGATAAATTTAACATTACCAGAACGAAAAAATAACAAAGTAAGAGAACATAACGACTTACATATGTACCTGCATAGGATCAAATTCAATTCTTTTTCAATTAAAAAGTATAATAAATATTGTATGAAGTTTAATTTGCAAATAATTATATTCTATACAAATTTCTATTTCACTTTGAAGCCATGGAATTGTAATTCTTTGGCGATCTAGCTGGTTGGAATTATTAACCACTGTAAGTATAAAGAGCAGTGAATTCCAATCGACTGTTTTACTTTTAGCATGTATGAATCGGTACACTGTACGACTTAAGGACGGTGATTCAGATTATTTTTTGTTATTTTTTTTTTGGATTTTGGATATTTTCGATTTAAATAATTATATATTAAAAAACAATTATTTAAACAATTTTGGGCATTTATAAAATAATGTATCAATCAATATACATAACTATACCATCATAATTTTCAATTTTTATAACTTGTGTATGGACACATTATATCCAGTTTTAGGCTATACTAAGTAGTTTTAAACAGATTCTTCTTTGTATGTTTAAAAATAGATACTTTATTTTAATGATATTGGTTTAACAATAGGAACTTTTATTTTGATAGGAATTGAAATGGAGTCCAATACTTATCAAGCAAAGACCATAATTGAACAATTACTAGAAAAACCATTTAGAACAAGATCGTTTTCGGAGAAGCTAATAGTAGTCAATAATGGGCGTCCATGTCCAAAGCTTACAGATTTAAAATCAACACATAAGGAAAGACACAGAGAGTATACTCGAACCTTTAGCGAAAATCAATATTTATTATTTATTTATTCTTGAAAAAGTATTTTGATTTTCTAGAAGACCAGTAGCTAACCCTAAAATTATGACCAGGAATCGCCACTGAACAATAGATAAAAACAGAGTCTTAAGTGTGTAAGGATCTTCAAAAGACTTTGAATTCCTCATTATGAAACCCAACATCGAATTTGCTCTGGAGATTACTTGGTCAATATGAAGCGAAAAATTCATTTTAGAATCAAAGATAACTCCAAGGTCCTTTTGACTCATTAATCTTTGAAGGTTTTGACCATCAAGTTTGTAATCGAAACAAATAGGATTGAGTAATCTTGCATAAGTTACAACACTACATTTATTATTATTGAAAAATAATCCATTTAGATTACACCAGTGAACAATATTATCAAGATCATTTTGAATTTTACACGCATCTAGTGGAGATTTAATGCAACTAAAAATCTTGAGGTCATCTGCATATAATAAGTACTTAGAATATGAAATAAAACTAGGCAAATCATTTATAAAAAGAATGAAAAGGAGCGGACCAAGATGGCTGCCCTGTGGTACACCGGAAAAATTTATGATTTCATTTGACAGGACATTACCAATTTTGACATATTGTTTTCGTCCAACTAAATAACTATGTATCCATTTAAGAAGTGCGGAGTGAAATCCAAATAATTGAAGTTTCTTCACTAGAACATTGTGTTGTACCCGATCGAAAGCTTTCGAAAAATCAGTGTAAATAACGTCAACTTGATAACGGTTTTCTAAATTACAAAGACAGTAATTAGTGAATAAAGCTAAATTAGTTGTTGTCGACCGACCACTCATAAACCCATGTTGGTTTTCAGAAATATGATTTTTAATCAAATTATAGAGCTTGTTCTTTATTATTGCTTCAAATACTTTAGGTATCAGCTGAAGTTTAGCAATTGGTCTGTAATTTTCAACAGCCGATTTCGATCCCGACTTGTGCAGAGGAGTTATCAAGGAATGTTTCCAAGTATCCAAAAATACACCTTGTCTTAGAGACAAATTGAATATATAACAGAGTGGAGCAGCTAGTTGCAATTTACAGTTCTTTAAAAGAAGCGGTGGTATATTATCTGGTGCAACAGAAAAACTGTTATCAAGAGATGATAGTGCTTCCAATACATCATCAATAGATAAATTGAGACAACCAATCTCAATACAAGAGTTATAGCTATTTACCATTTGAACATAATTAATGTTTAACTCAATAAAATTTTATTGAAAAAAAGACGCAAAGTTGTTACAGATTACATTTAGATTATCAGAAGAGACGCCATTATACGACACGTTCGCTGGAATCCCAAGGGATTTTCGTTTTGTATTTAGGAATGACCAAAAACATTTAGAATTATTTTTAATCTTCGACTCAAGAGACCAAATATATTGCTTATAAGTAAATTTTTTCAAAAATTCATATTCTTTTCGAGTTTGATAAAATTTTTCACGAAAAACATCCGAAATTTTACTTTTTTTATGAAGCTTATTCATAACATTTTTCAATCTCAATAGACTATTGTTAAACCAAACTGGCCTTTTCGAATTTTTTGAATAATTAATAGGAACGAAATTTAAAATAGCAGAATCTAAAATGTTCCGAAACATAGTAAAAGCTAGCTCTAGATCATTACAGTTAAAAAGAAGTTGCCAGTCAACTGATTCTAAATAATTATTCATTGATATAAAATCAGCATTTTTAAAATTATGTTTCTGCTCTGTATTACAAGATTGTGATTCTATTAAAACAGACAAATTAAAAGTAATTTAAAGTTCTGAATTTTAATTTCATGACACTTAAAAAACTATCTAGTTGCCTTGGTCAAAATTTACGTTCAAAGAATGAAGTTGACTGCAAATGAAGTCACTTATGTTGTCTGAACCTGCCCATTCTTTTCTGCATCTTTCTGTGCTATTATCTGTAAAACAAAAATTATTTGCAGTCGATATCTCTACTGGTTTGTGAAATATAAACGAGGAAAAAGACTTCCTGGGACCATGAAACGTAGATATATGTCAAAAGTTTCCATTCGACAAATCGGACGGATTACAATAACTTTCTATGGGATGTTACAAATGATTTGGTATGTTATGTTAAGTTACGAGTTTTGGTTAAACAATTTCCTTAAAAGGGCAACCGTGATTGAATTATTTATTTAATAATTTAAAAAAAAATGTTATTATGGTCCAAACTTCTTAAAGAAAAAAGATAGATGTTGTCCATTGCTTTTAAAGGTGAGATTGTCCAACGCCGACACTTCAAAATTGTGGAATTTTACTTTGAAAAAAAATCGCATTTTACGGTGTTAAATGGCTTCGTCAATAAGAAAAATTACGGATTACAGAACTAAGTATATCCTCAAGCACTTAATAAATTACCATTATTCCATGAAAATTAACAGTTTGATACGAAATGAGGAAAGAGTTGCTGTTACGGTGAATGGTGAGCGCTTTCGAGTCAGGCTGATTTTTTTTTTTCCTAAAATTATCATATATCGCGCTTAACCATCAATTAATTGAAAAATCAATTTTGTTAACACTTTATTTCCAGAAATGGTCCTGTTGACTGACACCCTCATTCCTGCGACTTAACGCCTCTATGATTAGTTTTAATGGGGCTATGTTAAGTCATTAATTCATGCCGACAAACAAGCAATTTGAAAAGCATTGAAAGATAATATTCAAGCCACCGCACGGCCAGATTTATTGGAAAAAATAATGAAAGATTCGACTGATCGACTAAACAATGTAACTCATAGCTGTAGCTGCGGCAGACATGTGCCGGAAATCATATTTATGATATAAATTCTATCAAATTATCTTTTATACGAGTATTATACCTATTATAATTATAATAATAAAAAAAAAGTTCCAACAATATTTTTGTCCTGTAATATTATTTAAAGTTTTTAAGCTTTTAAAAAGGCACCCGATAGGTACCTTAAAAACCGTGTCTAGGCTAATCTTCAATCTTTGTTAAATTAAAAAAACAAAAGTATGGTGACCAGAGTAGGTATATCCTAACATGGTCATCGAAATAATTAGAAGAGGGACATCCAAAGGATCTGAAAAATTAATAGTCTGAAGAACTTGTTGGAGAACGACAATCAAGTGTTATGTTTTCACAAATATTTACTAAGAACATTTTGCTTCTTAAGCTCTTCTTTGCTGAATAATTATGTGGAAAATAAAACCTAATATGTCAAAGCAAAACAATCAACAAATTTTGCAAAGTAGATTTCTAAAACCATTTTAATATTTCTCTTTCTCTCCTGACGTTTCAATTTAAACGTTTTTTTTTAATTTGATATAATTTCTTATTGTTTTTTTAGTATTGTATTGAATTGTTGTATATTTCTGTCTGGTTGTTAGTGTCATTTTATTATTAACTATCTCTTTCACTGATTAGTGAATAATTATTCTTTAACCAAAAATATTTTGTGTAGAAAAAAAGCAAATAAAAAAAAACAACTTAGATTCAAAATAGTTCATTAATATTTTTATTATTGAAAATAAATTACATATAAACCAATTTTGATTCATATTTCAAATATTTTACAAAAAAAATAATAATTATAAAATTAAACATGAATATATTATTGAAAATGTATATCTTTTAAAATAAAATAATATTTAAACTTAGTTATTATACTTTAGATTTTTTAAATGGACATTCAATTAAATTCGCAGAAAAAAAATAAACAAAATAATTATAAAGTCACCCAAATCAATAATTGAAATATGTACTTAATAAAAAAATATAAAGTTATTATTAAATAATTAAAGCAGTGTTCAAATAAAAGTTTTCTTTCATGCAATTTTTTCTATTGAACATTTTTATTTTATCTGAAATAATACTTACAAATGTTTTTGTTTTGCTTTTGTTTTGCTTTTGTTTTTCTTTACTTTCGAAGAATACAACTTATACACTATTTTGTGAGAGAATGCAAAACGGATTATATAATGATGATGCTTCGGCCAGCGCAGAATTAGGATTACTTATGAAGAATTTGGAAGCTGGAACGGTTTTTCTTTTTTTTTTTACATTCTTTAACTAGCTGTGTGCGCACATAGAGTTGCATCGAGACCATTTTTTGTTTTTTATATTATTATTTAAGAGTCGTGTTAAAGTGCAGTGATTTGTTTTGTTTGTCATGATGGAAATGATTCTTTGTGGTTTTGTATTTATTTTTGTTTCTTTAGCTTATTTTAATTCGTTACATTTGGAATTATGTATTTCTTTTTTATTATTTCTGTTTTAAGGATTTTTATATTTCGTTTTTATTATGTAAATTATATCTAGAAAGATATTGGCTCATGCGGAACAGTGCATTCGCCAACAGTAACACGGTACATTGCCATCTCTGTGATTCCATGATAGTGAACAAATGCTGCAGCGATAACCAAAATGTGGAACAATTGATGCGATTGGAACTGAAATTGAAAAATGGAATTAAAATACATTTTAAATACGGAAAAATAAAATTAAAATTTTCTGTTAGGTTTTAGTCTCATCTCTAAACTTAATTTAAAAATAAAATTAGGTGGCGCAACATTCCGTTGAGAACTAGGGACTAGTGACTTAAAAATCTACTCTTGACGATTATTCCTGTGTGCGAGTATTGTTGTCAGGGATGTATTGAATCAAATTGAATGTAGAAGGATATAAATATGGATAAATAGATAAAAAGTCTAATAAATATATCCTTAGTGGAACCAATCTTTATTTGTATGTAAATGACTAAGCTACAGCTAATTTTAGCACTACAGGGCTCTACCATCCTGCTCAACGGATGCGTTAACTGTTAATCTGCACTATTTATACCTCAGCCGACATAATATTATGGGGCGATCTCTCTTTGGGTCGCTTGAACAATGTTGGGATATACTATTTAAACCTTATTTTCAAAGTGTGTACACACACTAGCCTAAGAAGAATTCTGCACATAGCCCTTGAATTATTCATGGAGAAAGTCCAACCAACTCAATTCAACAGGTTTTTGGGCAAAAAATCTTCTTTTTTGCCAAGGCACACTTGCATTTCAGAGGGTAAGTTAACAAACAAAAGTGCCACATCAGGGGCTAGGACTACCCGCGCGTTACTATCAAGAAGCAAATACATCTGCAATTAAAGACATATATTTGGAGTACCTCTGCGTTATGCAGGATGGCGCCAATCCATGGAAAAATTGATATTTTGCCCATGATAAAATACCAATTGGAAAGCGCGGAGGTGCGATTTGATTATTTCGCCTATGTTTTGTAAAGAACTGTGGAGAACCGAATGTATTGGAGCCACACTAAATGGAAGACGTTTAATTTCCTATAATTTATTGCATTATTAAAAAGAAACTTATTTGTCATACCCTTATTTGTTTAACTTTAAATTCAGAGAATCACAAATAAATCTATCCAACTGCTATACTTTCGAGACGCTTACCAACCAGCCGCTGCATCCCTAATTTCACACTTAGTAAAAAAAAAAGAACGGGAAGGAAGGCAATAGATGGAGTGCGATGTTGGTTCAGGAACCGAAATGCGAATATTCAGAGGGCCATTGAAGCAATTAATGCGACAACATTACCCTCTAAACTATTTCAGAAACTCATGATTTTAGAAACCTGAACATTAGTCTTTGAATCACTCTTGTCTAGGTTCCGGTTCATAGTAGTATTGAGGGAAATGAATGAGCTGATAAGCAAGCACGGCAAGAATCCGGCCATTTTTTTTTTACTTGCAGAGAGTTAACGTTCCTCTTGCCACAGAGTCCAATTCAATGTGGACGACTCAACTGCTTTAAAAAAAAAGTATCTTATTAATTGGCCTCCCTTTGCCAGGATGAGAAGGTGAGTATTTTGGAAAGTAATTTGAACTTTCTGAAATGAATAACAATATCTCAAAGCCAAAAAATATAAATGTATTAATGCTTCATATTTTTTTAAATATATATTTTGCTCATAAAGTTGACTTTTGATCGGCATTTCTACATACTAAGATGTTATAGGAGGATAGAACACAACAATAGAGTCACGGGAATAATAGAATCAAGAAGTTTCGAAAGATTGTGACTCAGTGAACATCTTAAGCACAGTACCAAGTCAACCCATTGGAGACCTTAACCAAAAATACCAGAACGACTGGACAACGTCATTTGAAGACTATTTGAAGCCATAAAGAACGATGCAGTTGAGAGACATTGCGATTCGAAACGAGGAGATAAGTGTAAAAGAAACTTAAATCAATGCTACCTATGATAATTGTTGTTTGAATAATAAGTAATCGTTACATTAACGGTGTTTTATAACTTAAATTTTGAGATAGTATTAAATACTTGAGTCAGAAGTCTGAAAGTCTCGGTCGTAAGACTCATTATTCAATACGGACTAACAGTATGGTGAACTGCGTTATGAACAGCAACAAACGTCAATATGCTTACAGAATTTCAAGCCGCTTGTGTATGGTTATTCCCCTCTATATTTTCTTCATTTTAAACCGCCCTACGTAAAAAGAGTATCTGCAGCTTCTCATCTCAAGGAGTCCAGCACCGCCATCAACACACCCCCATTCTACAAAACTGCCAAGCAAATAGCATCTAGTTATAGAACCAGTTTAAGCAGCTCTTTCAGCACATGCTTGATGGGCATCACGTAGACGAAAGAAACGAGCAAAGAACCACGAGACCACTGAAAGAAGACCCAGTCCCCAACGCCCAGATTGAGCAACAATATGATTGGCAAGTACCTGTGTGGCTTCAGGCCAGGCAGATAGACCAAATTTTCACATTTAAGCAAATCCTGGAAAAGACTAATTATATTGGCGATGTCTGAACTCTGGATCCCGAAAATACTGACCCAGCATTTCCACATGATGTTGCAAAATACGCCGTGTAAAGTGCAAATGGGTAACAACTTATCCGAGCGATTACACATATGTGAAGGGTTCAGGCAAGGAGATGCGCTATAATGTGATTTCTTCGACTTAGTCCTGGAGCAGATAGCGCGCAAGAGTGGTGTTAACCTGGAAGGCATTATCTTTAATAGGTATTCACAATTGCTTGGCTATGCGGACGACTTCGACATCATCGGCCGCTCCAAAAAACCTTTTCTAGAAGCATTTATAGATATTGATAAACGGCCGAAAAGTGTTTGTTTTAAAGCGAATGAGAACAAAACAAAGTATATACTATCAACAAACAAAGCCTCATCTGTCCACACGTTACTTTTCTTTTTTTAACACTTATTCCGAGGTAGTTATGGAGTTTAGATCTCTACCGAGTAATGTCGGCTACATCAAACCTCACAATTCCCTTCTACAATTCTATCTATGTCTATACATTTTTCTACCCAATCGCTGCAGCGTGTTCCATGCAGAACTTCTGGCCATCAAAGAAGTTAAGAAAATCGTGATAACAACTACTTATATACGCATCTTTTCGAAAAGGCAAGGAACCATAAAATCATTGGACTCTTTATCCACCAATTCACGAACAGCTTTAAATTCTCGAGCATATGTCGTGGAAATGGTAAAACAGTTTAATATTCCCTTTTTTTGAGCCAACCATGAAATCTATTATTGGTATATCCTTAGATACATGTGAACTTATCCTATCCTTAAGCATACACAAATAACCAACACCGCCACTTGTATAAATGTCGACAAAAAAAAATTGGCCAAGGCTTAAATCCTAACTCTGAACAATTAAATTCTCTTAATAAATTGCACATTAGCTCCGTTTATACGTGTCTTAATTGCTAATAAGGAGGCATGTATACTAACTTGGAGCTGCATTGATGAAGAGAAGGAGTATACAGTTTCTAACCTTCTATGATTCGCTCATTTCCTGCCTTTTCACAAAAACAAAGACTCCACTTAGAACACTTTTATTATAATTATCCCAGTGATATTACTTATTCTAATATTTAATTGACACAAAAGCCTTATAATAAACTTCAAATGGTATAACAAGCAGGGAAGATCTTTTTGGTATCAAAATGGACCGAAGGACCAACTATTGTACTAAATGCCTTGCCTTTTCAGCCAGTTCCTAATCTATCTTAGATACGAAATCTATAATATAAAATAAGTTGGTTAAATGTTTGGTAAAACGCTGATGCCACCATTTCCATTGATACTCAAGCAGCAATAAAATCGATTTCTGACACAACAATCAAATCGAAGTTGTAATGTAATGTCGCCAAGAACTCACAGCATAAAATTAGAATCTGCTGGGTACCAGGTTACAGTAATGTAATGCCTGGAAATGAGAGAGCTGATGAACTTCCGAGAAAAGGTACCACACTGCACCAATCCAATATTGGCTCTACCTTGGCCAAAATTTGATAAATACTTCTTAGTATTTAGTCTTGAAGAACTCGAAGACTTTGCAGGAAACCATCTCTTCGATCTTATCAAAGCTATTAAGTGGCTGGAAAATGACAACAGTTAAAATCATAGGTTATACGCTCACTTTTTAGGTTATAAAGTTGTCAGGGTATCACAATTGCCTGCATTGATCTAAGTGCGAAAACTAAATCAATCGCCAGCTCCTAATCTAACCTAAAGTAACATTAAACGTCTTAAGATAACTAAAACGGTTTTGAAAAAAATTAAATATTCAACTCACCCAAATATCAAATTTTCCTGGAAACCATCTTTCTGGGACTCTTAAAGCATACAACAATGCTCCAATAATATATAGCAAACCTATCGAAAAAAAAAACAATAAAAAGTTTGGTAAATAAGTGCCATTTGTGTATTTCGTTTGTAGTCAACATCAAACATACCCATCAGTACAAGCCATCCCAAACTGGCACGGCTAATACTATTGATCCATCCTTCCATTAGCAAATAATGAATAGCAGGAATAACCCCCGACAATCCAAAACTCATAAATACTCCAGCTCGAAGCGGTCTCAATGCTGGCTCAGAGAATTTATCCCATAGCGATACAATTATCGATAGACATCCTAGTACAGACACGATGGACAAATAAATGACCTTTGGCTGATAATGACAATAGAATCCATAATAAAGCCAAGGCACAAAAGAGCCCATAATTAACAACGCAATACCACAATAATCTAATCTAAAAATAAATAAAAATTCAAAGAGTTTAATATGAGTACACAAAGTCAAAAAAAAAAAAATTACTTACTTTGAGAACAGTTTTCCAATCTCTACCGAATGACAACTGAGCGTATGGAAAGCAAATGAAAATCCCAAACAAATAATAGCACCGGCAAAAAACGCCCCGAATATCAGCTTTTCCTGAATTTGAATGTCACGCGAGCAAAGGAAATATGTTGCAACGCCAATGAATGCCACACAACCTAACAAATGTGTCCAAATGTTGCCCGTTTCTGTGTGCAATCGGAAAATCGACTTGAAACAAGCACGAAACGATGGCAATGGTGGGCGATGACCTCGATGTAGGAAATCATTATCCTGCAGCCATTTGGGTAGATTTTTATAATGACAAACACTCCAGCTTGCCTCCCAAACCTAAAAGTATACGAGGATACATAATGTAAGTTAGTTTAAGTTTAAATAATGAATGAATATGTTATTATTATTTTCTTTTGTTGTATTCACAAATTGTATACATTATTATGGTATTTATATATACCTTGCGAACAAATTCTTCAGCTTGTTCGGCAGCGTTGTGGGCTAGAGCACCCAAATCGATTTCATCTGATAGAACTCCAGCTTTCAGTACTTCTGTCATCTGAAATAATACAAATATAGAAAAGTTAAAATAAAGTTAAACAAGTTTTGTATTGAGATTTGTTGACTCTAGAAATTAAAACCGGAAAAAAATATTGATTGTAAACAAAGGTTTACAGTTTAAAACCTTTTCCTGCCTCTGAATTTGTTCTTAATTTGGAGAAGACTAATTTTGTATATTTTTCATTAAATATTTGATCAGAATAAACCAAAGACTAGTTAAATGTTTGCTATGTTTGTATTTAACTTGATTTGCTTCAAAACTAAATAATTTTTCCTTTGACGATAATGTCTTGATGTTTTATTTTTGCACATCTCATAACAATACCATGTGGCTTGGCGTGCTCTCTCAGTGTTATCAGTGACAACATTAATTCATTCAGTCTCTTAAGATAACTGTAAGGCCAAGGCCAATTAAAAACACAATTTATATTTGTTGTTTGCGGTTTCTGTTCGCAAAATCATCGAGCCACGTATTAAGTTAAACTTAGAGATATTTAAATTTTGAATAAGTTTTAGAACGGAAATATTATCTGTAAATATAATTATTACTTAAGGCAACACTTGAAATATATTTATTAATACATACATAAATTGCATAATAAAAATATTAAGTCAACTAAGGATGTACAATTTCTTCAAGTCAACTTCATAAACAAAAATCTTAGCTGATTGAGGCTCTGATGGTTGTTAAGAGTCTTGAAATTCAGTTTTTTTTTTTTATTTTTTATTTTTAATGAAAATTAAGTGGACTACTTACTTTAATGACATTTCAGAATTTCATATAAATATAATATACAAAACAGAGGAAGAGATTAACTTGACAGAGCTGTACGAGCGAAATTTGGAACTGTCAACGAATTTCTTTTTATTATGAAAAATTAAAACAAGAAAGTAGCAAATGTGTTTTTCTTTTTTTTTTAATTTTTGTTTACTAGGTCAAAGCATGGTGCTGAGCTGTTAAAAATTAATCGGTGTTTCTTTTTAAAGCTCAGATCTATTTATGTACTTATGTATACACAGTTTGTTTGTCTTTCATATTGGGATTTGGTTGAGAGAACACTTAATAAGTATATGAAGGAAGAGACTTGACAAATTAGAAGTAGAAAGTTAAAAGCCGCCGCGCCGCAAAGTGTAGATGAATTTTCTGTTTTGGGGAAAACCAAATTAAAATTATATTATTTGTACTTTTTTATTTTAATGTTTACAATGAGAGTTTAAGACAGAAACATAATTCATTATGTAAGTGGTGTATATAGTAGACTAGAGCTAACAAAGATTTTTAAAGTCAGAATTTGGATAAATTCAAATAAAGGAGAATGGGCATTTAACGCATAATGCTAAAAAATGACATATAAAGCTATGGTCAAAATACTATCGACATTTTTCCTGTTGAGTTTAATTGCTTCTTTAACTTAAATAGAGCTAACACTTCATGAAAAAGCTATATTAGGGCCGTTTATAGGTTAGGTTAGGTTAAAGTGGCTGTTGGTTGGGAAGTCCAACACACTTAGACCAAAATATGGTCCGTTGTGATACCACATGGATCAGTTAATTCGTTGAACCAATTGGAGCTTCGAATGAAGCGTAGGAGACAAATAATGTCTGAATTTTTTAGATCGCTGGTATCGTTAAAGTAGTAGTCTCCAAGGTGGATTCTACGTCTTTGTGATAAGGCAGGGCATGTGCACAGAAGATGAGAGATTGTCTCTTCTTCTTCTTCGTCCATGCAACTCCTACAAAAATCATTTGCAGGGGCTCCAAGTCGAATAGCATGCCTTCCTATTAAGCAGTGCCCAGTCAGGACACCTATAACGTAGCTAATGTGCAATCTACTCAGAGAGATTAATTGTTTTGAGCGCCTGGCGTTAAGATTAGGTCAAATTAGTTTAGTCGCTACACAGGTGGTGGTGTTATTCCACCTGAAGTTTGTTTTCTCTATGGTATCTTGCTTTAGCATGAGTTTACATGTAGCTAAGGGGATACCTATGCTAGCATTGTGAGCCAGCAGAGGTAAAGTTGTTCCGCTTTTTGCAAGTTCGTCAGCTTTGCAATTTCCTGGAATGTCTCTATGGCCCGGCACCCAAGAAAGATGAATGTTGAACTGTGTAGCCATCTCCGTAAGAGATGATCGACAATTTAGGGCTGTTAGTGAGTTAGTGGAGACAGAGTCTAGGGATTTTAACGCAGCTTGGCTATCCGAGAAGATGAGTATATCATTAGTTGATATAACGTTTTCTCTAAGCCAGGATAGACTTCTTTTATAGCCAGGATTTCAGCTTGGAACACGCTACAATGATCGGGTAGATGAAAGGAGAGACTTAAGTTTAGTCTATCTGAGTATACGGCTCCACCAACCCCATCCTCCGTTTTTGACCCGTCTGTTTATAGTTTATAGGACCATCGTTCAAAAAGACCTAGAAGGTATAGTCACTTTGAAGCTATAGTTATTAAACTGAGGATGGGGTATGGTGTAGTCAATATTACTGTTTATAGTTCTGAACGAGTTCAAAATAGTGGTGTGGCCAATTCCATTATTGATCCACAGAGAGGAGGCCTGAAGCCGTATGGCAGTATTAGCGGCCGTTTGCTTGCTGAAAAAGTCCAGCGGTATTAGATGGAACAGAACATCTAGTGAAGCGGAGGGGGTGGAGCGAAGTGCTCCTCCCATACACAGGCAGGCTGTTCGTTGGACTTTGCTGAGTTTATCGCGATTTGTAGCTGTATCTAGCGCCGTCCACCATACCACTACTCCATAAGTAAGGATCGGTCTTATGACCGAGATGTATAGCCAGTGTGTAATGCGGGGCTGTAGGCCCCATTTATTACCAATGGCCTTTTTACAGGAGAACAGGGCTACTGTGGCCTTGTTTATTCTCTCTTGAATATTAGGTTTCCAACTTAATTTCTTATCTAAAATGAGACCCAAGTATTTTGCTTGATCAGAGAATTTAAGTGGTACACCGTTTATGAGGGGAGGGTCAATGTGTGGGACTTTGTATTTCCTTATGAAGAGGACAAGGTCGGTTTTTTGTGGGTTAACGCCTAGTCCACACCGATAAGCCCATCTGGTGAGCTTATTTAAAGCTTTTTGTAAGAGTTCTTTTAGTATATTGGGATGTTTACCCGTTACTGCAATAGCAACATCGTCCGCATAGGCAAACACTCTGTATCCCTCTCTTTCTAGAGTAGTTAGTAATTCATTTATTACTAAATTCCAGAGGAGAGGGGATAGGACACCACCTTGTGGCGTACCTCTGCTGACACCCCTTTGTGTAGTAAAATCGCCCAGTTTTGAATTGATAATCCTGCTTATCAGCATCTGATTAATCAATTCGCTGATCGACTTATCTACCTTCAGAGATGTCAATACACGTGCAATTGCAGATGTGTCGACATTGTTAAATGCACCTTCTATATCTAAGAAGGCAACTAAGGTGTACTCTTTATGATGGAGGGAATATTTGATTGCACGTACTATACTGTGTAGAGCCGTTTCAACTGATTTCCCTTTGTTGTAGGCGTGTTGAGCCTTTGAAAGGAGGGACTTATCAATACTTGCCCTTAAGTGGATATCGATCAAATGTTCAAAAGTTTTGAGAAGGAATGATGATAAGCTGATAGGTCTTTAGGGTTAACGTGGCTAGATTTTAAAGCTTTTGGAATAGGTTTTATAGGTTTCAGTAAAAATTGAAACTAGAGGGATCTGGATCGTTCATAGCAATCAGTAAATTAACGTCATTAAATTAGATGTTTTAAATAAACAGGAACTTCAAACCTCCTTTTTGCTGTTGGTTTAATCAGCAATTTTTATTACTGATGCCACCGGGACTGTACAAACAAATTGAAACGCCATCAGTAAAACGAAATGGAATTTTGTTGGCATTTTGCAGTCAGCTGCAAAGTAACAATTAAAATTCTTAAAACGTATTTACGAAATTAATTAAGCTTCAAATGCATTTTTTTTTTTTGAGAAAAATACTTCGTATTAGAATTCATCATATTGCATTTATTTTTTTCTGAAAATAAAGTTCTAACATGTTCAAAAATGTAAAACAAAAATTTTACTGGTAGCTATAAACGGCTCCTTAAATAAAATGCTAATTTTTTTTTTAAATTATTCAATCAAGAATTTTATGAGTATGGTTGATAGACCTACATAGAGCCGGCAGTAAATTTTGGGAGTCGAGTGATAACCAAAATTCATTTAGATATATGTACATATGTGTATGTTTTACGCCCTGGTTAGGGTGAGTCTTTTTTCCGATTTTGAGATCCTGCTCCTGATTATAAAAATTTTTGTCCAAGATGATTTATTCTCAGCCTTCTGCTGAGCTTTTATTGGAGCCAGACTTAAATATGGAAAAGCGGCGAGTGCGAATGATATATTCTATAAATACGGAACAGTCATGCTAAAAGAACAATTGGTAACAATTTTTTTAACGGAGTCTTTGAGGGGGATAAATTTCGAGACGCTATAATATTCCCGATAACAAGTTATTTTGGAATTTCTTGTCTTAATTCGACATATAAGATATTTACAACGCTCTTGCAGAAGCGACTGTTGAAAGAGATAACCAAGCGGGCTTTAGATCAGGGTACTCTACAAAAGATAACATTTTCATTATCATGAGACTAGCTGAAAGCTTTATTAAGCAGGGAAGAAAATTGTACACTATATCAAAAAATTGTTCGTACAGGTGATTCTTCAAAATAATAGCTAAGGTATTTAAAGAAAAACAGATTTTCAACCATTCTTTTTTCAATTTTGGTATTGTTTATTATATGAGGATTAAAAACAAAACAAAATAAATTAGTACAAACTTCATGAAGAAAAAAAAATGCAACAAATTAGTCAAAGTAGGAAATCAAAGGTCAAAAAATTGCACGTACAGTGATAAAAAGCTTAATTATATATAAGTTTTAGTAGCGAGTGTGATAACCTTTCGCTTTTATAACATCCTGAAGGCGATTCTTCATAGAGAGAACTAGTTTTGAAGTGACTTCCGGTGAAATTTTGTTCCATTCTTCCAATATAACGGCTTTTAGCTGGTTTTTATTACTTATTTTTGATTCTCGGGCCTTTCTTCCTAAATAATCCCAAAGATGCTAAATAAGATTAAGGTCTGGGGATTGGGGAGGATGAGGCAATTGCGATTTAACATTATAGAGCAGCCACTCCACTATCCTTGATGAATGTTTAGGATCGTTTTCTTGCACAAGTAAAAAGTCGTCTTTAAGGCCAATTTTTAAAGCGCTGGCTTTCAAATTTTCTTTTAAAATATATATATATATATTTGTTTTTATCCATTGTTGTTTCTATAAAAACCAAATTTCCCACACCATTGGACCCCATAACTCCCCAGACCATAACATTTCCGCCTCCATGTTTCACCATTGATTGCAAATTCTTCACATCTAATGCTGTGTTTGGTTTCCTCCACACAAATCTGCGACCGTCCAACCCAAAGACATTAAACTTGCTCTCGTCAAGGAATAACACATTCTTCCAAAAATCATATGGTTTCGAAACGTATGCATTCGCATAGTTCAAGCGTTTTGAAACGTTTGCTTTCGAAATATAGGTTTTTTTTTTTGTACCGTGCGACCATTATATCCCTTTGAATGCAGAAAGTTCCGAACAGTTTGAGGGTTAAGTGATATTCCATCATTTGCTTGAATGTCAGCAGCTATTTTAGGAGCACTTAACTTGGGATCAGCCTTTACCATCCTTTTAATTTTTCGTTCCATATGAGCGTCTAGTATTTTTTTTCGACCTCTTCCTGGGGCCACTTCAAAGCTTTTATTTTTCAAATAATTTTTTAATACATATTGAACTGTAGACCGTGGTCTACCAATAGTTGACGATATCTCAGCATAACTTTTTCCGGCGTTTCTTAGTTTAAAAATCAGTTTTCTTACTTCAAGAGGTACTTTTTTATGAGAAGCCTCCATTTTCAAAATAAACTTCGCAAAATAAAAAAAAGAAACAATTGAAAAGATCAAAACACCAAGGCATAACTGAGCCTAGATCTCTCAATATCATTACAGTACACAATTTGCATTTCAAAAAGAACCGTTTTTTCCATTTTGTTGGAGAAGAGAGCAGTGTACGAACATTTGTTTGATGTACGAGCAATTTTTTGACATTCCTGGCAAAATTCTACTAACGGTAAAAAAAAACCAAAGCTCGAACATTTTGTTGCAGTTTTGTTGCATTTCCTATTATACATTATAATTTTATCAAATAAAGTCAATAAGCTCAGATTTGTGGTAGGAAGTTCATAGTGTAAGGGAGACCCATTTATTTTCAATTGCTGTACGTGCAATTTTTTGATGTAGTGTATGTATTCTTTTTTAATCGAGGTTCTTTGTTCTACAAGCAATATGGTCTGAGCTTGTATCTGAAGTTCGGACGCTTTCTCGAAGAGCTGTATAGAGGAACACAGGCTGCAGTGTGGAACGGAGCGAAGCTTTCTGATTGGTTCACAATCACATCGGAAGTTAGACAGGGGTGCATATTGAGTCCCACCTTGTTTTCGCTATTCATAGATGATATTGTAGATTACCTTCCAACAGGTGTTGATTTCGCAGGAGTTCGTATAAAGGCATTGATGTTTGCAGATGATATAGTTATTTTTGCGTATTCCCGAGAAACATTACAACTTATGATAAATAGAGTATACCATTACTGCTGCTTATGGAACTTAACAGTCAATACTCAAAAATCTAAGGTGATTATATTTAAGAAAACTGATGGACGAAATGTATCGAATAAAAAATGGAATTTCAAAAGTGGAATTTGAAAATATAAAATGTGTTAACGAATACAAATATCTAGGCGTAATTTTTTCAAGAAACCTGAGTTTGGCGAAACATTTTAGCGAGAAAATCAAAAAGGCAAAAAGCGCAATTAATATTTCATTAAAAAGATGCTTTATGAACGCAAACACAGCTCACAGTAGTAAACATAAGGTATTTGAAACAGTTGCAGAAAATATCCTGTATGGCTCACACGGTGGAGAAACTCTTAACACATTATTTGAAGAGAATATTTCGCCGGCCTGCTGGAAACCGGACTATCAGCTCTATACATAAAGATCTTAAAGATGCAAGCGAATTATCTCGTGCACGTTTTCAGTATGCCCGAATACAGAATTATTAGATAATTAGTTATAAAAGCTGTACAAAGCTAAAATCACTGGAACAGTGAGTGGTCGAGTCTTGCGGAAACGAGTTATCTCCTGCACGTTTTCAGTATGCCCGAATACCGACTTATTAGAAAATTAGTTATAAAAGCTGTACAAAGCTAAAATCACTGGTACAGAGAGTGGTCGAGTCTTGCGGAAGGAAGCTATTTAAATTTAAATTTAAATACAGAAAATGTATCGAACAGTTAAAATCTTATGTTTTAAGGTTATATCAGTGGTAGATGAGAAGTGTAGACCAGAATATGAAGCTAAAGCAGTTGGGTCCTTGTTCAGAACAACTTGCAGTAGGCTTAAAATAATTTCGCAGAAAAGAACTGCTTACATAAGCAAGGAATGTAAACGTCATTGGTACAATGGTCGAGTTAAGAAGCGAACAACTTAACCTGAACTTCATGCCGAGCAGACCCGATTTATCGGGTGATTTTTTAAGAGCTTGAGAACTTTTTAAAAAAAAAAAACGCATAAAATTTGCAAAATCTCATCGATTCTTTATTTGAAACGTTAGATTGGTCCATGACATTTACTTTTTGAAGATAATTTCATTTAAATGTTGACCGCGGCTGCGTCTTACTTGGTCCATTCGGAAAGTCCAATTTTGGGTAACTTTTTCGAGCATTTCGGCCGGAATAGCCCGAATTTCTTCGGAAATGTTGTCTTCCAAAGCTGGAATAGTTGCTGGCTTATTTGTGTAGACTTTAGACTTGACGTAGCCCCACAAAAAATAGTCTAAAGGCGTCAAATCGCATGATCTTGGTGGCCAACTTACCGGTCCATTCCTTGAGATGAATTGTTCTCCGAAGTTTTCCCTCAAAATGGCCATAGAATCGCGAGCTGTGTGGCATGTAGCGCCATCTTGTTGAAACCACATGTCAACCAAGTTCAGTTCTTCCATTTTTGGCAACAAAAAGTTTGTTAGCATTGAACGATAGCGATCGCCATTCACCGTAACGTTGCGTCCAACAGCATCTTTGAAAAAATACGGTCCAATGATTCCACCAGCGTACAAACCACACCAAACAGTGCATTTTTCGGGATGCATGGGCAGTTCTTGAACGGCTTCTGGTTGCTCTTCACTCCAAATGCGGCAATTTTGCTTATTTACGTAGCCATTCAACCAGACATGAGCCTCATCGCTGAACAAAATTTGTCGATAAACACATTTCGAACCGAACACTGATTTTGGTAATAAAATTCAATGATTTGCAAGCGTTGCTCGTTAGTAAGTCTATTCATGATGAAATGTCAAAGCATACTGAGCATCTTTCTCTTTGACACCATGTCTGAAATCCCGCGTGATCTGTCAAATACTAATGCATGAAAATCCTAACCTCAAAAAAATCACCCATTACAACTGGAGTTTACTATTTGCAATTTAGCAAAAAGAGAGAACGTCATACATTTCTTCGGAACGTGTACAACTCTCAGGAAAATAAAATAAATAAATGAGGTGGCGCAACAGTCTGTTGAGAACTAGGGCCTAGTGACTTACGACTCTCCACCATTCCTGTGTGCGAGTAATGTTGTCAGGAATGGAGGAGATCTACAATTTTAAGCCGAATCCGAACGGCTATTTTGAGAAAGCACTTTTCATGATAAGAAGTCTTCTTGGAGGATTTGTCAATTCCTCGCAAGAGGCAGTACCCGTAGAAAAGACTTTAGATGGCACAGACAGGGATCGAACCCAAGACCTCTGGCATGACAGTCCAACGCACTAACCATCATGCCACGGGCACTGCAGGAAAACTACGAGAAATATTCTTGGAAGTGAATTTTTATCAGAGGAACAATTACTTAGTAATCTGAATGAGACGGATGTCTCCAAACGGCATAACAAAGTTGCGTTACAATAATTACAAATATTCTTGGAAGTGAATTTTTATCAGAAGAACAAGTACTTAGTAATCTGAATGAGACGGATGTCTCCAAACTGCATAACAAAGTTGCGTTACAATAATTTAATTTATTTTAGTTGTCAATCATCTGGCAGACGGCAAATGCCATGCTGTTATGATTTTTGTATTTATGTATGTAATAATTTTAAACTAATATTTAACTCAATTATCTGTCTATCTATCTATCTATTGGTTTCAGACTTAGGCAATAAGTCTTCCGTATCAAGACTAAATTTGCAACATTACACACACCCCACAGAAGAGAAGAATGACAATACCAAAAGTATGTTCTTCGATCTATTGGATAAAGCATAATATGAGCAGTGTTCTAGCTACTATATTAAAATGTTAATGCCAAGCTAGGAAGGACAGACATATTTGATGGAATAATCGGGAAAAATAACCTGCACGACAACACTTCCGAAAACGGATTCAGGCTCATCGATTTTGCTGCGGGGCGAAACGTTATTGTAGCCAGTACGCGTTTTTTATACATCAACATCCACAAAGGAACTTGGAGTTCTTCAGACCAATTGACCATACAGAAGAGCTAACATCGCCTCGGACCCCTACCTCGTTGAAGCCAAGGGTAGCTCTTCGGCAAAACAGGCAGATGCTGGGAGAAGATACAATTCTTTTCCGACCGAGTCACTAGTAACCTCTTACGAAGTTCTCCGCCGCCAACACAATATTTCGAGAACCATATTAGCACTAATGCCAAGATGCAATTATAGAAGCTGCTTCTGGCGTGCTGGTTTAATGAGGAATGTCGGCAAGCAATTGCAGCCAAACAACAGGGACGCAAAGCGGCCGGCGGCGCTGCATAGAAGCGCGAGAGAGAGAGTATAAGAGTCTTGCGTTCGAAGATGAAGTCAGAAATGAAGTTCGAAAGTTTAATGAGCAGGTAAAACGAAATTCAGAAGGTTTAACGGTTAATGAGGGCAAAACAAAGAACACGCTGTCATCAAGAAAGGGCCTACAACAGCGTTAAATGGGCTCTTCCTTACCGCAACATCTTCACACCATCTAGATAAATGAAATGAGTTGATGACAACACTTAGCACTTAGCCTGCTTGAGAACATTAACCTAAGTCACCACTTCACTAATTTTTGATCTACCAACTCGTAGGTAATAAGATATTTTACCGCCTGAACTTTAAATATAAATGAATTAAATAAATTAAATTAGGTGCTGCGACAGTCCGTAGAAAACCAGGGCCTAGTGACTTACAACTCTCAACCATTTCTGTGAGCGAGTCATGTCAGTTTATATCCCGAATCCGAACGGCTATTTTGAAAAAGCACTTTTCATGACAAGAAGTACTCTTGGAGGATTTATCAATTCCTCTCGAGAGGCAGTACCCGTGAAAAAAAAAACTCTTAGGTGGCACATGCAGGTATTGGAACCAAGACCTCTTCCATGACAGTCCTACGCCCTAACCACAATGCCACAAGGACTACAGTTACTAAGTATCCTAATAAACTTCAAAGGAATTCCTTAAGTTCAAAATGCAACTCTTAATCCCCCCCCTCTCCTTCAGATCGTACAGGTTATCGGCTTAACAATCCTTTACTGGATTGAAACATAAGACTAACTACCTTATACTCCTTATATGATAATAATTATCACACAATAAAACATAAACTATGCATGAAAACGGCTTTATAAACAAAATCGGCCGTAGTACTCCATAGCCATAGAACATACAATTCTCTTCACATAAATCGTAAGACCCTTTTTTAGTTTATTATGAACTGTATAAAGGGCAATAATTAATAGTACATTTATTAAACACTTAAGGTTGTCAATCGACATATAGACAAGTAGACAGAATTATTCTACAATAGAAACAAACTTCAACAATCTCCTGTTTAGATGAATTCTACAAAATAATGGAACTTGCGATAGTCTTTATTCATAACGATACCAAGCTATATAAGACTTTTTCTTGCAATCTTTTATCGTTTTTAAAATTTTAGGGTTATGACTCTTATACCTAAGCAGATGTTGTTGTTTGAAAGAAAGTTGTTCTATAGTGAGTCAGATTAAGAGGTGATTTGTTGTTTTTCAATACTTGATAGTTGATAGCAGATATTTAATCTCATTTGTTTATTGTTTTAATTTATAACTTATTATTATGTTTTAATTTTAAGTGCTTTTTAAATTTCTTGAACCATTTTTTTTATTATTTTTTATGTAATAGGTGTTACAAATACAAATCGACTTTTGAAGAGTTTGAAGCGGAGCATATGTCTATACTATGTCCAAGCAACGCTTAAATTTTAAATTAAATATGTACACAGCTAGGCATAGACATTTTTTTAAAGGAAAGAAAATAACACGGCTGGTGTTCGAGAGAGCATTTTAGAAATTATTTTTTCTTTGGATTTTAGTCGAATTTCAACAAAACAATAAAATCTAAGCATTATGTGCTTTTGCTTTTGAATGTTACCTTATAACGTCATCTATGAACTTATAAAAATCAAAAATAATAATAATAACAAAGAATATTAGTTTTCTTTTGAATCACAACGAGCAAATATTGAAATTTCCTTTGCTTCTACTTAGATGACGATCGCACTTAAACTATTGTTGAAATTAATCGATGTTCAAGGTGTTATATGTAGTTCCAATTCCATTCACTTCAATAAAATGTTTTTCTTTTTTTTTCTTTTTTTTCGCGATTGCGGTAAAAGAAACAAGTAAATGATAAGAAATGATGAGATATTAGGGTTCAAAAACGATGACGTGACAAAGATAAAAACAAATAACGAAATTATCGGTTTCAGAGTTCTTGAATGGAAAGAACTAAAATAAATCATATAAGCATGTATTTTGTTTATATGAAAGTAGAGAAGTAAATAAATATTAAAATTTACAATCTTAGCATTTTAGATTATTCAAAAATTACTTACAAACATACATTTGTATGTAGGTACTTCAAAACAAATAATCATTTTCAGTGTTTTCTTCTTTTTCTTCTCTGTTTACCTGACTGATAAGGGTAAATACAATAAAAACATATAAAATATTTTTATAGAACATGGTATTGATGATGAATATTTTAAAAGATTGTTAAATTTGAAAGCTAATTGCTTTTAGATGACACTCAAATAATTATAGGGTGAATAATTTCCGGAATATGTACAGTAAATATATTTTTAGGCTTTTTTGTTAAACATTTGTTTTTGACGTTGAGATATTTGTTTATTAGAAATGTATTTGTATCTAAAATTTTTAAGGATAAACGATCTTACCGTCATTGAACCAACACCGTGTTAAAGCTCGTTGAAGTTTATTCTTAGTTATGTAAAGTGATTTATGGTTCAGAGTCGCTATCGAAAACAGAACCATGAAAATCTATAGCCTTATGGCTACACATCCCCTTAGCTACATGTAAACTCATGCTAAAGCAAGATACCATAGAGAAAACAAACTTCAGGTGGAATAACACCACCACCTGTGTAGCGACTAAACGAATTTGGCCTAATCTTAGCGCCAAGCGCTCAAAACAATTAATCTCTCTGAGTAGATTGCACATTAGCTACGTTATAGGTGTCCTGACTGGGCACTGCTTAATAGGAAGACATGCTATTCGACTTGGAGCCCCTGCAAATGATTTTTGTAGGAGTTGCATGGACGAAGAAGAAGAGGAGACAATCTCTCATCTTCTGTGCACATGCCCTGCCTTATCACAAAGACGTAGAATCCACCTTGGAGACTACTACTTTAACGATACCAGTGATCTAAAAAATTCAGACATTACTTGTCTCCTACGCTTCATTCGAAGCTCCAATTGGTTCAACGAGTTAAGCTGATTAACTGATCCATGTGGTATCACAACGGACCATACTTTGGTCTAAGTGTGTTGGACGTCCCAAACCAACAGCCACTTTAACCTAACCTAACCTATGGCTACACAGACGAGAGGGCTTTACAATTGTACAGCTGGAATATGCAAGAAAAGTATAACCCATTCCTAACTGGCTGTAATTTACAAAAGTTTTCTTTTAATCAAAACTTGAATTTAACTCTTATATGCTTAAATCTTTTAAGAACAAAAAATAGCTTTTGAAATAATACGAATCTTTTGAACCGTTTGAACACTGCAGTATGTCTTTCATGTCTTTCGTTGTTTTATAAATACTTTTCTAAGCAAAGTTCTATTAAAACAAACTGAGAGTTTAATAACAATTATAACTTAATACTCGAACATACCCGAGATCCCATCAGTATTCTCTTAGGCTTAATTTTAAACATACATATGTCAGCCATACATCAAGAATGTCGAATGCTTTAGAGAACTTTGTTTCTTTCGGAGGGGCACAGATATATCCTCTTTAATCCTTTCTTATACCTTTTAAGCTGGAACAACGTTTAAACTTTAAATATTTTAAGGGTTATTATAAGACTTTAAGTGTGGGAAAAATTAAAGATCTTGAAGAAGACTAGAAGTTACCACCAACAGAATAAAAAGTAACGAATTGATGAAGTTCCTAGTACTTTGTTGACAACTGATCTATTTTTTTTAATGGGCCCTCATCCAGAATGATCATTAGCAAAAGTCATTTAACACCTTGGATCATCTACAACATTACTTAAGCTTCTTCTGTTGTATACAAATCTTTTCAACTATGCTTGGAATAAGAAGTCGTAAAAATTATTTGTGTTTGTTCTTGATTTTCCTCTTTCTGTCGAACCCTTCCGAAAAACATATTCTTGTTCTACGTTCCTCAAGTGGTTATCGTGGCAACATGTAAACTTATAGCAAACAAACAGACGAATATATTTGCTAGAAAATGCTTTAAGTACGAACAAGTTTTGTTGGATTGGCTTTGAAACAACCATACAGTCGATTTCAATTTAGTTTCAGATTCATACACCATTCCACACTGGTTTTGGAAAACTTCTCGAATTTCAAAGTTAGATCGTGCTATAGTATAGAGCCTCAATACTATTCTTGACTTTATAGTCAAAATCAAAATTACCAACGTGGAAAATCGTAAGATAAAATATAATTTTTTTTAATTTAAGTTCTGTGAAACTTGTATTTACATTTCTATTAATACTAATTCAAAGAAAAAAATATTTTGGAAAGTGCCTCCAAAGCAGTTTCTCCAGCACAAGAACACCATCTGAGACTGAAATTGAAACTAACTAGATGATTTTGAAGGGATCTTTTGAAGTGCGAGTAAATATATAATATGAAGGTCAAAAGATTCGTACTTCAAACCCCAACTTATAAAATCTTTTTTTCAAAATATAGACAAAATGTACTCCTAATATACATAGATCTGAAAAACTTCTTTTCGATTTACGGATATATGAAATATGTTAGAAATTTAGAAGATGACATCAAGGTTGCGAGTTTGTGAATTGAAAAATCATTAAGTCATAAGCAAGTTGGTGTCTTATGATTTAAAAAAAATTTAATTCACAAGCCACCAACTGACTTATGACTTAAATAAATTCAATTCAAAAATCACCAAATGAATGAAATAATATCATTATATAAATTAAGCCCCTCGAACAACATCTTAAAGATTCTTGTCCCAACCTTTTTTAACGTTACTTTTAAGGACTATGCTCTAGTGAAATAGTAGGCGCATTCCTCCCTTAAACAGTTTAACATAATAATAGCGCTTCGATAAATGCCCAACAGTTAACCTTTGAGAACAATTTCGCCCGTACTGTATAGTACAGAGTTTCGTTCTTAAGCCGTACTACGAGAATGTTGAAAGCCTTACTACGTTATTGCTATGTTTAAGAATTTAAATACAATAAATATATCGAAACTTCTTTTCTAACCCCCTTCTTTTTTTCCTAACACTCCCAGCTCTAGCATATTAAAGGTAGGTATACAAAACAAAATTAGCGGTTTGCCTAGTGTGTGCCTAGGGCATTCATTTATTCAAGTGTTTTGTCTCTATGCTAAAGTAAGCACACGCTCTTTGTAGTATCTTTTGTTTTCTAATTACTGTCATATTCCCTAAAGAAGTTTGAGGAATAATTACCGAGTCTCTACATAATTATGTATCTCAAACCTTTGACCTAGCATTTAAATATTTGATAATAAACAAATTCAATTAATTTAATTAATTTAGTTGCTAATGACAACAGTGCGTTAATTTATGTCCCTATGCAGTAAGCAGACAATTTTTAATAAAACACTTCATGACTCAGGCAAAGAAAGCCATAATCACAAAATTGCTATCTTCCACATGTGTTATCAACCTCAAACCAATTTAAGTCGTCTGGTCTTTGCTAATTAAACATATAAAATATTGCGAATTCACTGCCAAATTAAAAACAAAAAATTTCCTATCGAACGATTTAAAAAAAAACCTAAGCTTTTATGACAAATTATAGATTATGGTCTTAATTTTAACGATTTACATAGTATAAAACAAAAACTCACCTCAGCTTCAATAAGATGTGTATCTTCCGGTGTCGATGGCAATGGACATCCCGGCTCATCCTCCTCAACCAAATCATCATCGTCATCGAGCAGATCTAGATCATGGGAAAGAATCGATCCATCTGGATTCCAGCCGCGTCGTCGTCGCAAAATCATACGAACTTCTTCGAATATATCATCTTCGTCATCACTGCGTCCCGGTAACTCAGGCAATGGTATCATCTTGTCCGACTCACTGCTAACGCTCCTCGCATCAACATAATCTGGTTCGGATGATGTACGTGGCAGAAAAGTTGCCGCTGCTCCTACCTCAGACTTATCGGCCATAATGACTGTTCTTTTCAATCTCCCGGAATTAAATATTTTATAAAAATGTCGTTTGGAGTTGATTTAATGTCGCAACACCACACAACAGTTTTCTTCCTTTAAATTGGACAAAAATAAAAGAATAAAAGAAGAGAAAAGTCAAGAAAAGAACACACAAAACTTAGATTTCTAAAAACACATACATATAACTTGAATGAATTGAAGTTTATTTAAGTAAGACGAAAAAAAAATTAATTAAGACGCAACGATAGAGGAACAGACATGAGGTGTTTACTTATATGTTTGCAATAATAATAAAATAAATATCTAATCAGAACGTTTGACCTTTGGAATTTGTCGAGAATAATATCGGGAACTTGTGTTAATTGTACTTCTTGGCACTTGGCACCGTGTTTTAAGGCAATTCATGTCCTAAACCCCGAGCCTCGAGTTTTCGAAATAACAAAAACACATATATTTAGGGCAATCAAGTGGAAAAGGAACAAAAAGAAACAACGATAACTCTTTTTCTTGTATGTTTCACCGAGGGGAATAGATTGCATAATGTAATGTTTTTTCTTTCGCCTAACAAAGGTGACGAGTGGTCAATGTTTAAGTCACTTTAATTAGTTTCCATTTATCGTGTAATTAAAGTTCTCTTCTCATTTACGTATGACCTACGTAAGTTTGTAACTTGTTAATGGAATGTTTTATAAATAATAAATGTTTCTTGTTGAGATTGTGATCTGGGACTGGGATTGATGGAAAATTCAATAATCACAACAGGGAAGAAAAACACGGAGGAGACAGGAACTTACCTGGGTTTCTATTGAAACTTAAAAAAGGAAAACACAAAGGAAAGAAAACTATAAGAACAACAACAATAAGGGTTAACTTTCTTTTTTCACTAATTGCGCAATTATTCTTAATTATTGTTTATTATAACAAGTTAAAAGTTTAATTTTTTTTATTCCAAGAAGGGGGAAAAACAATTTCTTTTCTTTTTGCGAATTAACAAAGCAAACGCGCTGCGCTCTCAAGACTTTCCTACTTCTACTACACAAGCAAATAAAAAATTATAAAATAAAACACGACTGGAAAAGGAACTGCATTGCTTGTGTCAAAAATGACAACTAACTTTTGACAGATTTGTAATGAAGAACTACCTAATGTCGGTGGTGTAGTGTTATTTATATTTCGTATAGGGTGTATCAAATTATTATTGTGTGTGTTTTTAATTTGTAATTGGCAAGAAGTCTCCAATAGCGATAGCTCTTTGAAGAGATGTGTAAACTTTTATGTAATTAAAGCACACTCAAAGCATATTGTGTTCTTTTAATATAAAAAAGACTAAAAGTAATAAATATCACAATTTCAAAGTGGAGGAACATTTATTTATGAATTTTTAAAGTTTCCCTTTTTCATAATACAACACGAAAAAATTGTTTATTTTGGCAATTCTTCACTGTATTTTGTTTGTGTGATGCAATCCTTAAATTGTTTGGGGATTTTATTGAAAATTTTGGATATTTCACTAAGGGGAAAAAAGGGAAAGATGTATAAAAGTAGTATGTTTTGGATCTGCATCGTTTTATTTTAGCAAGATAAACCAAATGTGCCATTGGCAATAATATAACCCAATTTTAACATCATTAACTCAATTACGCCACTAGAACATCATTTTAAAGCTTCTTGCTTCACCATTTGTTCCGTTATTTCACAGACTATGCTCTAGTCCCTAGATTTTAAACATTTTCTTCCTCTTTTATTTCAACTACAGTTCAAACTACCTTGCCAATTTAAAAACAAAATAGCCATCTACCCGTCATAATGAAAACTAATTTTTAGTCTTCTGAAACTGAGAGCAATCCAAATCCAATCACGTCTAGAGTTTTTCTTTCAATATTGTTAAATCTTGCTGCATTTACGTTATCACAATAAAAAAAAAATATGTTTTTATACTATATTTTAGATGTGTGTGTGTTTTTGTATTAGAATCCACTCTAGCATTGATGCTTAAGAGTTAATTTAAGATTTACATATATAGTTGCGGTTTTTTAGAAACTAAATTAGATGCTGAAAAACCTCAAAAAGTCTAGTATGAATTAAATTTATAGAGTTATTTCTCAATAACTTGACGTTTTTAAAAAATTTTGAAGACTTAAATTAAGGCCATTTAAAACGTAAAGAACATTATAATTTGATTAACAGTTACAAAACCTTGTTGGCTTTAAAAACTTGGAAAAATAGAATTAATTTAGGTCAAGTGTTAAATTTTGATTATTCTGATAAGTTAGTTAGTATCACGTGCATTCCCAATAATTTAGATATTTTTGACATTTCAACGTGTGAAATAAATTTGTATTACTCACGTGAATTAAAACCATTTCACTTATGATAATAACGTGGAGTAAGATTTAGTTTCATTGTTTAAGTCTCAAGTGTACTTAAAATTCCAATTCGACGTGAGTAAGAACAAAATCATAAAATTATTTTTAATTTACATCACGTTAATAAAGTTTGTATGGCTTGGTGAAATTAAATTTTATATGCATTCTAACTAAAAGATAGAAAACGCTTAGCCTAAACTCTTTAATTTAACAAATTGTTACCCTGACGAATACAGCGTTGTACTGGAATGCGTTAACTTTATATAACTTTGAGTCTTCTCCAATATATTTTCTATAGTACAAAATTACGTTTTTTCTTCTGTCCCACAAACAAAACACTACTTACCTATATATAGGATTAAGATGTCCTTAATTCGAATCTCGCCCTTTAAATTTTTTTATAACATCAAATTTTTAAAGTAGGTATGCCCCTTTCAAAATGCTAAAAACAACCAATAACGGTGTTTTTAAAATATCTCTGAACGATAAATTGTATGATGATTTTGCATGGTATAAATCTTCCTCTTCTAGATAAAATTTAAATCATTATTTAAGAAAACGTTGAGTTTGATAGTTTTGAAAAATACGCTTAGAAGTTAATTTTTAGTGCTGATTTCGAACCCAAACTTTAATTTTTCAAATTTGCTTAAGTTTTAAAAATACCCGTTTTCAACATTATTTTTATATTTTGTAAAATCTGTTGAATAGAGCAAAGAAAAGACAGAAAAGAAGCCTTGTTAATCTCAAGTATGCTTTTTATTAAACTGAATTTTAATAAATATGAAAAGTATAAGTCAAAATGATAATTTTTTAAGGTTGCCAATATATCATGTATACATATTTTGTAACAATATCTCAAAACTTTATATAATACTTTATATAATACGCAGTGTATACAACAGTTTTGTTACAAGAACCAATCTTACTTTCAAACCGCCTTGACTTTTGCGTCATTTTAAATTTTTTTTCAGATTTTTGTAAGTAAGATGAAATCTAACAACTTATGAAAGTTTTTCGAATATCATATGAAATAATATATTTAAATATTTCAACTAAATATTGACGAAAGCGATTATAGATTCAGAAAACTTTCAAGGATTTTATTTAAAAAAGCTACTTCATAAATTTTGAAAACCTCAAAAGTCTTCTTATATAAATGTTTTTTTCGAATTTTAAAAAGTTATATCTCAAAAACCTGACATGCTATATTAATGCTGAAGTCTTATGTAAATTAAGACTATTGAAATTTGAGTTAACGCCCAATTTCAATTACGGACTCCGCATTTTAACAGACAATTTTTATAATTTGCAGATGTTATTCTTCCGTGTAATTACCACGATAAAAATGTTGAGTGTAACTGAGTTTACACTGAATAAAATATAAAATAAAAGTTCAACAGTGAACTTGGGACATGAAAATAATTCAAAGGCATACCTAAATGGGTCTTCCAAATAATTCACAAAAATAGGAAACGCTTAAACAAAATTTATTAATTTAAAAAATGGTAGCCCTGATCTATGCAGCAGAGCACTAGACTGCATTCATTTTATGCGACTTGGAGTTCTCTCCAAAAAATCTGCTACAATTATTATCATATGCCAAAAAAAAGTAATCACAATCTTTTAAAATAAAACACATATGAAAAATATTGAACATTTTATTTTTATTACAACAATCAAAAGTATTTTTAAATTGAATTTCTGCTTACGTATGCACCGTTTGCATCGGTCGATTGTTTGAACTCCGTTTTCAAGGACCAGGCCACTTGTTTTATGGAAACGGTCGCCATCCATTTTTGGCTTTATAACGATACCTTATAGAAAAACTCTCAACCATTCCTGTGTGCGAATAATGTTGTAGGGGATGGAGAGTACCTACAGTTTTCATATCGAATACGTACGGTTAATTTGAGAAATCACTTTTCATGACAAGATTTAATATTGGAGGATTTGTCAACCCCTCGGTGTACATTGATTTTGAATTCCTGAGCATTGCAATGATAGGGAAAGATAGAGCGTGGCAAGGCATTCCACATTCACGTAGTACGGCTAAAAAATGAATCTCTTTACTTCATGTAAGTTGGGCTCAAGGGTAAACTGATGGGCATTCCTAGAAGCGCGGGTAGATATTACGGTTAAATTGTTTAAGTGGAGGAATGCAACTGGCTATTTCACTAGAGCAAAGTCCGTTAAAATAACGGTAAAAAAGGGTAAGACAAGAAACTTTACGACGATGTTCGAGCGACGTAATCGTGTTGATGATGTTAATGTCATCACCAATTATTTTAAAAGCCCTTCTTTGAATACAGTCCAAGAGGCTTAAATAAGTTACTGGAGCACCAGCCCAGAGATGAGTTCGGACGTATGTATATATGTAGGTTTTGTAGATTGTAGCCAGATCAGACGGAGAGAAAAATTTCTTGCATCTTCTCAAAAAACCTAGACATCTTGCGGCATTTTTGGCGACATCGCGTATGTGATCGCTCCACAAAAGGTGGTTGCTGATGCACATTCCGAGGATGTCGAGATTTTCAGTTTCGTTGATGCAAGTGCCACTCCTAGATAGTGGCAAAGAGGGTATATCTCGCTTTAACTATACAAGACAGCATTTGGATTTCGAAGCATTAAATTCCTCACGGTTTCTTATTCCCCATTGTACAATGCTGTGTAGATCGGAATTAAATGAGCTTATCATATTTTGCCGTTGCAGTTCCACATCCGAAGAGAAGGGTTGTGAGCCTGAAAACGAATATGAAGAGCTAAGAATGTTATCGTCAGCGAAACAATGTATTGGATTAGAAGTAGCAGACAGGAGATCATTTGTACAAACGAGGAAAAGGGTCGGAGACAAAACGGAGCCCTGGGGCAAACCAGTATTTATTTTATGGGTTTAAGACTTGAATCCGTCTTGTATTAAACGGTTCGAAAGAAAATTTCTAATCCAACGAAGAAGAGATTCGTCAATATCAAAAGCACGCATTTTCGATAAGAGAGCAAGATACCAGACTTTATCAAATGCCTTTGAAATATCAAGTGCAATAATCTTACTTTCTACAAAACGATGTAAAGGCTTGTTCTACTGTTCGGTGAGATGAACCATATGAGATCACCAGTGGAACTATTGCTACGAAAGCCGTATTGCCGGTTATTAAGAAACTTCCGTTCCTCAAGATATTTCTTAAGCTGATAAATTAATCATCGTTTCGATGACCTTAGAAAGAAGGGACGTTAGTGCTATCGGTCGATAATTTGCGGGAGAAGAAGATTCGCCTTTTTTTGGGATTGGCTGAACAAATGTAGTTTTCCAACTATGTAAGCGGAACGAGTCCAGAAGAATAGGATATATGAAAAAACTTACGCATTGGTTTTGCTAGCGTGGAAGAACACCTCTTCAGAATAATAGCGGGGATACCATCCGAACCTGTGGATTTATGAATGTAGAGATCTTTGAGAACTCTCGCCACAGTTCGAGTACGAAAAAAGATTGGTCCCATAGAATCATTTACGCGTTCAAGGGGGAGTTATGACACTATCTGGTAAGGTGCAATTTTCGGCGAACTGCCTTGCAATTAAGTTAGCTTTATCAAAAGAGCTAACTAAAGGAGTGTCATTGACAACAAGCGTAGGAACCGAGGAAGAGGAAGAATTCCTCATGTTTTTTACAAATGACCAAAAATTCTTACTGCTTTGGGACATTGCAGTATTTTTCGCCGTAATTTTTGGTCATGTAAAAATTTGGTCCTTCGAATATAGGCCTTCCTGGCTTGCTTAAACTTTTTCTGGTTTTCTTCAGTTGGGTTGGCTATAAAAAACCGGAAGCTCACCTCTTTCTCCTTGATAACCTCTTTGCAGCTCGAATCGAACCATGATTTAACCTTGGGTTTAATACTTTTAACCCTATTCGGGGGAAAGGTTTTCATTCCCAGATGAATGATACTAGTAATCATATTTGCACTGGAGTCTACGTGACTATCGAGGAAGCATAGTGACCAGTTAAACATCCTTAAGAATTAAGCTCACGAACATTACTATAGTCTACTCTAAAATTACCAGTCATTGTAATACATAAAATCCAAAAAATCAGAACAGACGAATTTCTAAGCATATCACTGTATAAGATTATTTAAAAGATCTTTACAATAGAACCTTTAGTTGAAAAGATATAGTAGACCAATAATGCACAGATCTTCATAATTGCAGATTATAAGATGTGCCATAATGCAGTTATAAAGACGAACATTTTCATCTTCTTGGAGTCACTCTTTCATACATTCGGTTGTTTTCTATCTTTTGCTCTACTTTTCATTATAATCAAAAAAGTGTTAAGGTTTAGGACGTTAACAAATTTCAAATCCCAATAAAACACGTTAGCTTACAATTATTACAAATTTACTGGAAATTATATATTATTAAATTTTATTTTTTTTTCAATTTATTATTATAACATAATATTATATTCATTAAATTTAAAATAACTATAAGTTAATATATATGTATAAATCATTATGAACCTAAACTATTTGGTTTTAACATATGCCTTATAATAAAAGTCCAAAAACATCGCTGTCATAAAGAAGTTTTGTGGTAGAAAGATAAGAGCTAGAACTTTTGGAAAACCACAAGACGGTGCTAAGACCATTAACGTCCATTGTATTGTTATTATACCAAATTGAAACTGAAATATAAATAAAAAGTAAATAAAAAAGTTATTATAGGTAATAGTTGATGTTTTAAAAAAATATTTACTAGTTGCAGCAAAGTAATGTACTTCTTCCACCATATCCTTGATGAATCGTCAAAAACTGCTGCTAAGTAATATGAGTACATAACAACATGCACAAAAGTATTTGCAAAGCCAATAAACAAAACTTGGCCACCTTAAATCAGAAAAAGATGGAAAATATTATTTAATTTATTAATTTAAGTTCAATAACTTTTAATTTAATATGAGTGGCAAATATTATTATTTGCTACATATGTATGTACAAATTCAAGTCCTTGTTGCCAAAATTAAAGCGAAAGGCACCTTCTCGCGATATGTTTATATTGGAGAGGTTTAGACGACAAAAGGGACTTGAAAGTAAGGCAAGTTTCTAGCATCAAGAGGTTTATTGGAAAGTTGACTGGAATATTAGTCAAGAAAAATCTTTCTAACTATCAAATAAATTCCACTTATGTCAAAAATATAGCTAATCATAATTTTTCATTCAACTGAAAGCTTAACTTTATAACTTTCTGATTTATTTATTTTCTGCAAAATTCTATTTGATGTTTTACGTAAAAGAGTTGGTATCACAATGGACCCTTGAGGTCTAGGTGAGTCAATGACATCTGGACAGCCACTCCAACCTAACCTACGTAAAAGAGTTCCTTGGCAAACTGGAAAAGGAATAAATACATTTTTTTTAAAATACAATACTGAGGAGTGTTTCCGAGATCAACTGAAGGAGGAGGTTAGTTAAGTTAAGTTCTGACTTTAAATGTATAGCGCTTACAAAACTTACTAGTACGTCAAAATGGTCAAAACTTACGTTCATAGAACGCAGTTTACTACAAATGAAGTCCCTTATATTGGGCAGGTTCAGACGTTCTAAGGGACTTGAAAGTAAAGCATGTTTCTAGAATCTGATTGGCTAGCTGTCAAAAAATTACCTCCCAATTAAGGCAACTTTAATGGAAAGTTGACTGGAAAGTTAGTCAAGAAAAATCTCCCTAACTATTAAGTAAATTCTACTTCTATAATGACAGTTGATCATGTTTTTTTATTTAACTGAAAGCTGAACTTTATTACTCTATGATTTATTTATTTTCAGCACAACTTCATTTAATGCTTTCTGTAAAAGAGTTCTTTGTCAATTTGGAAAAGAAATAACTAATATTTCTTTACAATACAAAATACAAATCGTGATGGACTTGTAGATTGCCTGAGGAGTATTTTGTAGACAATAATTTTTTTGGCACTTTTTGTACTAGGAACTTAAAGTAGAGGTTTTGCGAAGTTAAGTTCTGAATTTAAAATTCATGAAACTTGAAAAACTAACTAGTTGCTTTGGTCAAAATGTACGTTCAAAGAATGAAGTTGACTGCAAATGAAGTCCCTTGTGTTGCCTGAACCTGCCGATTGTCTGAACCTACCCATTATTGTATGAATTATTGACATAGTAAAATTCCTTTTGGATAGGGAGAATCTTTATGCTCTCGGACTCGATGGACGGACTAACTTTTAGTTCTATCTGGTTTTTGATAGTTTAAGTACAGTAAGGGAGGACCTAAGAAAAGTAATTTTATTAAAAACGTCAAAACTGAGGTCCATTTTTAGGTTTTCACCGAAATTATTTATTTGTCAAAATAAATAAGCAATAAATAATTAAATGTCAATAACTCGCCAAAGTGGATAGTTTGACGTTTGTATACAACTGACAAACAAATTAAGTGTCAAATGTTTTGAAGTCTCACTTCATGTTTCCGTTTCAAGCTAAAAAGACAACAATGTTTTGTTTTCTGCGATCAAAACAACAAATAGAAATTTAAAAAAATAAAACAAATGACGCAAAGGTGCGTTTTGTATAAATAAATTACTACGGCTGCCACTCACACTTTAACTTCACTTGTTGTTTTCTTCTTGTAAAATGTTGTTATTACATTGCATGCGCATTATGAATACATTAATTTAAATTTGCAAATCAAAAATTATTAATTTAACAAAACCAGGTTCAAGGCTCGTGAGTGAGTAAAAATTATACATTTTTTTCACAAACGAAAGTAACAATTTATAATCAAAATACAAAAGGCAAAATGTAAATCAAAGTTTCACCGCCATATTATTTAAAGTCAATTATTTAAAATTGTATATCAAATTTTATTGATAAATGTGAATCAAATCATTACAATCATTGATATACTAGATATGGACTTGTATTCGATACTTATTCCACCTTTTTAGCTTTGCTTGCCTTCTTGTATAAGTTTGGCGGAAAAAATACAATTAATTTTCAAACGTCATCATTTGTTTCTTTGCTTCAAAAACCTCTTTTTGTAAAAAAAAAACAAGGACATCTAATTAATTAAAGCTTGAAAAAATACAAAAATCAAGTTTAAAAGTCTTTTCATATTTCAGCCAGACCTACAGAAGGGCTAGCAACGTTAAGGAATAGATTACACCAACGCGAAGTTGGGTACAAACAGCCTTTGTCTAGTAGGTCAATGATTCCAATGCTCGGAGATCTTAAGTTTTCTCAGAAAATAGTCTTCTTATTCTATTTCCACTCTAAACGATTTTTATTTTGATTTTGGAAGAATTTCTGTTGTAATTTTGTTTGAAATTTTTAACATTAACATTAAAAACTATACTTAATTTAACCGTTAATGTCTATCGAGTTAATTTAAATGAGTTGCCATTTATGAAAATAAGACAAAAATTGAGGAAGCTATATTTGTTCGTATGATTTTTCGAGAGTGAATTTGGTTCATTTAGGTATATGGATATCCCGCAATCATTCCAAAAGTTTTTAAGTACGGATATTCTTCTTTAAAAAACTTTTCGAAATTCTAAAATTGGTTAAAGAAAGTAAAACCAAAACGATTTTTTGAACTTAAGATTCTCGAATTGTGGCTTCAGGCCGGGTAGATAAACGAATTATTTTCACATAAAGTCAAATCCTAGAAAAGACCGACGAATTTCAAGTTGAGACCCACCATCTTTTAATCGACTTCAAAGCCGCATAAGTCGCCAGGAGCTTCTATTGGTGACCTCTTAGCTTGGGATCCCAAACAACTGATCTAGCTATGTCACATGATGCTACAAAATACGCGATGCAATGTGCCAATGGGTAACAACTCATCCGAGCTATTCCACACATGTGAAGGGTTCAGGTATAAGGAGATTCGCTATCATGTGTTTTCTTCAAGATAGCCCTGGAGCAGATAGACCGCAAGAGTGGGGTTAACCTGGAAGTCTTCACAATTGATTGACTATACGGACGACATCGACATCATCGGCCGCTCCAAACAAACTGTTCTAGAATTATTTATATAGCTGTAGATGAACAGGCGAAACGCGTTGGTCTTGAAGTGAATGAGGACAAAACAAAGTAAGCCGTAGTTTCAAGATAATCAATGAGTTTGGAACAAAATTCAATTCCACGAACCACACCTTAGTGAAAATCCGACGAAAAATTACCCTAGCGAACCGTTTTTACTTCGGTCTGGCGAAAGGGGCGAATTGAGGAGAAGATTTAACCGTGAACTGTACGAGCTGTATGAAGATGTAGATGTAGTCCAAAGAGCCAAAACACGCTGACTACACTAGGTCAGCCACATCGAGCGAGTGGACAACAACGCTCCAAGAAGTAAAACATTTGAATCCCAGCCCCTAGGCTCGAGACGATGAGGAAGACCGAACCTTCACCACCGCTACAAAGACCAGGCTGACGCAAGAGCGCATGGCCTCGCTGACTGGAGGGAACTTGCAAGGGACCGCAAATGATAGAATATCAATATCTCAGACTGAGACCTTAAATGGATGGGGAACCGGATAAGTAAGTAAGAAGTTTTTTAAGAAGAACCCAACAATATTTTCACAGAACTTATAGCATCGTCTTGTCACCATATAATTTTAAAGTTATGATTATTTTAGATTATTGATTTTTAAATTGAAAATTTTAGAAAGTGTCGTAGTAACAGTTAAGTAAAGGGTTGTTTAAAATTATGTGACCTTCTTATAACTAAAAATCAATTGAGTCACCTTACAAATTTGCAGTTCCCACGTAATGATTTACATTTTACCTGCACTTTAGGTGTTATGACCAATCCTTTTAGATTATAAAATACCGGTGCAAATTGGTTTTGAATGTATGCACATTGCAATGAGTCGAAAAGCATTCCACATTCGTGACGTGCAGCTAAAATAATTGAGGTCAATGATAAACTGGTGATCATTCATATAAGTAATGGTATTAAATTTGATCTGTTACAGGGAAGGAATACCGAAAATTCAGACGCTTCAACTAGACAACGGTTGCATGATATTTTGTAGAAGAAAGCATGCCCGATGAATGGAACCTCAGTATTGTTTGCCCGATTCTAAAAAAGAAGACCCTCTAAACTGCACTCAATATAGAGGCATCAGTCTGCTTAACATCGCTTACAAAATCTTCTCTGCAGTAATATGTGAACGTCTAAGGCCCATCGTCAACAACCCTATAGGTCCTTATTAGTGTAATTTTAGACCATGAAAGTCCACAGTCCATCAAATATTCTCATTACGCCAGATCCTGGAAAAAACCCAAGTTTTGGCATCCCTTTCAAACTCGTCTGTTTGTGAAGGATGATCATGGAGAATTCACACTGCTCCATAAAGGTTGGAAACAACTTAACAAAACCTTTCGATATCAAAAAAGGCTTTAGACAAGGTGATGCGCTGTCAAGCGATTTTTGTAACTAGGTACTTGAATGAATAGTGCAGAGCTCCCACGTCAACACTAGAGGTACTATGTCTTTCAAAAGTCTTTCCAATTACTAGCATATGCTGATGAAATTGACATAATCGGAAGAACTCAGCGTGATGTCAATGGGGCTTTTGTGAGTATTGAGGCAGAGGTGGTTTAACGGTTAATTAAGGCCAAAACAAAGTACATGCTATCGTCAAGAAAGGACTTACAACACTGACGTCTTGGTCAAAACGTCACCATCGACAAACGTAACTTTCAGGTAGTAAAGGACTTCGTCTGCCTAGACTTCCCTATGAATGCAGAAAACAACACCAGCGCTGAAATCAAACGAAGAATAACTCTTGCTAACCGCTGTTTCTTTGGGCTAAGAAAGTAATTGAGTAGCAAAACCCTCTCTCGAGAGACCAAAGTGTCGCTATATAAGACCCTCATTATCCCCGTTCTGCTACACGGTGCAAAAGCATGGACTATGACAAAAGCACCTTGGGTAGTTTCGAGAGAAAAGTTCTTCGTGTTATCTACGATCCCGTGTGTATAGAAGGGGAGTGGAGGAGAAGATGGAACGACCAGCTGTATGGGCTGTTAAGTGACGTAGACTCAGCCAGATGGGTAAAAGTCCAACGACTAAGATGGCTGGGTCACGTAGAGCGCATGGAAACCAATGCTCCGGCCTGGAAAGTCTTCGAATCCAGACCCACGGGACAGCGCAGAAGAGAAAGGCAGCGGATCAGGTGGCACGCACAAGTGGAAAGTGACCTCACCCAACTTGGAGCGTTAAACTGGAGACATCTCGCTAGGAACCGATCTAGATGGAGAAGTTTGTTGGGTGAGGCCCTAGTTCACACAGGGCAGTAGCGCCACCTTGAGTAAGTACCTAAGTATTTAAGTATAGGAGTAAAGGTCGAGTTTCGGACGAAAAAAAGGCTTTATAGAAAATAGCTAACAGAAATCGTTGGAGTAAACACTTATCAACGTTTTTACCTATAACTAGAACAGAAATAATTGTATTGCCTTTTGAATCATGAAATAATACATTGTTTTGATGGCCCATTGGACAAGGTTATCAAATTCTGTGGTGAAAAGTTCACAACCGAAAGAAAATGATGTGAATCTAAGGCGCCAGTTATAGCTATCATTGAAATCGATCCGGAAAAATTTTTGAATCGATATTTGACGGTGTTTCCCTTTGATTAGAAATGAAAATTATGTACTGATCGATCGGAAATCACTGAAAGAATTGTTTTTGAGAAAAAAAAGTTTACTTGCATATTGATTTTTCTCTAAAAATGTATTTTTCTATTTTCCGGACGGAAATTCATTTTCCTGAACAGCTGATACTTTTATGTTCAAAAGTGAAAAGAATCGTTCCACTGATTTGTGTTTCAATTTCACACAATTCCAATGACAGATTTCTGTCAGTAAAAATTTTTCGGTGGCTTTCAATCAAGAAAATTTTTCAATGACAGAAATTTTTAAGGATAGCTATAAACGACCTGTCAAAAAAATTCCAATGTTTGTTTTCAATGATGAAAACCAATGATAGCTATAACTGGCGCCTAAGAGCGAAAATGAAAATCTGAGGGTACTTTCGTCAGTAAAACAATTTTATGGATTAGACGCTTCAGATTGAAAATGTTTTATTGAACAAAAGAAACAGTATCGGAGTCAAAACGCAGCTCTAGGAAACACGTGTATTTTTTTTGTGGATATCAGATTCAAAGCCGTTCACTATCAATTGTAGTGACCGGAATGAAAGGAAATTTATAATCCAATGAAAAAGAGATTCATTTAGACCCGATCATAGAGCTTGATGCGAAACTCCATTAATTTTTTGAAATAATTTCTTCAAAACGATGTAAAGATTTGTTCCACTATTCGATAAGATGAACCACGAGTTCATCAGTGGGCCAAATGTTGGAAAACTCATACTGCTGGTCTTTCGAGATATCACACTTAAGTGTAATCGGTCGATAGTTAAAAGAAGAGAAGGATTCACATTTTTCAGAAGTAGGCTGGTTAAATGTTGTTTTCTATCGAATCACTTATAGACCTGTAGAGTAGGATAGATAAAAAAGCTTAGGCATTTGTTTTTCTAGCTATCCGAACCAGAGGATTTGTGAGTGTCAGGATTTTTAGTACTCTAGAAACTGCACGAGTGCCAAAAGAGATTCCACTTTCAAGAACACTTAAATATATTTCATTCTGGCCTTAGGATTCTTCTGTTTCTCGGGATTGTTCAGTTAGTACTCTGAGAAATTCGCATTATTTCTTACATTTTTTACAAAAAATGTAACTGACTTTTTTTTAAGAAGAAGTTATTGTTCTAAGATTCCAATAAGTAACGGCTTGAAAGTACTTTAAAACTTTTAAAAATTGGGTTAAACAAATCAATAAAACAAATAATTTTATCAAAAGTTAATACAAATTCCATACAACAACTTAAAAACAGTTTTACTTTTCGGAACTGCTTAGTTGATTATGATAAATATGATGAATAATTCAAGTTTTTGACCTCCCTTTGAAAGGATCAAGACTCAACTACAAATATAGGGAACTGTTTTAAAGAATTATCACTTAAAAAAAATAGAAAGGTTCAGAAACGTGTTTCAAAGAAAGCTGATAAAAAATATGTTTAATGGTCTTAAAGATCATCTCTTTTAAGAGAGATACATTTTGTATATGGATTTAATATTCAAATGTTCACTTTACAATTTTAGCAACAAATTTTTACCGTTTATGATGAAAATTTAAGCTCCTCTACGATTTTAAATATAAATTTTAGAATTATAAAACAACTGTACACAAAAAGCTATATAGATATAAATTCAAACTCACCTGGAAGAAACCGAACTCCTACCCACACTGCAATAACCATTCCGATATGATGGTAAATATGTAAAAATGAGACCTGCCTCTGTTTCTTTCTCAAAACAAAAAATACTGTGTCCAGAAGATCCAGCAATTTGAGCAAATAATAATTGTGTGTTTCTTTTGCAGCTATAAGTGCCACTGGATTATCCGAATAGTCTACGGGCTCGCAAATGTAACTGTAGTTTCCAAAAACGTATGCATACTTGGCAGCCTAGAAAATTCATAAAATTTGTTTAATTGTACATTACCTTATTTATATAATTCAATGATTATAATATCAATATTTATTTTTCTTACTAAATAAAAAAGTCGAGCAGATAAAATTATCTGAGCTGCATTATAAACAATCAAGACTTTGTCTAGATTAAATGCTGGACGATCTTTCATAAGACGTGGTCCCCAATTCCGAACAAACTGGAAGTAAAGCACAATTAATGCCAATGGTATGAATGGATTTTGTGCCAGGAAGTAATCTTTTGTCCGAGGATCTAAAGGTTCAAAAAAATAAATATTTGTATTTTTGAGATGAAATTTTTATCAAAATCTCACCTGAATAGTGGTCCATTAAGTCATGGTAATACTTATAAGTTATCTCTAAAACTAACGCCATTTTGATTTTCGAAAAGAGAGGCCGTACTGCACTGTTTTTGGGTTTTGGGGATTTTTGACAAATAAAAGTTTATAACTTGTGAATCGTTGCAGGTTTGCTGGGCGACTGAGTTTAGCTTTTGATTTTAAAATTTTTTTTGAAACGTAATTTTAAAAAAAACCTTAAACACGCTATGGAATGCGGAGAGTTTTTATTGTTTTTTAAATGCAAATTTAAGGAAGCCGCTTTCAGTTTTGTTTAGGTTTAAGTTACCTACTTAAACAGGGGCTGCAGTGAAAACTCAAATATAGCTTTCATCATTTCCTATAAGCTTTGTAAATGCATTTGAGGTCGTAGGGGTGATTACACGAGGCAAATTATTATTGCATATTGATATGTATATTTATTATTCTCACAATATTCAAAATCTAAGGCTAACAAATTTAGTTAAGTTTGCGTAGGTACCTATTTTTTTTTTTTGCAAAATTCCTTTTTTAATTTGTTATTGAGAAAGAAGACAAATTATGAATAGATTGATTTGTGATATAATGTGATTTTGTATCTTTTTATGAAATTAAATAAATCAATTAATTAATAAGTTTTTGTGTTTTTAAATAAATTAATGCATTGCTGGGAAGGTCTTGCATTTGTATTGCAATTTAATCAGTCTTTGAATTATGAAGATATCTTTGAAAGTTTATAAGAGTAAGATATTTTCTTGTAGATTTATTTTGATTTGTGGTTCAGTGTTTTGATTTTGTATTCACAATTTTATTAAGAATTTTTAATTAACATTAAGTCGATACAATTTTACTATAAAATCATCCTAAAATTCTGCTATAAAATATGAAAGAAAATTCTGAAGACTTCTAAAGAAACGTATTTCCATTAAATTATAATTTGTTATAAGATATTTGTAACCGTTATTTTAAGCGGCTCAATGGTCTAGGGGTATGATTCTCGCTTTGGGTGCGAGAGGTCCCGGGTTCAAATCCCGGTTGAGCCCAATTTTTTAATCTTTCCTTTTTTAAATCTCTTATAGCACTTTCATCAATTTTCTTAAGTGTTTTGTTATAAACAAAACTATATGACATATATTTTAAAAGTGTACAGATTCAAAAATTCCAAGATCCTGACAATTGATCTAAATATGTATATTGTTCTAAATATTCTGGTATATTAACTTCAAGGTATTAAGAATTCAAATTAGTAGATAAAGAATATACTCATTAAATAATCAAAGAATTATGAACAGAAATATACAATAAATTGCACGATTCGATTTCAGAAACCATTTTGATTCAAGGCTTTATTGTGGTCAACTAATGAAGGCATAAAGAATTAGTTTGCCAATTTAAAAATTGCATTGATATAGGAAGTTGAAATTATTATAAACAAAACTAAAAATATTTCCGATCGATGAAAAATTTACTTTAAATATATTGAATACACTTTTAAGTTATTTTAATAAGAATAAACGGAAATAACCTATATATAATTTAACCACTTATTTCCGTTTTTGAATTTTTTTGGCTTGCCGCATCTAAAATGACTGATACAAATTTAGAAAATAATCCGGTCAGCAACATTTTTTAAAATGCTCATGCTCATACTTATTGAATTGGAAAATTATTTAAACAAATAGTACGTATACGCCTGAGTGTCAGTGTAGTACTTTCTTAACAGAGTTCGTTTACATTTTATATACACAAGTAATTGTCAAAAAAAAAAAATGATTTAAATTCACTTGATAACTTCACTCTATCGTCAAACAAGTTGATATATTTAAATTTAATATTTATATTAAGTTAAATAATTTAAACAGTCTAATCTACTTACTTTACTTATCCAGCTCACAATCCATGAAGGGTCCCAGCCTGAGATACTGCAGTCTTCCATCGTAAACGATCCCTCGCATGAACTCTCCCGTCACCGAGACCAAGCGCTCTGGCATCCGCAGTCACTTGGTCCTTGTACCGTAGGTTCGGTCTTCCTTGTCGTCTTGAACCTGGGGGCTGGGATGAGAAGACTTTCTTGGCTGGAGCGTTGTCGTCCATTCACTCGATGTGGCCGAGCCAATGTAGTCGTCTTTTCTTGGCCTTCTGGACTACATCCACATCTTGGTACAGCTCATACAGTTCTCGGTTGTTTCTTCTTCTCCATTCGCCATCGTTGCATACGGGACCAAAAATCCGTCGAAGAATTTTTCTTTCGAAAGTGCCCAGTATCAATACCCCTTTTTTACTTATCGTCCAGCACTCGGCGCGGTAGAGTAGGACTGGTAAAATCAAAGTTTTGTATAGCAGACACTTTGTCTTTCGAGTGGGGAGTTTTGAACCCAGTTGTTTGGCCAAACCGAAGCAGCAGCGGTTCGCTAGAGTAATTCTTCTTCGGATCTCCACTAAGGTGTCGTTCGTGGGATTGATGTTTGTTCCAAGGTAGGTGAACTCCTTAACTACCTCGAAACTGATGCTACCAACAGTGACGTTTTGTCCTAGACGGTGGACAGATGTTGCTTTGTTTGTTGATAACATGTACTTTGTTTTGTCCTCATTCACTTCAAGACCAACTAGTTTCGCCTGTTCTTTAATCGCTGTGAAGGCCTCAAGCACAGCTCTCTCGGATCGACCGATTATGTCTATGTCGTCCGCATAGCCTAGGAGCTGGGTTGATTTGTTGAAGATAGTGCCCTCTGTGCTCACACCTGCCTTACGCATCTGCTCCAGGACTATGTTGAAGAAGTCACATGACAACGCATCTCCTTGTCTAAACCCTGCGCAAGTTTAGAATAACTCGGATGAGCTGTTACCCATTTGCACACTGCACTGCGTATTGTTTAGCGTCATGCGGCACAGCTGGATCAGTTTGTTCGGGATCCCGAATTCAGACATCGCCATCATAAGCTCTTGGCGGTGGATGCTATCATAAGCAGCTTTAAAGTCGATGAAAAGATGGTGGGTTTCGACTTGAAATTCGTTGGTCTTTTCCAGGATCTGCCTCAGTGTGAATATTTGGTCTATCGTTGTTCTGCCTGGCCTAAAGCCACACTGGTACGTGCCGATTATTGTGTTGCAGAAAGGTTTAAGACGCTCACACAGTACGTTGGATAGGATTTTGTATGCAACATTAAGAAGGGATATGCCACGGTAGTTTTTGCATAACATCGGATCGCCTTTTTTGTAGATGGGGCATATGGAGCTTATCGACCAGTCAGTGGGCATGCATTCTTCCTCCCACACTTTGGTGATGACCTGGTGCATGCGGTTCATCAAAACACCTCCTCCATGTTTAAAGAGTTCCGCGGGTATGCCATCCGACCCGGCGGACTTGTTATTTTTTTAGCTTTTGGATGGCTCTTTCTACCTCTTCTCTGCTGTGGGCTGGGACTGGGTCTTTATTGACTGGTCTTGCTTCTCTTTCGTCATTATCTTGCCCGACATTTTGCGCATTCAGCAGCTGTTGGAAGTGCTGCCTACAATTCCCTGTGCTTCGGTGACTAGGTTTCCTTCACTGTTTCGAAGAGCTTGTGTCCCGGTTCTGAAACCAGAAGCTGATTGCTTCGACCTTTTAAAGAAACGTCGGGTGTTGTTTTTGGCCCGAGACTCCTCTAGATCTTTGAGCTGAGAAACTGCGGATGCTCTTTTCTTCCTTCGCAGGGTCTTTTTCTCATTTCTCCTTTTCGTGCGGTACTCTTCCCTTGCTGCTCTTGTTTTCCGTTGCAGCATCTGTACACGTGCATTTTCCGTCTCTCTTTTCAATATCACACACTCATCATCATACCACGGGTTCTTTTTCGGGGGTGGTTGGTAACCTATGGTGGTCTCGGCTACATTTTTTATTATTTCGCAATATTGGTTCCACAATGTGTTGACGTCTGTAGTATTTGGGAGGACGGCGGTCGAGAATCGCTCGCTCAGGCGCTCACTGTAGTCTCTGGCATTCTCCAATGTGCTAAGGCAACCGATGTTGAACTTCTCTCTTTGGTCCACACGTGTTTTTTTGTCGTTTGATATTCGAGCTATAAACTTAGCTACTACCAGAAAGTATGGTCAGGGTCGACATTTGCTCCTCAGAAAGTGCGCACGTTCAGGATGTTGGATGCGTGCCTTGCGCCGATTAGCACATGGTCGATTTGGTTGGTGGTTCGACCATCATCCGGAGATTGCCAGGTTGCTGTGTAGATCTTCCGTCTTGGAAACCTAGTGCTACTTATCACCGTATTACGAGCTGCAGCAAAGTCGATTAGTCGGAAGCCGTTATCTGTTGTTTCTTCGTGGAGGCTGTGCTTTCCAACTAATCCGCCAAAGATGTCTTCCTTTTGCATTGAAGTCTCCGAGTACGATTTTGACGTCGTAATCTGGACAGGCTCCGTAGGCTCTATCCAGGAGGTCGTAGAAATCCTTCTTGTTAGACTTCTCATCATTATCGGTAGGGGCGTGTGCACATATTATACTGATGTTCTGTAATGTGGCCTTGATGCGGATCACAGCCAGGCGATCACTTATTGGCTTGAAATCCATGACTTTCTATCTAAGCCGATTTCCCACGACGAATCCGCATCCAAATATATGCAATCTTTGATGACAGCTATAATAAATGTCGCAATTCTTTCTCTTTCTCTTTTTTTGTAGTACCCGTGGCATGATGGTTAGTGCGTTGGACTGTCATGCCAGAGGTCTTGGGTTCGATCCCTGCCTAATGCCTATGTCATCTAAAGTTTTTTTCACGGGTACTGCCTCTTGCGAGGAATTGACAAATTCTCCAAGAGTAATTCTTGTCATGAAAAGTGCTTTCTCAAATTTGCCGTTCGGATTCGGCATATAAACTGTAGGTCCCCTCCATCCCTGACAACAATACTAGCACACAGGAATGGTTGAGAGTTGTAAGTCACTAGGCCCTAGTTCTCCACGGACTGTTGCGCCACTCAATTTATTTTTATTTAATTCTTTCTCTTCATTGTCCCTGATCCTATCCATTGTATTTCCTGGATCGCAGTAATATCTGCCTTATACTGCGAGAGGACAGATTCAAGTTTCTGAGTTGCACCTGGAGTGTAGAGGGTTCTTACATTCCAGGTACAAACTCTCAATGCATAGTCCGTTATCGTTCCGGGTCTGGTTACGATAAGAGGGGGTTCGTTATCCGAGGCTGGTATCTCTCTCATAACTTTCAAGTTTTTCACTGCGGAGGGGTTGTTAGCCCCTCGCACTAACCTCCAAATTTGTTGGGCCGTTGATAAGGTGCTTTTTTCCCGATTTGCACCCGCGCTTACCAGTTTCGCAAGTTATATCTAGAGATATAACCAGTATCCGGTGGTTACCGCGAGGGGTAAAGTAAGCACTTGGTGTGTAGGAAAAATTACAGCATAAGCCCCCAGATCCTACAACACCCAACCAACAAAAAACAGTCTAATCAAAGGAGAAAATTCTTTATAATTATAGTTCTACAGTTTGAAATACGTATACAATTGGTTGAATTCCTCAGGTTTCTTTGGGAAATGTTTCCGAGAATTTGCCGAACAAATGTCATAAAAAGCTGCTCTATAGCATAAGGATCAGAAAATTGTTTCAATTATCTCTTAATCCGACCAAGAATGAAATAAGTCTTATTAGTTATTGAGTTAATGTGTTGTAAAAATTTCAATTTTCCATCGAATAACACGCCAAGGACAGACTTTTCATTAAAACAGGATAATGATACTCCTTCAAACATATAAATAAAAGAATTTAAAGAAAGCTTTTTCGTAAAGCTCATAGTTTAACATTTATCAACGTTAAGAAGTTGACATAGTTACGAACAATCACTAGAAATTGAAACAGTTTTGAAAATCGTAACATAGTCGTCATAAATGATGCACTTAGAGCTTTTCAACACATATGGTAAATCATTTATAAAAAAGTGGCTGGGATGCGACCCACACGGATAACTTCCCATCCCGTCTGTCGATTTGTTTTGCTTGAAAGTTTGTAGGTTTTCGTGTTTTGTCAAAAAAGTTGTCAGTTGAGTAATTGTTCAAAATTTAAAAATCTCCAACAATATTTTACATATAATGAAATATTTTGATTTCAAAATCATTACAAGAACTACCGATGCATCCAGAAAAAGTCACAGTTTGGTGCGGTTTATGGGCTGGTGGCATCATTGGACCGTACTTCTTCAAAGATGATGCGAATCGTAACGTAACTGTGAATGGTGAGCGCTACCGTAAGATTGTATCCAACTTTTTTTGCCCATAATGTAGGAGCTTGACTTGCATGACATGTGGTTTCAACAACATGGTGCCACATGCCACACAGCACGCGCAACAATGGACTAATTGAGAGGTGAGTTCGGTGAACATTTTATTTTACGTTCGGGATCCGTCAATTGGCCGCCTAGATCATGCGATTTAGCGCCTTTAGACTATTTTTTGTGGGGCTATGTTAAGGGTCATGTCTATACAGCCAAGCCCGCTTCAATTGACGCATTGGAAGACAACATTGAAGCATTTATTCGTGAGATAGCGGCCGAAATGTTGGAAAGAGTATGCCAAAATTGAACTAAGCGGATGGACCATTTGAGGCGCAGTCAAGGTCATCATTTGCATGAAATAAAATAAATAAAGACTTCATGTATTTTTCTGAATTGTATGTGTTTTTTTTTTTTTGAAAAACTTTCCTATAGCTTTTAAGAAAACACATTTTATAAAATTATACTTGTTTCATATCACGTCAAATTATATGATTCAAAATTTAATTGAAGTAGCTAGCGTTTAGCGTTTCTAGATCGTGAGATATTTTGGGTCAACCAAAATGTTCATTTCCTACAAGAAGTTAAAAAGCATTCAGAGCGAATCTGGTTTAAAACCTCAATTTACAAGATTGAACGCAATCGACCTAATGGTCAAGGCTGTTTAGCGATAGGAGAGACTACAAATATTTTAAGGGACCTTTGAAGTAATCCCTTTTTATTTTAGAAATATCTAAGACAGGACATCGGCAAAAATAACACTCTTTAAATCTATAAATGTCAGCATACATTTAAAAAATTTCAATTGGATGTCAAAATATATTTGCGGCTTAGCTTTAGATATGCCCTTCCTCCTACATACACAGATTTGGAATAACAAAGTATTCTCAAGAGATGCATTTTTTATAATTTTATTATTTTCGAAGAGTTCATTTTTTATTAATTTAAAGCACGTGTCTACAAAACGTTTAATTTACAAGACAGATATTCATAAATATGTAATTAACAATGACACTTGATAATGCTTCCGAATGTTAATTTAATTTATTTTTAAACAACCGCCAGCCATGCAAATATTGTTTTATTTTTTTCTATTTTTCTTTTTAATGTTGCTCTTCCTTTCTACACTTCATTTTGCACTCAAATTTAACGTAAATATACTTCACTATAATGAATTGTATATAGTGTTTATTGTTAATTAATTCTAAACACTTATGTTTTCCTTAAACATAACAAAAATTGCAAAGCATTATAGCTACCTTATTAATTAAATGCAATATCGGTCAAGGAACTTTAACAGTGCGTGAAGTTCAAGGTAACTATAATATAATTATAATTCCAACAATATTTATTGTCTTTTTGTAAGACATTCGAATTTGCATAGATATTGAAATTAGCAACTTAGTTTGTCGACTTCATTTTTATTATAGTTTGTTGTATATTTGCAGCTTGTATGTATATGAATTGATAATCTAGAGAATGCAAAATAAATATTAATGTTTATAATGATGTCTCTATTGTTAATTATGTTTTACCGGAAGTTTTATGACTCCATTTAAAAAATGTATAAAATTAAATTTTGTATAATTTGTGAATGTGAGACAGAGAAAGTAAATTTGCCAAAAACGTGCCGAAATACATATAGTTGATCAAATTATATCCGGTGAATAACCTGTATCTAATATTTTATATTATAATTTCAATGTTAAACATAACTTAGCTGATAGATTTATTAAAATGATCTTAAATCTAAATTGATTATGAATTAGTACACTATTTTTAGTTAAAACTTCTGAGCATAATCTATATTAAACAAGATTATGTAAGTTAAGAATGTATCCATGGACGTTATAAATAGGAACATTATAATGAACGTATTTTTTGAATAGTTGGAAATAACGGTTACTCACTCATAGCATAACGATGTGTTACCAACGCACGCGGTGACTCAAATTAAAAACTATGTTATAAACCTACTTTACCAGTTTTGAGCAGTAGTATATTAAACATATGTATTTATTGCTTAGTTTCTGTTTCTCATGATTTTTTGAATAAATAAACTCATTTTGTTTGATTTAAAATTTATTTGAATAGAATTTATTATTATGCTTTAAAGTATAGTTATAACAATAATAACTACTTTAGCAAACATTTGAAAAATGTCTGTCTTTGTACATTTTGTGCGTAATTTGTAAGTAAAGTAAAGTGAGTCGGGTCTTCCCTTCAAAAAATGATATTTGACACTTATTTCGTATGTAAACACTTTTGTATGTACATGTACATATATAAAATTGGTTACTGTTTTGGTTTTGACACCTTGCTTTTTGCTTCACAGTTTATTAAAAAAACAAGAAACAGAATTCGAATACAACGACCTCCTATACAAATTCATTCGTTTTCATTCAACCGCGGAAAATTCATCAGCAAGGGTTGACATTGTGTCTAAATAAATGTATTGAATAAATTAATGAAAAAACTTACATTTATAAGATTAAATGCATTTCTTTACATTGGTGACATCTTTAGTTCACTTGGATCACTTTCAACATTCGGAAAAATTTTGAGAAAAATCAAATTAAAAGTTTTATTTACAAAAAAAAAACCTAAAAAAAACAAGTTACTAAAAGTCGGTAAAAATTTACTTTTGACTCTAATATCTTTTCAAAACCAAAAATATTGGCTTCAAACTTATTTTATCTTACAGAAAATATTGTTTTCGACATTCATACATTTTTTTTTTAAATCCAACAGTCCTTTTTTCATAAAAAAATAAAATCTACAAAAAAAATGGTATGCAAATTTGGTAAAAATTGATGATATTTTCTCGATATTTCGTGAACAATAGAAGATATTGACTTCGAATTAGTTTCATTCATCCAATTTGTATTTGTTTATAATGGGTGATTTTTTTGAGGTTAGGATTTTCATGCATTAGTATTTGACAGATCACGCGGGATTTCAGACATGGTGTCAAAGAGAAAGATGCTCAGTATGCTTTGACATTTCATCATGAACAGACTTACTAACGAGCAACGCTTGCAAATCATTGAATTTTATTATCAAAATCAGTGTTCGGTTCGAAATGTGTTTCGCGCTTTACGTCCGATTTATGGTCTACATAATCGACCAAGTGAGCAAACAATTAATGCGATTGTGACCAAGTTTCGCACTCAGTTTACTTTATTGGACATTAAACCAACCACACGAATGCGTACAGTGCGTACAGAAGAGAATATTGCGTCTGTTTCTGAGAGTGTTGCTGAAGACCGTGAAATGTCAATTCGTCGCCGTTCGCAGCAATTGGGTTTGTGTTATTCGACCACATGGAAGATTTTACGCATATATCTTGGTGTAAAACCGTATAAAATACAGCTCGTGCAAGAACTGAAGCCGAACGATCTGCCACAACGTCGAATTTTCAGTGAATGGGCCCTAGAAAAGTTGGCAGAAAATCCGCTTTTTTATCGACAAATTTTGTTCAGCGATGAGGCTCATTTCTGGTTGAATGGCTACGTAAATAAGCAAAATTGCGGCATTTGGAGTGAAGAGCAACCAGAAGCCGTTCAAGAACTGCCCATGCATCCCGAAAAATGCACTGTTTGGTGTGGTTTGTACGCTGGTGGAATCATTGGACCGTATTTTTTCAAAGATGCTGTTGGACGCAACGTTACGGTGAATGGCGATCGCTATCGTTCAATGCTAACAAACTTTTTGTTGCCAAAAATGGAAGAACTGAACTTGGTTGACATGTGGTTTCAACAAGATGGCGCTACATGCCACACAGCTCGCGATTCTATGGCCATTTTGAGGGAAAACTTCGGAGAACAATTCATCTCAAGGAATGGACCGGTAAGTTGGCCACCAAGATCATGCGATTTGACGCCTTTAGACTATTTTTTGCGAGGCTACGTCAAGTCTAAAGTCTACACAAATAAGCCAGCAACTATTCCAGCTTTGGAAGACAACATTTCCGAAGAAATTCGGGCTATTCCGGCCGAAATGCTCGAAAAAGTTACCCAAAATTGGACTTTCCGAATGGACCACCTAAGACGCAGCCGCGGTCAACATTTAAATGAAATTATCTTCAAAAAGTAAATGTCATGGACCAATCTAACGTTTCAAATAAAGAATCGATGAGATTTTGCAAATTTTATGCGTTTTTTTTTTTTTTAAAGTTCTCAAGCTCTTAAAAAATCACCCGTTATAAGACAGAAAACCTTTTAAGAAATCCTACTAAAATTGTTAAAAAATTGGTTGGAATGCACGCACGGACGTACGAACACAGGCATCTCTCTAAGAATCTTTGAACTGTCAGAATCTGTTTGTTTCATATTATTTCTACTATATAAAAATACGTCGGGTTTTCCTTCCTGACGCTATAACTTCAGAACGCACGAACCGATTTCCACGGTATTGCATTCGTTGGAAAGGTCTCGAGCTCCGTGAGGTTTATAGCAGACAAAATTCAGGAAAAACTTCAACAGAAAAGCTGTGAACTCCGTTTAGCTTCCCATAGAAAGCTATTGTAAAAGTTACGATTTGTGAGTGAAATTGAAAATTTTTAAATTTTTTGACGTTTCAAGAGCTCTATATTCTAAACCAAAGCTTACGGAAATTGAACGTGAGTTGGACCCGGGCCAAAAACCGCTAGATCGCCATGACATAACCGCCAGAGTATTTCAGCAAAAATTCAAGGTTATTATGGATGTGCTTACTAAGTATCGAGTTTTTGGTGACACACGTTGTTATATGTACTCGGTGGAATGGCAAAAGCGTGGACTACCGCATGCTCATATCCTGATTTGGTTGCTGAACGAATTACATTGAAATGAAGTGGATGAGATCATATCAACTGAAATTCCTGATCCAGTCACTGATCCCCATCTACAAGACATTGTGACGACACAGATGGTGCATGGACCCTGCGGTGCATTAAATCCATTATTATTATCCAGTGTGCAGCGACATGGCTGTGTTTGGTATTGCGTCGGAAAATGCGAATGACGAAATCAGCAACTTCCAAATGGGCAGATACGTCAGTACTAATGAAGCACTGTGGCGATTATTGTCATTTCACATTCATGAAAGATATCCCGCAGTTGTACATTTAGCAGCGCATTTGGAAAATGGACAAAGAATTTACTTCACTGAGGCTAATGCCGCACAACGAGCTGAGAGACCACCATCGACATTGACTAGCTTCTTTGCAATGTGTGAAGCAGATCCATGTATGTTGAAATGCCCAAGTATTACACTTGCAATCAATCAACAAAGAAATTCCAACGTCGCAAAAAAGGAACCGCAGTTCCAGATTTGCCACAGGTGTTTTCCACTGATGCGCTAGGTCGCATGTAAACTGTTCATCCTAGAAATGATGAATGTTTTTATTTGCGACTGCTGTTGGTAAATGTACGAGGACCAAAACCATTTGCGCATTTGAAAACTGTGAACGGCCACCAATGCCAAATATATCGAGAAGCATGTCAAATATTGGGTTTGCTGTAGAACGATCCTCATTGGGATTTAACACTTGCGGGCGGATTCAGTTCTTTTATCAAATACGTACCAAATACGAACGCTGTTCGCAATTATCATCACCACATGTTTCCCTTCACAATCTATTCAGTTATGGAACAAATACAAAGACGACATATGTGAAGATATCTTACTTCGCTTATGAATAATCCCGAAATGCAAATAACCGATGAAATCTACAATGAAGGAATGATTCTGATTGATGATCAATGAAGTAGGAATGATTGCGCCAAATCGATCGATGCACGATGCATTGAACCAAGAATTAAATTCAGAGCTGCAATACAATGTTGATACATTTCAGGAATCCGTACGAAATAATGTGCCGTTGCTGAATGAACAGCAAAAAAAAGTATACGAAACATTAATGCAAGCAGTGGACAATAATACTGGTGGTCTATTCTTCCTGGACGCACCTGGAGGAACAGGGAAAACATTTGTCATTTCATTGATTTTGGCCACTACCCGATTAAGATGTGACATAGCTTTGGCGTTAGCATCATCTGAAATTGCAGCAACTCTTCTGGATGGCGGTCGTACTGCACATTCTGCGCTTGAGTTGAAAATTGTTGATGCAATGCAAGCTCATTTTCCAACGGATTTTTTGAACTCTCTGGAGTTACCAGGATTTCCACCACATAACTTGCAACAACAAATTGGTTCAGTTATTATGATATTGCGTAATTTGAATCCACCGCGACTTTGCAACGGTACTCGACTTGCTGTGAAAAAACTTATGCCGAATTTGACTGAGGCAACCATTATTAACGGAAAGTACGCAGGTGAAAATGTATGTATTCCTCGAATACCAATGATTCCGACTGATCTTCCGTTTGACTATAAACGATTGCAATTTCCGGTTCACCTTGCGTTCGCAAATGACAATTAACAAGTCGCAAGGCCAATCGCTTAGTGTTTGCGGGATAAATTTAGAAAATCATTGTTTTTCACATGGACTGCTATACGTTGTTCACGAGTTGGGAAACCATCCGCTTTGTTTATGTTAACGTCAGATTAAAAAACAAAAAATGTGGTTTACCAAAGAGCACTTCAATGAAACGGATAATTTGCGGACAAGTATAACGCTTCGATTCAGTATGTACTTTGGATTCACTTTCATTTTTTACTTAGAGAAGTTCAACTAAATTACACTTCATTTTTGTATTCGAAATGAATTCATTACTGTTGTGAAATGAAATACAATTTTTCCTTTTCAAATACATATAAAACAAAAAAAAGGTCGATATATTTTCTGTACTTGAAATATCGGATTCGGAAAAAGAAGAATACCCGAACGTACTATTAAGATTGAAGGGACCTTGAAACGTCAATAAATGTCAAACTTTTAAATATCGGACAGAATACAATAATTCCAATGGGGAAGTACACAAAATACGGTTCTTGTAATTTAGCCGTAGATTGAGACCATTAATAAAAATATTAGTTGTATTTGTTTAAATTTATCTAAAGAAGTTACTAACATTTAAATTTATACATGTAATGTTTTTTATATCTCATCTTAATTTTATTTGAAACTAAATTAACAGATTACAATAATTTTTGATCTCGTGCCTATTAAGCTTTTTAGGTTAAAACTATTTTCACCTCTAGTTACACGTGCCATTAAACATATATTAAAGCCTTTTAAATAAGTATTCTTTTCATGAAACAAAATACATAGATTTTGCATTAATCAATTAGGAATGTTACATAGATAGATTTTAAAAATCGTATTATTATTTCGGTTATCCATTCGGCTATAAAACCTTGAGAATTCAGAACAAAAATTAATAAGGAGCGCGAAAGCTTCATTCTGTCGCGTGTAAAGTTTTGAATTGTAATTCAGTTAAGGTATACACGCTTCAGACGGTGAGAATTTAATGAAATCAAATTCATAGTACAACATTTTTTGTATTCAAATTAACAACGTGTCGTCGTAAAAGCTGATTGAAAAATTGGAACATAATTTAGTTTGGTTCCAAAATTAGATATTGTGCCTATATTTGTGCATGAATTTAAAAGAACATTCTTTTAATGAAAAACTTATTGAATACATGTATATATTTTTAAATACATTGATTGTACGTTTTAAAATATATAGAATATTTTTTAATATTTTAATATAAAGTTTTTTTTTTATAAATGCACCTTCTTTAAAACCGGAATATGTTTGTAAAAGAATTTAGTATTTACTTAAGGTATTAAAGTATGTACTCATTTTATATTTAAGTCTCATAGTTTTAAACATTTCTGCTATGTGTATATTTTTATGATGAATATTCAAAACTGATTTTTTAACAATATTTCAATTTATTGATATCGAAGTAATATTATTATATTTTAGTCATGATATACTGCAGAGAATATTTTCAAAATTGTTATTTTTTACTTCAAAAATATTTGTGAAACAAACAATTCAAGAGTGATAAACTGTGGCCTCTTTAAGGTTTAATGCATTCTACTGACTCACTGATCAAAAGTATAAAGTAATAAACGGTGCTGTAGTGAGATAAGTCCATCATACATGTTGTCTGTGGTCTAATTGTCATAACTATTTAAAGTACTACAATATCACATTTCAAAACTTCAATATTAGTGTTTTTAATGATATCATAATTATTAACAAACCAACTACAAGATTGGAAAAAAACAAATTTTTGTAAGAACCTGACAAAAATTTCTACATAAAAGATAAAATTAAGTTAATATCGTAATCTCCTACATTTATGGTATGAACATTGACCAGTCTTAAAGTACATATTATAGGCATCTACATTTATTTGTCAACAGTTTTTTGATATTAATAAACGTTTGAGAGAAGAATAAGTCCGGATGAATTATAGAAATTTTAGAAAAAAGTATTAATATTTCAATATCCATTTTCTGTGAATATAAATGAAATAATCCAGCTAAATTACTTGGAGGTGAAATAACTAAGATTCAATGTATGGTTTTCAGTTTCCGGACAGGCTGTTTTATTTATTTATTTGAAAACAATTTATGTGCCCGCAACATTGTGAAAATATGTACAGTGTGATTCAAAATTATGCCAAAATCAAAAACCAACCAATTTATAAAAGTTTTGATAATTGTAAATGTTTCCGAATGTTGTGAACAAGAACCTGTATGATATGATAATCAATTAAAATGTGCTTGAATTAAGTATCAAGTTTAAATACCAATCAATTATAAACTGACAGTTGACACTCCCTAAAATTAATAAAATTAACTATATGGCTCAAAATCACCAAGGTGCAGAATTGGCTTCGCTAGCAATTTTATGTCTTAAACCTTGACTTAATTAAAAAAAAAAAATTAATAAAATATTAAAACTGACCTGTTTTATGTTTCTATCAAACAATATAATTTATTAATAAACTAAATTTTAAATGAAATCAATATACACGCATAGAAAATCATTTCGGGAACGCGTCCCAATCTACAATCTTCAACTTCAAGCCCAAAATACAATTGAAAGATGTAAGGTATTCAACCCCGGTCATCACTTAATACACCGTATTTTTTATACAGAATCTAGTTTTAGAAACGGTACTAATAGATTATTTATTTTTAACTGTAAAAAATGCAAAAACAGTTTGTCCGATACCGCACAAGTCATTTCAGTGAACATATCGATAATCGATCAAAAATAATTTTAAGTAAATGCAGCCATTCAGTGGAAAACGTCAGTCGAGGAAGGGAAAAATTACAAAGCCGGCTGCCAGAGTATTTATCGTAAAATAAATTTTACCTAAATGGTAAGTACCTTTTTATTCATTATTCGTAGAGCGTACATCAATAGCCCGTCAATCCGTGAACGCATTTATTACATTTAATTATTGATGAAATTATTTTCTACGACACGAAATTTCAAAGCTACCTCAAATATTTTCCTTTTGACAAAGTCAGATCGCATTTAAGATGACCGCCGTATAATTAAAGCGCGCGCTTATTTGAAATCGTCATTTCGGGAACGGTCATTTCGGGAACGTTCCCGGACATGATTTTTACGTATTTTGCTTGTAGAAGATTTTGTATGTATTGTTTTCATTATTGCTTATTGAATACACATACATAATATACCCATGTTAATTAACAAAGCTTAAATTATGTACTTTGTTTTGTTTTTGTTGATTTTATCAAACTTAGAAAAACGTTCCCGAATTGATGGTTTTTTGTATGATATTTAGTACTAAAAAATTTTACTAAGAAAGTATACAATTCTGTGCGCTGCCGTGTCAAAGTTTATTTATATACAATATTTGCAACAGTATAAACTATAATTCATCATTATAGCTTGCAATTTTTTTTTCATAAAAAAATTTTGAAATTTGCAACCTTGGTGATTTTGAGCCATATAAAGTTAAACATCATAAAGAAATATACAAAAAGGAATTACGGAAATTGCCGATGCTGTACACAAAGGACTATTCAAAGCTTTTTGGTTAAGTAAAATTTTTGAATCTAAACATATTATAGATAAAACTTTAAATAAATTTACAACTATTTCGAATCATTAAAAAATTAAATTTGGTTAAAAAATATTCATGCAGAATTTTCATATCTATTAAGAAAATACAAAATTTAAACAATGGACAAAGGATGCGACTCACAGTTATAACTCCTGATATGAACTCAAATCAATTTATTAATATTTTTGTTGGTTTTTATGTTTTCTAGTAAAAACAAAATCCTCTGCCCTATTTCAACAAAAAGTTTTTACTTTCTTCCTTCCTTTGGAATGTTTGCTGTAAAATAACTTATGCAAAAATTAATCGTTTTGAATAATATTTTGAAAACGTAGAAGTTAAAAAAAGTGACCAAAGAGAAGTGAAACTAAGAATTAACTTCGATATCGGAAATTATTTTTCGACAAAAGGAAGTTTTCGGTTATCGAAAAGCACTATCGAATTTGTGTTATCTAAAATTGGAATTAAACTACAATTCAATAGCCAAAGGAATGTGTGTTTAAGCCCCTACACTACACCACATTGGGATGGGAATGGAGCCCAATATCACGGTGTTGCATCTATGCATGGAATAAGCAGAGCATAAACTCTGTAGACTGCTAATGATGTTACGATTTTATGAAATCTTATTTGATTGTTTTTTAGATACTATATCACTTCTTAAATTCTAAACTTGAAATAGTAGCTTGCCATGGTTTGATTCGCACTTAAAAAATTTAAAAGAAATAGGGCCTGGTTGAAGCTCAAATTATTGAAAAGTGATGAGACGCTTATAGTTTACCAAGAATTGCATTTGCAATATAACTTTGTGACTTATTCAAACTTTTAGTTCTCTCAATTCAATTCGAATATTGAGTATGATCTAAAAATGAGCCTCTATATATGTTTTGGAAATACGTTAATAGTAAACTTATGTAAATTTGACGGATACCCAGCTAATGTGGTCTTTCAAAATTCTTCAAGCCATCTTCCAGAGTCAATTTAAGACTGGTTTTGAAGATTTTTCTTTTGAAAGCACCTCTTAATTCTCCTAATACACAAAAATGCTGTCTTCTTACAGTAATAAATTTTTGAAGCCCTTTATGTGACAATATTTTAAAGCTAAAAAAGAGGCTGGGATGCGACCCACACTGATAACTTCCCATCCCGTCTGTCGATTTGTCTTGCTTAAAAGTTTGTCTATATGTATCAATTTTTACCAAATTTGAGTACTATTTTTTGTAGATTTTATTTTTTTTTATGAAAAAACGTACAGTTGGATTTTTATAAAAAAATTACTAAATATCGAAAACAATATTTTCTGTGAAATAAAATAAGTTTGAAGCCAATATTTTTAATTTTTGAAAAGCTATTTGAGTCGAAAGTAAATTTTTACCAAGTTTTAGTATTGTTTTTTTTTTTAGGTTTTTATTTTTTGTAAAAAAATGTCAATTCGATTTTTCTCAAAATTTTATCGAATGTTGAAAACAATATTTCTTATAAGATAAAATTAGTTTGAAGCCAAAGTCTCAAATTTATGAAGATATTTACGTCGAAAAACAACTTTTACCAACTTTTATAATTTTTTTTTTAGGTTTTTATTTTTTTGTTAAAAAACTGTAAATTCGATTTTTCTCAAAATTTTTTCTAATGTTAAAAACAATATTTTTTATAAGTTAAAATTAGTTAGAAGCCATTATCTCAAAGTTTTGAAAAGATATTTGAGTCGAAAATCAATTTTTACCAAATTTTGTTAATTTTTTTTTTAGGTTTTTAATTTTTTGTTAAAAACTGTCAATTCGATTTTCTTCAAATTTTTACTGGATCTTAACAACAATATTTTTTGAAAGATAAAAGTAAATTAAAGCCAATATCTCAATGTTTTGAAAATATATTTGAGTCAAAAATCAAGTTTTACCAACTTTTATTAATTTTTTTTTTAGATTTTTCTCAAAGTTTTATCAGATGTCAAAAACATCATTCTTCGTTGCATAAAATTGTTTTGGAGATGAAATCATATTTAAGTCGTAAAATTTTCGAGGTGACAAATTTTTTTTCAGTTTTTTTGATTTATAAAAAAAACAGTTAATTGGATTTTTTTCCAAAAATATACTTGTTTTGTATCACCTTACAATATATAATATAAAATTTAATTCAAGTCTCTAGCGTCAATAGTTCATGACATATTTAGGGTTAACCAAAATTTTCACCTTATTTTTAAACTGCTATGGTAAAAACCACCCACGAAATTTTCTTGAGAGCCCTTTCTGCATCTTTCTGCCTTATTATCTGTATAACAAAATTTATTTGAAGTCGATATCACTACTGGTTCTTGAGCTATGGACGACGAAAAAAACGTCGCGAACGTACGGACGTACGTACACACGCACGCACAAACATCTTTCTAAAAATCTTTTATTTCGACTCTAGGGACCATGAAACGTCGATAAAAGTCAAAATTTTCAATTTGGACCCAATACAATAACTTCCTATGGGAAGTTAATAAATGTTTCAGTCATGGTCCTGATGGAATACCATCATTTATGTTGAAAAAATGTGTATTTATGTTTCCTATACATTGTTTCTTCTTTTCAACGAGTCTCTGAAACGTTCTAAGTTCAGAGATCTTTGAAAATATTCATACCCAACACAAAATTTTGTTACGAATTGTTGTCCGATATCAAAATCGTCGCTCTTCTTCTATTATAAAATATATGTTATAAATGAAAATATATGTAAATCAACAGTAATTCGTGAACAAAATTCTAAAATTACTAATTTATTACAATTCTCTACCTTTTGTTTGGACGCATTCGAAAAACATTCTCAAGTCCATTTTTTATATACAGACTATAGCAAGGCATTTGAAAATAAGACATGAAAGTCTGCTTAATAAATTGAGTAATATTGGACTTATAGACCGCTTCGTTATGAAGATTTTGTCATATCTTAAAGAGAGATATTATCGCGTCATGTTCAGAAGTAACTCTTCATGTCAATTTAAATTCAATTATGGTGTACCTCACGGGAGTCACCTTGGTACATTGCTATTTGTTTTATTTATTAATGATTTGCATTCTGTTTCAAATAATTGTACATCGCTTATCTATGCAGATGATTTTCAAATATTTCAAATTTATAACTTCATCTAGAACTGTAAAGAGCTACAAGTAAAACAATTTTGGAAATGGTGCAATACAGAAAATCGTTTGATTTGAAATATAGACAAACTTAAGACAATGTGTTTCACACGACAACGTAAAATAATAAATTATGACTATATGTAATATGTATGTATTTTGAATTTGACACATTTGAATAAAAAATCCAGTTTTCCTGACCTTGGTCTTGTACTAGACTCAAAATTAATGTTTTCTGATCACTACAACTGTATTATAAAAAAGCTAACAAAACACTTGGTTTCCTCAAAAGAATTTTCCAAAATTTCCGTGATCCATATTTTATTTAAATTCTGTATTTTTTTTGGCAGGTCAATTTTTGAATGCGCTCTCGTATATTATTAAAATAGAAAGTATTTAACGTAGATTTTTCAGATTTGGTCTTCGTTTTTTTTCCAGATACCCTAAATTTAAAATTAACCTCCACACAATCAAAGGCTATTTTGATAAATCTCAAACCACTTTCTGGTCACAGACAGTATTTGAAGTTCTACTTTATAGCTGGTGTCCATCAATTCTTTGCCGATTGTATTTCAATCTGATTTAGGCTAGCTTAAGCTAAAAAAATACCCCTTAGAAATATTCACCAAGCAGTAAATTTAGCAAATTATCTATTCTCATTGACTCTACAAAAGACAGTCTCAAATCTGCAAGGTTTAAATTTATTTCTGTTGGTATGAGTAGTTGAGATTATGATATGATAGTTTAAAGTTTAGATTTAAGTTATTATTGTCAACTTAACGTTAGCATTTAACGTATGTATCTACACTAATATTATAAAGAGGAAAGATTTGTATTTATGTATGTAACGAATAAACTCAAAAAGTACTGGACCGATTTCAATAATTCTTTTTTCTTTAGAACATTATCACTGAGTAACATAGGCTATATTTAGTACTAGATTACTATGGAAATCTTTAGAAATTCCTAATAAAACCAACCGAAGGTGTACAAAAATTAGCCATAAAATGTCTTTCATCGCATACACTGCGAAGAGTATTAATGATTGGAAAAAAAAATGTTTTCTAATTTAGTGAATCATGGTAGTTTTAATTAGCATGCTTATAACTTAAATATCTGTACCTATTTATGTCTACCCGTGCGAAGCCGGGACGAGCCGCTAGTATCTAATAGATATAATTACATATTTTTTTAACTTTATTTCGACAAATTTCTTAAATTAAAATATATGACCATTAAAATTATACATTTATTAAAAGAAATTTAAGAAAATGCATTTTCAAAAAGCCAATATTCCAATATTTTCATATATTTTTCGAAAAAATATATTTAAAACAATACCAAAGGAACATGTCTAAATAATATGTTGATTATTTTTTCTATTTAGCATTTTCTTATCTACAAACAAAAATATTTCGTTTGATCTAAATGTACCTTATCTTAACTAATAAAGTACCTACTTTTACTCTCATATTCAAGAATAGTATTACTAAATGCTACCCCAATTTTACCCACTTGCCCATCAAAAGTATAAAAATAATAAAAAACTTTTATATACCATGTCTGTAGAAATTGACGTATTTATTGTATGATGTCTTATGGGCTCTTCAGAGAAATCGTCATAAACCGGTAAATGAACAAAAAGGTACCTCCTATAGGTATGTAAGGTACCTTTAATTGGAATGCACTAAAATATGTTTGACTCATAATATGGTTTTTCTTCGAAAAACAAAAATAATGAAACAAAAACATAAACAAAAAGCTTGCAATTGACTGAGAGACCAGTCTAACCAATATTATGCCATAGGTTTTATATATTTATGCCCTCCAGCTTGCAATTAACTTTTTCTGAAGGTTCATTTAGTTGGTAATTTGGGAATTTCTACTTTAGTCATTGTTGGTATTATTTTTTTTTGTCTTGTGTAAATAAGATCAACATACAAAACTTGGTTACATTTAGGAAGATACCAATGCATGTTAAGAAGTATCAAAAAAAAGTCTGTATTTTGAATAGAAAATTAAGACTTAGAGCAAAACTAGTTTCTGTTTTCTAATGTTTGATTTTAAGAATTATAACGATTTCGGCAAAAGTTTTGAATTTTTACAAAAATTCTAAACCTGGTGCATACATCAAGATTGAATTCGGCCAATGGTTTTTATTTATGTTGGTTTTAAAGTCAGGTTTCTAAGTCTATTGAATGAATGAAAATATATACTAAGTAAATGAAAGCGAAGTACACAGAAAAGCTTAAGATGAATAAGAAAACACGACAGAAAACACTGTACATCAAAACAATTTGATAGAATCTAACATCAGACCATCTTATTAAAAATACGTGCAATTGAGTTAGATGATTCTCTTCTTAGTTTGATTTAAAATTACCTTTATAACCGTCCAAGCAGTATTCGATAGATTGAAGTCTGAAAACCACAAAATAAACCACAGAACCTCAGGGTTCTGGCCTGTCTCCGCTATTTTTTCTTATTTTTACTTAATCTCATGTCTGATTCTTCTAATCCACTTACCTAATTAGCTGACGACACTACCTTCAGCCTTTCATATTCATTTCAAGATTCACAAGATATGCTTGTAACACAGTTTGCTGGTAATTCAATATTGCCAATGAGTGACATGACTCTTTATTTTTATTCTCACTTGTACAGTTGCTAGATGACTTAAAGATTTTGACATTTACAAATCTACTGGCCTGGATAGCTATGTATTGTTCTAAAGAGCTGTTCTTCGACGCTGGCAAAACCACTGCGTAAGCTTTTCTATCCTACTCTACAGTCTACAGGTCTCTTTCTGAGCGGAAGGAAAACAGCATTTGTCCAGACTGTCGCTAGTAAAGGCGAGTCCTTTCTAACTATTGTCCAATTGCACTTACGAGTACGTCCCTTTTTTCTAAGGTAATAGAAATGCTGATCAATTTTCAGCTTGAGCAAAATCTTGGAGATAGAAAGCTTTTAAATGACCTGCAGTATGGCAATAGGTCCACAGTGATCTCACATTTATCTCACCGAACAGTGGAACAAATCTTTACATCGTTTTGGAGAAAATAAAATTATTATACTTCATAATTTAAAGGCGTTTAATAGATCAAGTATCAAGTATTGATGAATCTCTTCTTTGTAGTATTACATTACAAATGAAAATTTCATTGAATTAAAATAGTATTGGACGGGTTAAAATTATATATCCACAAAATAAACGGTGGTATCCCCAGGGCTTTGTTTTGTCTCCGAAGCTCTTCCTTTTTTATTATAAATGATCCTTTGTCTGAAACTTCTAACCCACTTAATTGTTTCGCTGATGACGGAACTCTCAGCTTTTCGTATTCGTATTTAGATTCTCATCCTTGTCCTTCGGATGTGGACTACCAACTTATGAAAAGCTCATTAAACCGTATTGGCTGAATCACAAACACGCTTCAGCTTCGGCATCGCCTGACGTTTACGAGTTCAGCCATAGGAATTCAATGCATGATATCACAATGTAGCTTCGACCTCACGTTTCGTTTGACAATCGTAAGGAAAAGAACGTAATGTAACGTAATGTGACTCCAAACGGAAGCTCTAGTTCAATTATCTGAACATTTGCTTTGTCTGACAGCTCAACAGCTGTAAAAAAATGTCAACAAACAAAATATTTGCTCTTTGGAGGGATGAAATAATAGAAATGTCATTCAAAGCAACCTCGAAGCAGGCCCACCGTAACGCAGACGAAGCCGAAGCTGAAGCGTGTTTGTGATTCAGCCATATAGAACTTAATACTTTGAAAACTCAATGCTCCTTTAATGGGTGATAATTGCATCGAGGAGACTAAATAGCTTTCAATTCTAGGAATGTGCATCACAAACCATCTCTTGTGGAGTGAGCACATACTTGAAGTTGCCAAGAACGCTTCTTAGAGTTTATGTTTTCTCCGCTAAAGCAAGCCCCTTCTGATCTGGCTATAATTTATAAGGCCTATATTCGTCCGAATTTCGAGTCCAATTCCCATATCTGCGCAGGTGCTCCAATAACCCACTTGAGTCTCTTGAACAGAAGTCAAAAGAGATCTTTAAAAATGATAGGTGACCGTTGTCTAACTGAAACTTTTGTATCTATTGAGCAACGTCGGAAGGTTTTATGTCTGTCCTTATTTTATCGCTGTTTTCATAAACAATGCTCTATGGAAATCGCCAGTTACATTCCTCCCCTCAAACAATTCAACTTTAATACCCGTTCTTGTTCTTCTAGGAATGCCCATCAGTTTACCCTTGAGCCGAATTTTGGACGTTCTGTAAACTATACAGAGATTCTTTTCTTAGTCGCACTAAACGAATGTGGAATGATTTACCAGACTTAATATTTCCCACTTATTACAGTAAGCAAACACTTAAAACCAATGTGCATCGGTATCTCCTTTCTATTCCTCTCCTTACTTCCTAATTGTTCGCACTGTGTTTAATCATTGCGCAAAATATAAAAAAAAACAACCCTGCTTTACGGAAATGAATAATAAGCTTATTAAATCCTGGTCTTCTTGCCAACTTTTTCACTATCCATAAATATCACTTGCACAAGGAAACTGATTATTTCCAAATTCTAAATATTTGTTCCACCAATCACCTTTTGTGAAAAGATCACATAAGCAATATCCCTATAAAAGTACCGCCAGAAAATCGGGGTTTGCCTGAAACGATGTATCTGGCTATTGTCTAAAACTTTTCATCATTATTTAAACGGATTATTTTTCAGCTAGATAGCTAGTTGCATTCATTACTTTAAACATTTTAACCGTAATACTCGCGCCTAAAGCGTATATCTTCGAGTCCAAATTCAGTTAAACTGTCAAGTATAGTTATAGATTTGTTTTCTTTAGTCGTACTACGCGAATGTGGAATATGTAGGAATTCAAAACCAATGCCCTTGTCCTTGTCGTATTAACGAAAACAAAAAACTAAAAAAATCAATAAAACCCATTTAACTTATCCTGATTTCTTTTTTATTTATAAATTTAATCTTTTTAATAAACAATTTCACCTGGCTTAAGTTCCAATAACTGACCTTGTCAACCAAATCAAACCTAACAAAACCTAATGACGATATCTTACTCGTATTTACTTTTTTTTGTCTGAAATCAATAATCTCAGGCCATTGTACCTATTACTATACCTTACCTTACCTGTACCTACCTGAATCATTGATTAATCAGACTGTAAATCGGTGGTGATGTAGGTTCTCCTTGACCAAATGCTCGAAAATGCATTCAAAAAAAAAATACCTAAGACCAATGTTTGCACTAAGTGTAACTAAATGAATGAGAGTTGTACTTACTTACGCTCGCACTCGTCGCGTCGCGTCAGTCGTACCGAACAATTGTAATAGATTATAAAACTCAATTGTATGAAGTTAAACGCATCATCAGACGCATCAACAGGGAGTGCGCTTCAAAAAACCCACAAAAATTCAAAAACCTAAAACTTACTGTTTTCGTTGTTGCTATAAAATAATTGATTTTTAATGATATCGTTTTTTGATCATTATTACAAACCAAAGAATAAAAGACGTACGATCACAACAAGCGTGTATAATATGATATATGTGACGCGAATAGTGGTTAAAGCAAGGCACATAGCGTCGCTCGTCGTCATCGCGTCGTCGATCGTTTTGCGTTTGTCGTATAAGAAGTTGGTCGTGTCTCATATGTGTTTGGTTTTGGTTCAATTCAAAAGACAAAATGGCAAATCCTCACTTTTATTTATACACATAATCATTTAAGACTTGGTATCAGTTTGTTTAAGGCCCGGACGGCTATCGGTTCAGAATCAATTTCATTTGTAAGTTAGTCTCAAGTCACCAGTGTCAGCGGAGTGGCTGAAGCTCTCTCTCTCTTCAAGATCATAAATCAATAATAATAAAAAGTTCCAAGTGGCTAAAAGTGAATTCAGGATAAAATAAAAGTTGTTATTGAATCAGAAGAAAAATTAAAAGAACAGTGAGAGAAGCAAAGTTGTTTGAAGAAATTTTTGTACGAAAATTTAACAAAAAGTCAAGCAGTAATTCTACTGTAAGTTTAAAAAAAAAAAACTTTTCGACTATTTTTTAATATTAGAAATTGGTGTGGTGGATATTTATTTTTAAAATTAAATTCTTCAAAAAAAATGAACAGACTTTTTAAAGTGATATAAGAACTTTTTGATAGTTTCAGTTACGATTTTGCAATTTAAAATTCATTTGAAATTGTGATTGTGTGTTATTATTTAAACTTAAGCTTGGAGAAACGTTGTATTTGAAATTGAATTAAAAAAATAGACATTCTTGCTACAAAAACATATTGACAACGCTTGGGAACTTTTGGAGTAAAGATTTTCATATTTTCATCAACAGTTTTAAATTTTTAGTTTGTGATTTTCGAATTGTATTAAATTAAAAGAAATACAATTTTCTTATTGTTGTTGATACATATACTTAAATATTTTTGCATATTCAAAATTCTGGTACAATTCAAAACACTGATAAAAATAACTACATCTTATTTATCTAACTTTTGTTGTACGATATGAATAATTTCAAAATTGTAATGTGATATAAAGTTGTTGTTAGTCACATGCTTACTCAAGCCAAAATTTGTGTTTCGAAACTAATGATCTTTTTTGAAATCACATTCATTTTGATTTCTGCAACTCTAAATGAAAACTTTGGTTTTTGAATTTCCATTTTGTACTTTAACATATTTTTTAATACAAAATAATTCAATTTCCTGAATAACTTTCATTTTTGTTTTTTTTTGTAAAGTTTTCGAAAAAATTCATCTTATGCTTAATGTGGAAGCTTAGGTACATTATTCTTATTCAAACCGAAATCTTAAGCCAACAAAATTGAAAAATTAAAATAATTTGTGTACGCTAAAAGTTAATAAGAATCTGATATTTGATTCATTTCGATATGCTTCTATGTTCTTGAAAGTCTCTAATTATCGCCTTTAACTATAAAACAAATCTTAATTGCTTCCTTAAAGTTTAAAATATGAAGATGAATGAAAAAAACCTTCGGATATTATTTTATTTTTAATTTACAAGCGGAAGTAAAAAAATTCAAATCGTTTTCAAGGTCCTAACTCTTGGCCTACAGTTGCAAAATGACCCAAAAATGCAAATTTCAAAACAGATTTAGCGAGTTACCTGTATGAAGTTTTTGTGCTGCAGTTTCGTATTTGCAAAAAACAATTTCATATTAGGTTAAAAAATATCACCTCTTAAATTCATAGTTTTTCGTATTTTTGCATTTCCGCAGATTTCCTTCAACTTCAAATTTAACTGATATTAACATAAGAGAAATAAACGTTTTTATTAAATACATAATTTTAATTACTTGAGGGATTTAAAATTCAAAAAGAATACTTTAAAATTCGAATTCTTATTTTTGTTTAACAATTTAAATTTTTTACTTTAGAAAAAGTTCAATTAGGAATTTTTTTAAAGTTTAAAACTCTAAAAATACCACCAATATCATTCTCTTCAGAAATCTTATCAAAAATTATAATAGAAAACCTCGTAAAGTTTAATATTAATAAAAATAATTAACTAATTTACATTTCCAAATTTATTGCTGAATTAATTTTGAGTGCTCGGTGTATCTTACTTTTGTAAAACAAAAAAATATATTAAAAAATTATCCAAAATGTTCGAAAATTTAAAATGTATGTATATAGCTAAATGTTTCTAAATATTTTGAATGGCAACAGATTTTTTATTAATAAATTACACTTCAAAATATATACAAATTTTATAGCCTCTTTTTCATGCTTTACTTTAACTCGCATCACCAATTCTGCTTCCAATAGCTTTTCATTTATATACTCAATTTTCAAAATTGTGTAATTTTTGTATGATTCACCTTCATAATGTCTTATTGCACATTCGATAGGGTTCCCAAACAGAGTTAAATTTTAAAATATTGCTATTCCAATTCTGTAATCCTTTGCTAAATAGAAAAATACCTATTCTACTTTACACCTAAATAATGACATTACCTACGTGAAAAAAAAACAAGCTAAAGTTTAAACAACTCACCCAATTTGGATTGTTAGAAAAAGTTGCCATTTTTATGATGCTAACTTTTCAAAATACTAAAAATGCTTTCACATTTTACTTCTTTATTTAAAACTAGCGGCCTGTCCCGGCTTCGCACGGGTAGACATAAATAGGTACAGATATTTAAGTTATAAGCATGCTAATTAAAACGAACATGAATCACTAAATTAGAAAACATTTTTTTGTCCTATCATTAATACTCTTCGCAGCGTATGCGATGAAAGACATTTTATGGCTAATTTTTTTACAACTTCGGTTGGTTTTAATAGGAATTTCTAAAAATTGCTATAGTAATCTAGTACTAAATATACCCTATGTTACTTAGTAATAATGTTGCTTTCTAATGATAAAAGAATTATTAAAATCGATCCAGTACTTTTTGAGTTTATTCGTTACATACAAAAATACAAATCTTTCCTCTTTATAATATTATAGTGTAGACTAAGCGCAATGAATTTAGATAAATTAAAAAAAATCGAACCATTTAAATGATTTTATATTATATTATATAAATATTTGATTGTTTTGTGAGCTTAAAGTTTAAACTAAAACATTTATGTGTAGAACAATTTTAATATAATAGTTCAAAATACTTTTTTAAAGACGTCATAATTCAATTAAATGCAAATTTTAAATATAAATTAATTTCAATTATTGTATTGACAATCTTTTTAGATTTGAAAAAAAAAATGTATTCCAATCCAAGTAAATGAGTTTAAAGTTTAAAGTTTTTTATTGTTTCATATTGTATGTAACATTTTAAAAGATATACATTTATAAACGAATTTAACTTTTTTTTTAAAACATTGCAAAGTATGAACACAGGAAATAAATAATTTTTTTTGTAAAGGGTAAATGTTTGTATAATGACAAGTTAGCTCAGTCTTTTTGCTTTGTTTTAATTAAATAGTTAATTGCTTATTTCATTTTCTAACTCGTCAGATGTTCTAAATAGTAATTTTCATAAATTCTAATATTCTACGAGTTGACTACTCAATGAATATTGTCAAAGGTTCCAATAGCTTTGATCTTAACAAAATAAAAGTTAACAATCTTATAAAAGCAATTCTTAAAAGATAAACCCTTTCCCTTTTTAAGAACCAGAAATAAAGACAAAGTTTTAAGTATCTATGTGAACATCAGAATATCAAAGAAACATCATGTTCTACATAATTAAATCAACATTCAAGGCCGTCGTGTGTCGTATAGATTCTATCAGCAATTTAATACCTACTCTCAATCGAAAAACACCGGTTAATAAATTTAAATAAAGAAGAACACGAAAAAAAATTAATACTCAATACTCAGCATTTTTTATTAATAAGAACTGAAATATTTGAAATTTCTCAACATACTCGTACTATGTATACGAGTAAATCAACAAAATGTGTATTGAAAGTTTGTTTATATTTTTGTTGTTGTTTAAATTTTGTGTGTTAATAACACCTTAAACAATGGGTCATAATGTTATGATATATTCTTTCATAATTAATAAGGTTTCCAGGTCACCCAGCCAGCGCGCGGCTTAGCCTGGTGTGTAGTGTACTTAATGTGATTCGCAAAATTGCGAATATAAACTTTTCAGTGAGTTGGTACTCAATCATTCGACCTTAAAGAAATATACTTTTTATTGCTTTAGAATTTAATTGCAAATTTTGGTTAATCATATAAATATGTGAAAGATGATCATTAACACTGTCCATATTATTGTAACTCCATAAAGAGTCCAAAATTAAGCAAACTTACATAGAACAAGTTATGTAAAATTGAATCATAATAAATAGTTAAAACTATTTACTAAAAGGTTAACATCACAATATAAATTTTTGCGTGTTCTTTTAGTTTGAAGGAAAAACCAAAAATAAATAATAATAATTTCCGTATGGAAGTATTTTATGTTAAATTATTTCCTCAAGAAATTTTAAATCATTTTTGATTAAATTATTAAATACTAATCAAGCAAGAAAATTCTAAATTCTTTAGAAAAAGGTTTAAGTTATTTCGGAAGTTTTGTTAACCACTTTAGCATTGAAATATTGAATTAATCACTAAATAATGCTGTAGGTAAGATAGTGCCATTATTTTGTTACTTGTTGAATGATTTTAAATACTTTAACGAGGAGCTTATGTCAAATTTTAAGACTGCTTATAGACTTATAACTATTTAAATTAGAGACTTGGATAGGTTTTGTACGAAATGGTAGTAAATGTAATATTTATTGGGGTTTTTGATAAGTGGTAACATTTTGAAACTGGAAAAAAAGTATTTTTACGTCATTAACAATTGAAATAATTTTCAGCCATGGTTGGACTTTTGCACCACAATATCCGTTTCATAAAGTTTTCCATGACCAATTCACACATTTGTGGCTTTATATCCTCGATTACTTTATGAATTTCATTTTAAAAATTTTGAATTCATTGTGGTTGTGGAGCATTATCATAGAGCTAAAATATATTTAATTAGTTGCGCTAAGGGAAATAAAAAGCAAGTTGAAATTTAGGATTATAGGATCCTAGCTATGTTGCATCTGCTAGGAAGTTATCTATCGACCATCGACTTTCGATCTTTATTGATTAGGGCCTTGCAGCGTTGCCAGAACTCTCCCGCACATTTATTACCAATGGTCTAAAGGAAAAAGTTCTCAAGGTGTGAAATCCCAAGATTTGGGTGCGTAATCACATCTTCGAGAAAACTGTGAACTCTTACTGCAAAATTTTAACCATTTTTGAAGTGAATTTTAATAATTTTAATGCGTTATTCAGACGTGTATCGTTCAATTTTTAGTAATGGGCTGGTTCAGGCAACTTAACTGACTTCATTTCCAGTCAACTGCATTCCTTGAAAGTAAATTTTGACCAAGGAAACTAGTTAATTTTTTAAGGGTCATAAACTTCAAACTCGGAACCTTACTTTACTAATTTCGACATAATTGTCTTTAAAAACAATCCTCAGCCGAGCTACAATTCCATCTCCATCTCCACTTGCATTTTGTATTCCTTTTCCATTTTCATAATTTCATAATGAATTCTTTTACATAAAACATCAAATAGAATTATGTAGAAAATAAATAAATCACAGAGTGATAAAGTTCAGCTTTCAGTTGAATGAAAAATGATGATTAGCTGTCATTTTGACATGAGTGGAATTGACTTGATAGTTAGGAGATTTTTCTTGACTAACTTTCCAATAAAATTCCCTAACTTGGAATTAAAATTTTTGTCAACTGGGCAATCAGATGCTGGAAACTTGCTTTACTTTCAAGCCCCTTATGTCATCTGAACCGGCCCAATGGCTTAGTATTTATTTGTCAAATATCAAAATATGACATCTTCAAAAGTGACAGCTGCCATAAAAGCTGGCTATATATAATATAAACTTCATGAAACGCTAGTTAATTCGTCTACTACTGCGAATTCCATAATCACCATCATGGTTCCCTTTTTTGTTTAATAATTTATTTATAATTTTTACTATGTTGGTATTGTTATTTTTAATTATTGTATAATTTAAAATTTTTTAATGCTGATCAAATAATAACAATCAAATTTATTTATGCAAATAAAAAATTCCTTACGATCGATGTTTTATTTAATTTATTTTCAAATTAGAAATGCGCGTGATGGAGATTATTCTAATAAATATATAACTAACTTACTATATGACTATCGGATATGATTTAACTATATGTTGATATTTTACATATAGAATCATTCAAAAAAGTTTTGTTAATTTAAGTTAGAAACAAAATATTCTAAATTTAAAATTCTAATTATAAATGTGTTTTATCAAAATCTAAATTTATTGTGGTGCGGAAATATCCCCCTAGCTTTGGAATGAAAGTCATTTAAAAAAAAAATAGAAAAAAGTTTTTAACATTTATTTAAATTTAATGTGACCATGAGCCACAAGGTTATATTGTTACGTTTTTATTAGATAGATAGAATATTAATGTTCACGTTTTAGGAAGTTTTGATTCTTAAACTATGATAGCAAAAAATTGAATTGTAATTTTTTTCTGAATCTTTGCTGTTTTAATTTTGAATACATTTAGTTTTGATTTAGATAATAGAAATTCTGACATAAAATCGTATATTTCTTCTTTAATCCTTTAGCCGGTAGATAATATTTAATGGGACTGGAAATAATTAGCTAATAATTCTATACTTATGCATAATTCTAGGAGATTTGGCTGATAGAGTTTCTCCGCATGGAAACATTTATTTTTCGCACAAGTTGATAAATTTAATTCGACCTCAGAGTAGGAGAAGTTTAAAAAAATAACTCCTAGCTGCTTTCTTAAGAACAAAAGAAGACATTTTGTAAAACATGGGTACTTTATTAAATTTGGAGGGCGCTATTACCAATATTAACACCTAACATAAAACTGTGTCTGGCTTATTGATCGATTGGTCCAGCGATTATGTAGATACGAGGTGTTCTTTTTCCGGTCATCACAAGCGGAAAAATATAAAAACTATTTTGGCCCTAGGCAATAATGACAGTTAAATTCACTTAAGGAAAACCAATAACTTTTGGAACTTAGCTAAATGAACTTGAGTTTAAGATACGCGTTGAAAATTGGGTTTCCGACAATTGTTTTATACATATGTAATTCACAATCGATAATTTTTTTGGAAATTCTATTTTTTTCCTTCAGGGATGGTATTGATAAAATCTTCGAAATTGACTTAATCTCAGCTTATTACCATTTTTAACGATTTAGGACTGTCATCATCAAGAGGTCTTGGGTTAATCCCTGCCTATAAAACTTAAGTTTACTCACTGGTACTACCATTTGGGAAGAATTGACAAATCCTCCAAAAGTAAATCTTGTCATGAAAAGTGTTTTCTTAAATAAGTTTGGATTCGGCATAAAAACGTAGGTCCCCTCCATCCCTGAAATAAATCACACCGGTGAAGGTTGAGAGCTAAAAGTCCTTAGGCCCTGGTTCCCTACGGACTGTTGCGCCACATAATTTATTTATTTTCACGTCAAAATCAATTTAGAACAGTCACACATCAATATAGAAACCTTATGTCATATATTTACAAATGTCAAATATGAAATGTGTTTTTTTTTTATAAGCAAAGACCCAAAAGAAAATCATTTATTTACATACTTTATGATTAATAGTGAAATCATGGACATCAAGAAATTTATTTTTAACTAAAAATTAAGTTGAATGTGAATATAGACTAAATAGTTAAAGAGTTATGAAGTAGTTTAAACAAGCCCTTTTCATTTAAGCTGAAATATGAGTTCTGAAGTGTTGAAGGGGTCTTTAGTACAAAAAAAAATTCCACATACCAAGCTAAAGAACAAATTTTTGACATTTAATTTTTAGTTCAAACTAACTGTGAACTGTTCCTTTTATCGCCATAGTTAGCTTTTGTTTTTATGTCAAAAAAATTGTTCAAGTGGCATTGTTACAAATTTTTGGATGTTGTAATTTTACATCTGTCAAACTATAATTATCAAAAAGAAGCTGGGAAAAGTTTTCATATCTTATACAAAAAAATTCAGATTTCTAACCTCTACAACAATGAAATAATTTTGAAGTCAATACCTTCATTTATTCACGAGATATAGAGAATCGAATATCGAATATCGATTTTTACCAATTTTGTGTACTATTATTTATAGATTTAGATATTAATGAAAAAACTGACTCTCTAAAAGTCTTTGATTTAGGTTACATGTACCTTGAAACGTCGAGAAATGTCATGACAAATCGGACTAATTAAAATTATTGCTTATTTGTAACAATTTCATTTGGTTATTTAGAGCTGAGTTTTGGATTTCTAAAAATATTAACTATTTGACACTTTTACAATAAGTTTTAGAACGACGTGAAGTCGTCATATTCTTACTAATAGTAACAATTTTGGACTAAGGAACGTGAAAAATCGACGAGTGGTAATTATTGTTAACTTTCGTTAGAAAAATAAACCATATTTGTATAACTATCCCTTTATTTTAGATCCTAGTTGTAATGAATTGTCTTTATCAATTTAGACTTAATTTCACGGTCAATTTAAACCCCCATCAAGAAATTATACGTATTTGTAAACCACTCTGTTTACAAACCAACGATAATGACATATTAATCAATTGACCATGTAAATGGACACATGAATAATCCTCTTAACAAATTCCAAATAAATAATTTAATATTCATTAGTTAAGATTTGCATCAACTCAATAAAAATACTTCTCTTACTTTCTCAAGTAATTTCATAATATTTACTTTCTTGTTTTAGAAATATTTACCTATCTGTCATTAATTACTCGCGAATTCTTAAAATGTCATTATTATTGACTTACCTGTGAGAAATTTCTCACTTTTATCAAATGTCTCATTAATGGTTATTTAATATTATTTCTTAAAATTGTCGTTAATGTACAATATTTAACTACATAAGCAATACGAGTATAATGTTCATAATGTGTAGAAAATGTATTATTTAATTTAACATATTGTACATACCTTTACATTGTTTAACACTGTTAGTCGTTAAAATATTACATGCATGTACTCATAAAAGGTATTAAACGATGATGAACATCAAATTAAAATAATTCATCATCATCTTATAATCGAATAAAACACCACCGAAAAAGAAAACACCAGAAATAAATATTACGAAGAGTTACATAATATTGAACGAGTTTTACTAAAAAAAAAAGAAAAAAGAAAAGAAATTTTTCAATAAAACGTTGAATATCAACATCGATCGGGACAAAAAGATTGCTGTAATTATGCGTTGTTAAAATGATAATATAAACTTTCATTACTGGGCCGACACGAATAAGTCTGCAATTATTTAGCACAAAATATTCAAGCTTCCGTATATATTTTAAAGGCCAACTTATGCCTATAGTGATTTTTAACAGTCGTGGAAGTCCATTCCGATAAATAATAATAAATGATGAAAGATGTCAAATGTTACGATTGATAGTTCATTTTGCCAAATATGGTTTTTCCATATTTTTAATGCAGATTAAGTAAAATAAGATTAACAATTAGATTTTGAATGATTCATAAAATATAACACATAAAAAAAAGTGGTTTTGTATGTTTGTTTTGTTGTTCATTTTAAACAAAGAAATTAGTCTTGACCTCATCTTGACTTGCATGCAACTTAGATTATTGAACTTATGTTTCACCTTTAAAATGTTGCTTGATCTAGGGCTACATTAACTTTGACAATACATATTTTGTTTGTTTATTTAAGTAAGCAATCTACGAACTTACATATAATAATTCATTTATAAGTACAAATTAACTATTATACCTAAAACTCAAACATTGAACAAAATAATTGAGAAAAGTTAGTAACAGACTTTAAAATAATTTTCTGGATAAATTGATATATTCAAATAAGAATAAAACATATTAAATAAATTACAACTTGCAGAAATCGGTTCACGCTATCCATATAGCCTATGATGGTCTAGCCCTTAAAGAAAGTAGCTAAGCAAATTCTCACCTTCAATGGATGACATTTTCAAAATTATCTCGAAAAGCAAATATAAACTCTTTTTTGAAAATTTTCAATTCTCATCTTATTGAATTCAGTTGTCGAGCTCTAAACAACACAGTTATATTTAAGAATAGGAGGCACAATACTGCAGTGTTAAAATTTAACTGAAAGGGTCCTTCAACTCTAATGAGTTTCTTTTGATAAACCCGAGGAGGGAATTGACTTTGGATACAACGAAATTAATATTTAATTACAAGGCACTTGTCAAAATTGAACAATAAATCGTGACTTCACCAATCAACAAAAGAATTTAGATCATTCTGAAGCAATCATTTGAATTAAAAATCCGATAAAAAACGAATACATAAGGCAATGAACATTTTTAGAACGTTCGGAAGATCATATATAATAAGGGACCAAAATGACTACCTTCTGGAACACCGGAAATTATCTTTATTTCTTTTGAGAAAAAGTCAAAAATCTTTGCATGTTGTATTCAACTAAGTAAATATGAAGAAAACCATTTAAGTAGCGGTCAATGGAAGCCATACACTTAAAATTTCCCTAGAAGAATTTGTAAATAAGTCTGCGTAAATCACATTAACTTGTTTCCAATTGTCCAGAGTATTTATGCACAAATTTGTGAATTATATTTCTATTTATCTTGAACAAGGCTCTCTAAAAGCTTTGGAACAATAGATAGTCAATAGTTCTTTACCAGATTGTTTGATCCTGATTTAAATATTGGATCAATATAATAGAGACTTTCCACTCATTCAAAAAAAAAAAACAATTATTACAAATGGATTTATTAAATATCTACAAAAGCGGAATAGAAAGAGAACTTGCACTAGGGAACGAAAAGCAATTGGGAATAATCCTAATATATTTGCAGTATTTTTGAGGTTTAAGTTTAACCAAAGCATCTCCAATATCACTTAAGTCAAAGCATATATAAGAACAATCGAAATCAGAAAGCAATTAATTAATGTATTGACTAATTGTTGCTGACATAGTGGAAAAATTATAAATACTTTCAAAAAACTTTCCATAAAAATCCGAAGTCCCTTTCGGATCACTAGTTTTATTATTACAATAAAACATAGTTGTTGGAAATTCAATACTATTTTGTTAACGTCAAATTTCTTGAGTTCTAACTCATTTCTTCATCAACTTTTCAAGCGTTTTTAGATCTCAGTTTGAGATAGAACTTCGATTTATTAGAACCTTAAATTTTAGGGGCCTAGGATATTAGAACTCGATTTAGTAATGTTTTTAATTCTTCCAAAGGCCCAATTTTCAAATTCATTCCAGTTTTGGATTTAATTTCAGACCACAAGGATTTTCATGTGCAATAATAAAATGGTTTTAGAAATTACAAAACCATGGACATGGGCAGGTAAAAGTGATGATAAATCTGTTTATAGAAGACAAGACTCCAGTTTTGAAACTGTATGTGCATCTGAAGAAATTTTATTTTAAAATACTAAACTTTTATCAATACTGTTGCATTTTTCATCTCGCAATATTTAATCTTTAATCTTTTGGCTGAATCTAAACTGGACACACGATTTCTTGAAATTTTCAAAATAATACTTTCTATAATTTGAATTACATGCATGATATGATATTTTAGAGATAGCAGGGCTCGAATCCAATTTCTTTTGATCTTTATTCAAGTAAGATGTTCAGTGCAATCCAAATATATGTAAATGTACGGGGTGCTACAAAAATAACCAAAAAACACTTTAGAACTCAGTTCTATTTCGAAATTTAAAACTCCTACAGATATTATGATGATTGGATGTGAGGAAATGCTGTAGATTTAAATATTTTTAAAACGAAGTTTCATAGATACAACGAGAATTACTAGATCGAGATTTTGTTTTATTTTAGAAATTCATCATTCTTCATGCTTCATTCTAAAAAGATGCTGAAGATTGCCTGAGATTACTTTGAACAGAATAACCATTATTAGAATACAGAAATCTTTAAAGAAGAAACAAACTTTTTTTCTGAAACGAGAAAATAGTTCATAAGAATATTATCGGAAGGTTTTACTTTATTTTTTAAATGCTCAATCTGTACAAGTTTTCAAGACAACTAAAAAAAGATGACCTGAGATCTTTTGAGAACCTTCATCACTTTTTCTTTACATTTGACAACAGTTCCTCCAAAAAGTGAGCAAATATTTCAAGGATTTTTGTACAACAATATTTTATAACAAACACTTTTTAAAATTTGTGCTGAAGAATCCTCGTACTATGAGTATTATAAGATAATGCAATCTCTTGTGAATATGATCTTTAATTCTCTTTAAGATTATGGAATTAGACATTAAAAAAGAATATAAATTTTAATGTCAGACAGAAATGAATAGTGTTCGTTTCGGCATTTTATCACCAAAATCAATTAAGTGGTTCCTTATCCTTATTGGAGTTGTATTAGCTTTATTCTATTTTAAACAATAATTCCGGATTATGGTGATATCTTCTCAAGTTTTGTGTCCTAAAGGGAACCGCAATAAAGATGTTGATAATTCAAATTTTTGCTGTGAGAATTATGTTGCGAGAAATTTGTAGGAAGGTACATTTTATTCGGGTTTACACGTTCAGATTATATATCTCCAATGAATTTAAAACATTTTTGACATATTTACCATTTGGTGAAGTACCGACCAATGTAAACATTTTAATTTGTCACGAAAAAAATTCAGAATCAAACCTCAATTGACACACTCACTCCTCGCTGCTGTGCTTATTTATTAACAATTCAAAATGTGTTTCTTCGAAATCAAACTTTTTCGACTGTTACCAAGTGACTTATCATATTAAAATCATAAACTTTTCTCTTAGAACTGTTTCTATGTATCTTCAATATACATAAGCAGTAACATATTTAAAACAAATCTTCAAGCTGACGGTCATCACTCTTGTGCCGAAAAATGAAAAAAATATCAATCAAATAATGTCAAACTGAAAGTTTGTTTGCAATCAATATTCTAGTCACGTTTGGAATGACAGACGTCAATGCTTCACGGCGTTAGGGCGATGCGTTGCGAGTAGGTTAGGTATAGAGTATGGAAATCTGAAACTATCAGGCTTTTAGCAATATTTAGGCTAAGCTCGATTGAGTATAAATATGTTAAATTAGTCACACACGCATATGTGTCTCTATTGAAAATTATCAATAGCTTCCAATTATTTACTTCAAAAACTTTAGTTTTACATTAGTTAAAGGTACACCAGTGCTTAAAAGAAATCATATGAGGAGTGATAATCTCAAGAATGTTTGTGTCGTCAGTGTCAATCAGTTCAGTGTGATGTTTTGAGATGAGAAAAAATCAAACATAAATCTGGTTGCGGCAAAAAGACCATGAACTCCTTAAGTTATACCATAGACAGTGTAAAGTGCGATATATCGCGAAATGGTAATATATCTACATTATGTAGATAGGTATTCTACGTCTAAGTTTTTTAATGAGGTGATGTAGATAATATACGTATGGGTTTTTTGTTTTCTGTTAATCAAACAAAAATATTCACTACCTTATTTTGTCTCGTTTTTACTTTGTATCTTTTTTTTTAATAAGTATAATGGTTTTTCCTCACCTCCTATATGCAATACTGCGGCGATGGATTGGAGTTATGTTACAAGGTGATGGGAGCAATTACTTTATCTTATGAGCAGATGCTAATGCTCTTATACGATACTTGTACGAGAATTTATTCAGTTATTAGTTTATTATTGTGGGAATTTTAAGGCCAATGGGTTGATGCTTGTTGAATAAAAGCTTAAAAGAATACATTTGATGCTGGCGAAAATTAACTGATGAAGGATTGAATATCAGATATAATATAGGGTGCTTTTCAATTGCATACAAATTTTCGATGTTTTTTGTTTATGGTTTGACAGTTGAGAATGTCGAAATATGGGACAACATAAGAGACTTCATTTGCAGTCAACTGCATTCTTTGAACATATAAATTTTGACCAAGGCAGCAAGTTAGTTTTGTAGGTATAATACATTTCAAACTCGGAAATGTACTTCTCTAATCTTGTGCAAAAACTACCAAAAACAAAATTATGTCGAAAACACTCCTTAGGCATGCTTTACAAATCCATCCATCACCAAATGTATTATTACTTATTTCTTTTCCAATTTGACAAGGAACCCTTTTATATAAAACATTCAAAAGAATTGTGCGGAAATAAATCACAGAGTAATAAAGTTTAGCTTTCAGTTGAGTGAAAAATTTATGTTTGGTTGTCATTTTGACTTAAGTGGACTTGAATTGTTATTTCCATTCATTAAGATTTGGAAATTCATCGCTTGAATCGCTTAAATAATAATCGGAAAATAAATCTAATCGCAAAATTGATATAAAACACTTTTTCCGAAGTATTGTGTTTAGTGATGAAACTCATTTCTGGTTATGTATTCGACGATACATAAGCCGTATTAACGATTTATTCATTAAAATTGACTTTTTTCTTACAAGCTGGCTGGTGGCATCATCAGTCTTTATTTCTTTCAAAATGTGCTGCCGTTAGGAAGAATAACGAAAGCTTTCGAGCCACTATGACTGAAAAGGTGCAACTTGTCAATACATTGAAATATTAATTTTGTGGCTTTCAAAAGTCGTAGTGTTGATTGGTGACTTAACGCCTTTCACTTTCTTTCAACAATGTTTTATTTCTTGTATTATTATTTTAACTTTTCAGCCCTCAAAAAAAACTGATCATGAATTATTTTTAGAGGGTAAAACAAAATGTATGTCCTTATTATCAAATCACTAAAAAAAACTCAAGCTTTAAGTTTGAAAATAAATCTCTATTTTATTAGCAACACACTGCTCGGCAAGGTTTTCTTCCTGGCAATAAAATTGCACTTTGTCAATATGTTTTTATGACATTCTATTAAATCTGACTTAAAAGTCAGGTTTTGGGATATTTCTTTTAAAAATTCGAAAAAATACGTACATATATAAGGCTTTTTAAGGGCTATTTAAATTTGTGAAGTAGTTTTTTTCAATAAAATCCGTGATAGTTTTTCAAATTTGTAATCCTCTTTTTCAAAATTGAAAAATTGAAATATTTATATTATTTCATATGATATTCGAAAAATCTTCATAAGTTTTAAGATTTCGCCTGTCTTAAAAGAATCTGAATGAAACGCTTAACCATTTATGCTAAAACAGTTTTCAATAAAAAAAAGGCAAAACGGTTTAAAAGTAAATTGTGTTTTTGTAACGAATCTGTTGTCTACACGATTCTATTATATCATGTTTTTGATATTTATTAAAAAATGTAAAAATAGTGTCAAATTAAAGTTTGGATACGAATTCAGCCCTAAAAATTAAGTCCAAACCGTATTTTTCAAAACTATGAAAGTAATAAATTCAAGTTTTTCTCAAAATTTCATACAGAGTCAAATAATAATAATAATAATAATAATAATAATAATAATAATAATAATAATAATAATAATAATAATAATAATAATAATAATAATAATAATAATAATAATAATAATAATAATAATAATAATAATAATAATAATAATAATAATAATAATAATAATAATAATAATAATAATAATAATAATAATAATAATAATAATAATAATAAAAATAATTTAAATACTTAAAATATTAAAATTGTATGTATTTAGAAGAGAAATATTTGTACTTTGGAAAATCATTATACAATTTATTGCTAATAAATATTTTGAGTCTTAAAAAACAGTTTTTGGTTGTTTTTAGCATTTTAGAAGGAGCATAGTTTCAAAAACCTATATGATGTGATAGAAAAAAATACCGAAGAGATTCAAATTTACGATATATTAATCTTTAAAAAAGTTATTGTTTAGTTTGTGGTTGTAATTCGACCAGTGTTAGTAAAAGAATTTTGGAAATTAGCTTCAAATCAATACCATCGATTTGAAAAACTAAATTTTGTTAACCTCCTTCATACCTAAAATACATTAGTACAAATTAAAAACGCTGAACGAAATTATCATTACTCACTTCCAAACTCTTTTAAAAGCAGTTATTTTTTAATACCGCACCTTAGATAATGCAGAATCAAAAACATAGAAAACATCGCATGGCAAAACACCCAGTTTCTTAGAAAACGTATATTGCTTTTTGTCTCAAAATCTAGCTTCTTATTTTAAATTTTCTTATTAAACATTTGGAGCGGGTGTATCTGTATTTATAATAACTTTGCTTTTGTTACTTAAGTATTATATTGTTTCTTTTCAGCACCATTAATTTCCCAAGAAATTTCTTTCTGAATTTGTTTTCAACCCCTTGATTAAGTTTTTCTTCTAATACAATGCAAGAAATGAACATAGTAATTTTATATTTCGCAAAAATTTGCACATATTCACACTTGTTAAGCTCTAATTATACCTGTGAAGTTGAATGGGTTAGTCTTTTAAGTTCTTATACTTAATTTCCCATCGGCATCAATTTAAGGAATTTCATATAAATTTACACGTGTTTATATTCACACAAAGATGTGAACTATGATAATAATTTATAATTTAAATTTTACATACATAAAAATAAATTTATTCATCATCAGCTCAGCGGTTATTAGTATTTCACCATATTGATTAAATCATCCTCAATATAAGATAATAATACGTTCTATCCTCTTATATTCTTTGAACTTTTAAATCAAAGGCACATTGACTTTTCCATTCATGAAAAGTTTCCAAAATACCTGCGCTGCCGTACCTTGTATTTAAATAATATTCACAAAAGAAGGAGAATACATTTTTCTAACACTTGTTGATGGTGCGCCGCGCCGCCGCTGTTTAGTGCTTAAGCTCGTGGTCTCGTTCCGACTTCAAAGTCGACAAGTTTTCCAAATAAAACCAAACATTTTTTTTTTCTTTCTTAAAGCGAATATAAAATTCAACATCAGATAAATTCGCAAAGATTCTGAAGTTCAGCTTATATCTACCTATAAAGCTTTATACCTATCTCTAAGATATCTTTAGGCTAAATGAATGTAAATGTCGTTATAGCCATGCGAACGAACAAGCGAACAAATGAACGCAAGCAAAGCCACAGTCAAGACAAGACTCGACTCAAGAACACAATTTTAGCAATTCTGCAAAATAGAAGTCAAGGTGTTCATCTCTTCTAGTTTCTATCTTGTATCGGGTTTGAATAATGCCATACTAAAGTTTAAATAGATACAAACAGAATAACATATGATTTTAGGTATACATACATACATATATATTGATATATCGGTTTGTCTATTAGATTTTTCTACTGCGGTAACATAATATATTTACAGCAATTTTGGTTGTTAATTTATTTTATCGTTTTCAAGGATTAAGAAATAAGACGCGTGGAAATAATTTTATTTTATATTTCGTGAAAGAAATTTTTGAATTTAAATCACTGTTTAAATATTAAATACATTTTTTTTTAATAATAAATATTCATTACAAAAATACAAATATATAAACTAATGTAAGTTTAAAAACGAATTCATAAAAAAATCAAAAAAAAATTCTTGGATGTTATAAGAATTAATTTTGGTAACAGGTTTGAAAATATGCAAATACCTTTATCTTTTATGTAAAATAGAAACAAAAAACTGAATTCCTTAAGTTTTGTCGCATTAATCAAAGCTATAGTGGCGCGTGGGTTAGAGGTGTCAGAATATAGCACTGTTCTTACTTTTCCTATATATATGCTATTTTTTAAATTTAATTACATTTCGTACTTAACTTACTTAGCTTACTTAACTTACTTAACTTACTTCACTTACTTAACTTACTTACCTTACTTAACTTACTTAACTTACTTAACTAACTTAACTTACTTAACTTACTTAACTTACTTAACTTACTTAACTTACTTAACTTACTTAACTTACTTAACTTACTTAACTTACTTAACTTACTTAACTTACTTAACTTACTTAACTTACTTAACTTACTTAACTTACTTAACTTACTTAACTTACTTAACTTACTTAACTTACTTAACTTACTTAACTTACTTAACTTACTTAACTTACTTAACTTACTTAACTTACGTAACTTACTTAACTTACTTAATTTACTTAACTTACTTAACTAACTTAAATTACTTAACTTACTTAACTTACTTATCTTACTTAACTTACTTAACTTACTTAATTTGCTTAACTTACTTAACTTAATTATTTTACTAAACGTATTTATCTTGCTTAACTGACTTCACATACAAAACTAACTCAACATGATTAGCTTAATTGAATAATTCAACTTACTTACTAACTTGGGTTACTTGAGTAAGTTCCTTTATTATTTATTAAATTTTTAAGACTAGCATTATGGATTCTATTTCTCCAAAGTTCCTAGAAAAATTTATAGAAATACAAAATGAAATGTTGAAAGACAACGGCGACATCTACAATATTCTGATACAAGTTTTCTTAAAGTCAGGAAAAGTCTTTAAATTTATCTAAAACGTTAACAGAATATTAATAACTGTATTTTGTGTGAGGTAAAAATTTGAAGTCAATATCTTTCTTTGTTCTCAAAATACTTGGATAGAAAACCAATAATTCCAATCAGTTCCTATAGGAAGTTAGAAATTGTCTAATATTTAAAAGTATAAACAGACAATTTTTACTTGAAAGAAAATTGGCAATAATTGTCACCTTATTGGATGCTATTGGAAGGCTTTTGACAGTTCAGAAAATATTGGAAGATCTTCGAACCGTGTATACTTAGAATTACACTCTTAGGCCAATGATAGTTATGTTCAAATAATTAGTCAAGTGTTGAAATCGTACTTTTGAGTATTTTGACTTTAGTACTTAGTGCCGGAAACGTAGGTAACAAATGAAGCCAACATAGCAAACAACTGACTAAGTTAGAAAACCAAAGTTAATAGTGCAAAATTTTAAACAACCTATTGTTAAGGGCTTAATAATTAACTAGTTAGCAATTTGTTAAATATTTAGCAATTTACTAAGGAAGTACAAAATGTTAAACCTATTTTTCGTTTTCCTAACTAGTAAATTGCTAATTGGCTTTTTTAAAAACGAGCATCTAAACTGGACCATTCAATCCACTGCTCTTATAAGAATAATTGTACAGATATGTCATATGGATACAGCGAATTGCTTAAAGTTGAAATAGCCATTCCGTGATTTTAACTTAAGCAAAATTAAAAATCATCTTTTGAGCATAGTTCATTGCTAAAACTGGCTTTAACATTTTAATAAATCGTTTAAGATTTTGCGCCAATGTATTTATTGTATTTTCTTACAAAAAATTAAAAAAAATCTGGTGTCCCACAGGGCTCTATTTTGTCGCCGAATTTGATTCTTGTATTCGTTTTGAAGTGTAAAAGATGCAATCCAGTTTTTTATACTCTTTTCTGAATATATGTTTTGACTTCTATGATTTATCCTTTTATGTCTTTAAAGAGAAACCAAACCATTGATAGGCTCTAAGACTTCATATGATTAAAAGACACCAACAATTTTATTGAGTTATTACGAAGACTTTAACATTAATGTCACTTTATTTATATGGAAATACGGATGTTAAGTGTGTACTTAAATCCCAAAACAAATAAATAAAGCCTCTTACAGTTGCAAAAACAGAGTTAACCAAAAACATTACCGAACTAGTTTGAAGGTAATAAAAAAAGGCTATCAAAATTATAACATTTACATAAAACAAAAACCTATCAAAAGCAAATGGTACTCTTATTGCAATATTGTATTTATTTTAAAAACAAAAAGTACACATAAATATCATTGATTTGCTACTCTGAATATAAAATTACTTTTATCTGATGAAGTGTTACACTTTTTTCACTTTTTTTTTTATTAACATACGTAATGTTGTACGTACAACAAATGACATTTCATTTCATCACCAGAAAGACCTTAAATATTATCGACAGTAGTAACTAAAAATAAACAAAAATATAAAACTACTCACAGTATTTTTGAAATTGTACGTGACAAACTACAAATTGTAGAAATTGTAGTAAATTTTTGCAAATAACATTTATAAATGAGAAAATAAAACTAAGAGTAAAAATAAAACATAATAATGAAAATATCTAATGGGAATTTAGTTTAAGTTAAAAGCTAATTAATTTTTGAAACAAATTTTGACACAAAATAATAAATAGAATAATGTTTTAATAAAGTAGGGGTTTCGAATAAGAGATTTAATTAAAACACTTAACAAATACGAGTTTTTTTCTAAAAGAAATCAATGGATCTTTTATTTTTAAAGTGGTCTCAAATAAAAAAGTCAAAAAGTGTTAAATTACAAGATGTGTAAGCACTTTGTCAAGAAACATCAAGGCCAAGTAGTTTTTCTGGCTAAATTTCGAACTGTGACTGCAAAGTGTTAACCATTTTTAAAGTGAATTTTAACAACTTCAATAAGTTGCTCAATAGTTTTATTTGTCAAATGTCAAAAAACTAAAGCTTCAAAATTGATAGCTGTCCAAATATTGGGGTACTGAAAATGTTGCCTAAAAATACTTAATCCCCTTACAATCATTAGAATTTCAATATTTGTTTTTATTAATTTAATTAAATATGCGGAAACTTATATCAGGAATTTAAACTATCCCTTTTTATTTAGCGCCGCGCCGTCACCGTAAAGGTAGATTTCAAAACAAAACTATTTCCTATATATTAGTTCTAATTCCAATATTTCCATAAACAATCAATCTTTATAGAACCTTCTCTAAGGCATAATAAGCCGCGTCTCCATTCATTAGCTTTTATACCGTTCATTCTGAAAACAAAACAAAATTAATTCAAATCTATAAAAGCAAACAAACTCCGTTTCCAATTGACCCTGAATTAGATTGAAATAGGTAGCTACGTTTTTACACTGCTAATCGATCTAATACACGTTAACGTTACCATATCATAACTTTATGCTTAACTAGACTTATAGAATACCTATGAGTTCTCCTAATGTATCTTCATATCTTAAAGCTTTATAAATAAATATTCTCTCTTTAAACCATAAAAACTATAAACCATTTAAAGGCTTTCAATTTATGTATAAATGGTAGCACCCCAGAAACAAGTCGTGTGTCGCGTCGACGACGACGTCAATTATTGGAGTTAGAAGTGAGAATGCATTTAACCCAATTCATTGTGATTGTGAGTGAGCTTGCATCAAGCTTGACTTTAATTCTAAAATTTAACCATAGAATAAAATAAATAAATTCTTAATCATTATGTGAATGAAGGTACCTCCTATATTTGAATTGATTTCATTAGGTAGGTATATGACGATAACTTATTTGGTTTTACTTGATGTTTTATTATGGGCATGAATACTATTTGTATCCGTCATATAAACTTATCATATTTGATTTAAAAAAAAAAAACAAAACAAACGATATATATAAAATATAATCAAAACTTAGCACGTGAATTGAATTTAAAAAGTGAAATTAATAATGAAATCAACACTACTACTTCCTGAAAGTAATGCATTTTGAATTGTTTTTTTGAATCAAATTTTGACGGGTGTTCTTTAGATAAACAAGGATTGAAGACATGAAAGGCTAGACAAATTTCTCATTGAGATAATTTTTCGATCAATTTTATGAACACTTTAAAAATTACGATCAAAAATATGAAACTATTTTTAATAGAAAAATTGATTTTTTTGTTGCCTATGGAACACGAAACTAGATTTCTTGTTCAATGTTCTTTCTTGTCTATTGAAAAAGTGGGGTTGTACCGTTCAAATTTGTATTTGCTTGATGCACTCCAGAAGAAAGATAAATTATTTTGATGTTTAAACTCTTCATTTAAAACTACTTCCATATGTCATAAAGAACACAATTATTAACATTCGAACAACTTCCAAATTTGTATCGGTCAAACTGACAGATATAAATATTGGACAGGTTAAGACAACAAAAGGGACTTCATTTGCAGTCAGCTGCATTCTTTGAACGTACATTTGACCAAGGCAACTAATAAGTTTTTTAAGTGTCATAAACTTCAAACTCGGAAATGTTATTTACAAACCTCTTCAGTTTATCGCTCGAAAATTACCAAAAACATTCCTCAGGCACGCTACAACTCCATCTCGACTTGCATCTTGTATTTTAAAAAAATATTACTTATTACTTTTCCAATTTGAAAATTAGCTCTTTTACATAAAACATCAAACAGATTTTTGCAGCAGATTAATAAAGTTCAGCTTTTAGTTGAATGAAAAATTATGCTTAGCTGTCATTTTGACATAAGAGGAATTGACTTGATAGTTAGGGAGATTTTTCATGGCTAACTTTCCAGACAAATTTCCAATAAAGTTGCCATAGTTGGAACGATTTTTTTTTTGTCACCTGGCCAATCAGATGCCAGAAACTTGTCATCTGAACCTGTCCATTGGCTTCATGTTTGACAGATAAAACTGAAGGTAATTATTTCCACAAGTTTTATTGAATTATGTCGACTAGTAAATGACAGATAAGGATCACAGTAAAGAAAAGGTGTAGTGAGCTTAAAAAATCCCTAAGATTACAATCGAGTGTTGAACCACTAATTGTACCATGTTCAAACAACATTCATAGAAAGTTCATTCAATATCGGGTGTTTCTAAAAGAATGTAAATACTTTTATTAATAATACAAAACAGAAATATTGTAACAATGCATAAACATGATTTCCATTCGTTCATTCTAATTTTTCGCAACTTTTAAGAACTAATCTGACCCTTTGGCCTAAATGGGGGCTTAAAGATTGGTTTTTAATACTTTGAGAGTTGCTGGTTTGTCAGCAGAAACCAATGACTTAAAATAGTCCCATGAAAAGTATTCGAGTGTCGCACGAACGAGGGGCCAGTTAACTATACCGCTTCTAGAAATAAAGTTGTCACTAAATTGATTTTGCTATAAATAAATTGCTAAGCGAGTTCCATGACAAATTGTACCGTCTTAAAATAGGACCAAATGTTTTTAAAGAAATAATAACTGTTGTTCTGCATTCTTCTGGCTTGGCATTTAACAATTTAATAATTATAATTAATTCAGCAAAACTTACTGAATAGAAATTTCAACACAATTCAACTAAAAAACTCTACACAACAACCTTCAAAACTTCTTATGCAACTAAAAAAACACCCATTAGAAAAAAAAAACACCCATTACATTTCGTAGTTTCAAACATTTTTAAATTTTTATAATTTTAATTTTGACAGTGAATATAACACCTTTGCAAATAACCAACGAGATCTTTATGAATTCGTGTAATTTCCCAAAAATCCCCTTTTCTCAAATGTTTTCATTCGATGACCCCGTTGAATTGTTCTCCAACAACCACCCACAATTTAAAATTTCCATCAAATCCCAGCGTACATTAGGTTCGGGTTCCAAAAGCACCCTCACAACATCCTTGGCCTGTTGACTTATTTGATCGATATACTTCCTCCGAAACGCATACTTCCTATTCAATTGATCCTTCAGCAATTGTTGAATATTTTGATCACTGAACGGCATCTTCTTGTTGAGCATTATAAACAATACCACTCCCAATGACCAGACATCAGCTAATTTCGGATCATACGGATAACCCCCGACGACCTCGGGAGCGGCATAAGCTGCTGATCCGCAATAGGTTCGTGACAGAATCGCTTGACCATTCTGATCGGTGCAATGACGAGCAAAACCAAAATCGGCTAATTTAATATTCATTCTCTGTGACAGCAGAATATTTTCACATTTCAAATCACGATGAGCAATATCGTGACTATGGAGGTATCTCAGAGCTTTGGCCATTTGTAAAAACCAAGCTTTGGCTTGAAGTTCACCAATTTGTTCGTTCTTGAGGATGTATGACAGAAGATCACCATTTTCGGCGAATTGCATGAAAATGAATATTTTTGGTCCCCTTTCGAGAATGCTATGGACTTGTACTATATTCGGATGATCGATCTTCATTAAGATGTCCAATTCACGGGGGAAAAACTTATTCAAATAGTCCATGGGAGCTTTCTTTTTGTCTATAATTTTACACGCTAAATGAAGGTGTTTTCCATTTTTCTCCTTACAATTTGCCGAAATGACTATGGCATAACTTCCTTCACCAATTTTCGAACCAACATTGTAACCACGCACAGCAAGAGCGTCAATTTCTGAGGTTTTGGTAGCCAAGGAACGTATTGAACTGGGACCTCCTAATCTAGGCATTTCTTCGCGAGAAAGAGTCTAGGTTTGCTTTTAAAATATAAAACATAAAACACAAGAGTATAATTTCAGTTGGATTATTGCACGAGAATTTCCACAACAAAAAAAATATAATAAAAGTTTATTTTAGAAAAAAAAAATAGAATAAAGTAAAATTATTTTATTTAACTGTCGACTTTTAATTTATGAATTCCTAGGATCATGTTTTTTAATAAAGGTAAACATTTCTAACAAAATCATTTATATAGTTATTTTTTCAATATTCGTTCCTACGCAAAACAAAAACCGGCCGTTCCAAGTGGCTATGTAATTTCCATTGGTCAATTTTGATCTCAATATAAACAAAGTATACTTTACATGCCCAAAATTATATTTATTATTCTGTGTTGGCATTATTGCTTTCGTAGAACTGTCAGGTAGTTGTTAAATGTTCAAAACAATTAGTTTTTGTTATTCTTATTAAACTGCTTCCTTATTTGAGGAGAATTATTTCATACGTAAATAGTTTTAGTTATGAAACAAATAACGAATTACATCACTCAAACTTTCCGATAAGAATCAATCTATTTTGATCAATAGAATACAAACAACGAAAAAGTTAGCATTTGGAATAATTCAATTAAAAAATAAATTGATTTTTTTACCAAAGGAAAAACCCATCAATCCGAATCATATACAAAATTTTTTAATATTCTCATTTTAATGTTTGTTTTGTATTTAAAACTATCTATGTTTTCAATAGCTACGTTCATTCTCAGATCGCTTATATGTCAAAAAAGGAATCCAAAGGTATCCAAGAATTCCAGGTATATGTTTGTATCTGACAGAACAGGTGGTTAAATTTGAAGGAACTTCACAGCTATCTCTATTTAGGTGTCTAACTCGTTCAATCCACATACATACGTACATATACAGTATAGCCCATGAACGCAGTCATGGTGTTTTTTCATTTAATATATTCTCCATACTAAATAAGAACCTAGCTGTCACTGACATTTACAAGTTTTTTGTGGAACTTGGTAATCCTGAAATTCATTTAAAAATGAATGCCGTAGTTGAACATGATTTGTATGCTGATTGCTGACAGATATGTTAGTTATTCAATTTCGGTGACAGAGTTGTCAAAATCTTACCTTTCTTGTTCAAAAATCCTTTACTTTTGCAAGAAATTAGTTTGAATCGAAATGAGCATGTACAATCATTATATTTCTGATTGGTCGTCCAATCTTCTGAAGCACACTTAATGACAGTCCATTTTCTTTATTCAATTCAATATCTGCTAATGTCAATTATCCCAAAGCACACATACATATTTTAAAATTTATAAGAACTTTTTAAGGAAGGCTTCTAAACGACCAATCGAAAATTTAAGTTGAGGATTATTTAACAGAAATTAATTTTCAGTATTTATTTCATAATATTGTTTATTTACCCATCTTCTAAAAGGATTTTTTTAGATTATTGCACCAGACATTAAAAATAATCATTGTTACCTTTCAACTGTTAGGTTCTCTAAAGTGTTGGCTGTCTTCTTGGCTGCGTTCAATTTCATTGAGATAGGCTACCCAGATATCTTTTTGTAGTGTTTGAATGTGTAAAAGAAAAGGTACAGCTGATCCAAAACAGCTGGTATGTCAAACAAGAATCCAAAGGTATCCAGAAATTTCTGTTATACTTTGGAATCTGACAGAACAGCTAGTTGGATTTACAGGGACTTGAAAATTGATTTCAAATTTGTATGTTTGTTGGTTCATTGATTTAATGAAATTATCCATTGAAAACTTTATTTTACAATCATTTTGGAACTCGAAAACTGAACTTTTGTCTGCTTTTTGTTAACAGCTGAAAGTTGTTTTTTTTTAACAGATATATCAATTTAGGTATCCAACTCGTTCAATAAGGTATTTAGAAATCCATATATCTAAGATAGCAAGATTGAACGCAGTCAATGCTGTTCTTTTTCATTTAATAAATTTTCACTAGAAGAAAAGAACATACATACATAGCTGTTGCTGTCATTGACAAGTCCAGTGTGGAACAGGCAAGCCCTGAAATTCATATGAAAATTGAAGTCATAGATGAATATGATTTGCATGCTGGCATCCAGTTCTTATTCCAGATGTGTATCAACTTTATCATTTGAGTTTTTTGACAGAGGTGTCAAAATCTTTTCGTTTTTTTTTCAAAAAACCTTTACTTAAACACAAAAAAATATCTAAAGTGAATTATGTTTTTTTTTTTCAATTAGTTTAAATCAATATAAACTTTTGAAGCCTACAAAATGACAGTTTATCTTTTAGATAGAAAGAAATTTTCTTTAAACTTCAATTCAATATCGGCCAAGAGCCTCAAGTTACACATTAAGACCGAATTGATACAAAATGTCAACTATACAAAAGCAACCAAACTACAAAATTTATAAGACCTCCTGCCTGAATTTAAATACAGGAGTGTTTTCTTAAGAGAGAAGAGTTGTAATGTTGAAGAAGGCTTCTGAACCACCAATCTAAAACGAAAGTTGAGAAATATATTTGACAGAAAATTTATTTGCAGTATTGCACCTGACATTAATATTAATTCTTGTTAATTAATTTTGGTCTCACTTTGCGTTGAGAGAATTTTATTAAATCAACAGCTCTTTTGACAAGTCCCTTGGAAGAAGAAATACCAATAAAACACTTAAAACAGATCTTATGTATTTTCAAGTTTGTGTCAGCATTGGTGACATCTGCTTTCATTTCACTCTTGACTTTTAAATTTTGATGTTGAGGTCAATTCTTAAGTCAAATCCAGAGGAATATCTCTCTTCGAATTGAAATACTGTCAATTTGTGGAATCTAGATAACCAAAAAAAGAGAGTACTTGAAATATCATTAGATTTATTGCATCGATTTCTAACGATCTGTTTGATTTCAGATTTGTCTAAATTTGACATATTTTTGTTTCAAGGGCATTTTTTCAAATGTTTGAATTATTGTTTTCAGCAACCTTGAGTCACATTATTTTCACACCGCCAAGTCCACCTACATATATACTTTAAAGCTTAAATTTTGTTACAAATAATATTTATTCTCATCACCTGCCAACATCATTTATTTTAAAATAACTACAGTCTTTATGTGCCTAATGTGTTGTACGTGATCGTATAAAATTCACTCATATGAGGGCAGATACACGTAATTATGGCTAAACCTACTTAGTTTTTTTGTTATACCAAAAATACAAAATAAAAATTTGCCTTCCTTAAACAATAAACTTTATATGTTACCGCATTCATCATCATCATCACATAACTGAAAACTGCAATTGACGTATTTTATGAATCTTTCAATCTTCTCAATTCCACATATGAAATATATGAAGATTTGAAAAAAAAAAACAAAACTTTCAAATCAATATTCTGGATGACTGATAAATGATGCCGGTGAATATTGGAATACGTGATTAGATTTTTAAAAAAACTTGTCTCATAAACTGTCATGTTGTTAAAGCACCACCATCGCCTTTAACAGTCATCATTTTTAACTTAGGTTCCTATTCAAAAACGGTTCAAAATTTGGAAAGCTTATAAAAACTTATTACACATTCTGAATCACTATACACCTAGTACATATAAGCAAAAATATTAACTTTATGATATTATCATGCTCATCTAGACTTTTTTCATCTTTTTTATTTCAGACCTCAACGTCAAAAAATAAACTCCTGCAAACATGACATCATTTATAAGAATATTCAACGATAGGATCGCTGGTCTTTCAAATGGAGTTGGTAAGTAATTCTGAAAATATTTCCTGATTCGAAATTTTTTAAAAATATACATATTTTTCTTTCTTAAGACAAAACAATTGACAATTGGCTACTGATGAGCTCACCCCTGCCACTTCTGACCCTACTTGGAGCATATCTGACATTTGTACTTAAAGTTGGGCCTGCATTTATGGCCAATAGGAAACCATATAATCTACAAAAAGCTATGGTAGCTTATAATGCGTTTCAAGTTATTTTCTCAACTTGGTTATGCTATACTGTAAGTAATTTAATCTTTTTTTATTAAATTAAAATAATAATAAAATGCATTTATTAAATTTTAGTCAATTCAAGAAAGCAGCATTATTTCACATTTGATGGAAAAGAAATGTGAAGTTCATCGAGACAGAAAACAAACATTACTCTTATATTCCGGTGCTTGGTTTTATTTCTTTTCAAAAATTGTCGATTTCTTGGATACGATATTCTTTGTACTGCGTAAAAAGCAAAATCAAGTCACATTTTTGCATGTTTACCATCATACAACAACGGCGTTATTCTCATGGGGATATCTGAAATACGCTCCTGGTAAGTTAAAAGTGACATATAGTAATTTGGCCAGTTTATATATCAAAGGTCTCCGAGATTTCAGTCTTCTTAGAAATATAAACAGAATTTATCATTTTTCAATCTCAGAACAGAATTTTTGTGATTCGAATTCTCAAAAATTCTTTATCGCACAATTAAAAAAGCATGAAAAGAAATACATATGTACAAAGCTAATTTGATTACTAGGTTAGAATGAATAGTGAATTGTGTTTATATTTGATTCTCCTGCTCTGTCAATCAAAATAAGAAAATTCTCAGAAATCTTAGAAATATAAACTGGCCAAATAATAATAACTGACAAATAGATAATTGTCATAAATGTATGTATGTTCTACTGTTTTTAGGTGACCCATTTTGACGTATTATTGATTATTAAACAAACACAAAAGTGACGAAGAAGTTTATTAAAGCGAGCAGGACGAAATGTCAAAAGAAGTCGCCGCAAAAAATTTACGACATTTTGAGTTTTAAATTTTATCGCCAAAGCACAAACATTAAACGAAAAAAATGTCAGATCACCAAAAACTCGGAACGTCAAGAAAGCGTAACAAAAAATTTTGGCTTTATTTCACTTTTGCACATTTTGCGAAATAAGGCAAATTTTCAAAGTGAAATTAAACGAAATGGTCTGCTTGCTCACAGCGTGCTAGCATCTAGCATTATGGTGCATAAAGAGTGAAATATGTATAAGAGGCTTGCTTCCCCCCCCCCCCTTCAACACCACTGCTTGAGCTCACTATACGAATTGTGGTTGGTGCGAGGTTGTGTGTATGCAAAATTTCTATCTTCTCTTTGCAAAGACCCAACTTCACACCTATACCTCAAATCTTATAATGAGCCCAAGCAGGGCGGTTGCAACGGGCAGCATGGCCCAATACACCTATACCTCACTGAATATGCGTCTCAAAGCCCAACCACCCAAAATCTTTTGGGCGTTATGACATTTCTAGATTTGATCGTTATGACATTGAAAGTCGGATTTGGTTTTATGACATTTTGTTTGGGCTTTATCAAGTTTTCTTTGTGATATTTTTAGGTCTGTTTTTGGTTTCGGTTTGATGTCTTTTTAGGATCTTGGTTATGTTTAGTTGGATGACAAGACATACGAAACGATATAAATCATAACAGTAGTAATGTCCTAAATAAATGTCATAAAGCCCAACCCCTACGCCATAAAACAATATGTGCGTTCGACATTCGCTTTGCTTTGTTTTTTTTTGATTTGGAACAAATGCTACGAACAGACCTATTAATGGATAATTAGACGATATCTCAAAGTTCCCTGTTCTCCTTCTTGGACTGCCATACCTTTCATTTTTCATTTGGTCTTAGAAGTAGAACATGGCTTATTTTTAAATAGTAAGATCTTTTCCGGTGCTGTTAAATAAAATTTTGAAAGAAAAGACAATTTCTCACTTGAAACAGATGTATTGAATTTTGACGTTTGTACTTTGTTCTCGTTTATTATAAGGGTTGCGTTTGATCTAAGATAGATAGGGTATCCGGATATATTTTTGCAAGAAATCTAAAGCTTTCCAAGAATTTCCGGTAAATGCGGCTATATCTAACAGAACAGCTGTTTTAGCATATAGTCGAATTTAAAGGAACCTGAAAATTGAATTCAATTTTTATGTTTTGTGTTTTTTTTTTGGGAATTTTTAAAACTATATCTATTCAAAATTGTTTTTTACAAATTATTTTTGGACCTCGAATTAAATTGTTTGTACACTTTATGTCAAAAGCTGAAAGTTGTTTTTACTTTTTGACAGCTATACCAAATTAGCTATCCAATTCGTTCAATGATGTATCTTAAATTGAACTATCAACATGAAATTGAACGCAGCCAATAAAATTTCAATTCTTTTTACTATTGACATTTCAATTATACATCCAACCCATTCTGATATCAAAATCTAGGTATGTATGTAAATGTAAATTCTTTAAAATTCTTCTTTCTAGAAGTCTTTTCGATATCTAATTAAGAAATACATTATTTGTCGTAGGTAAACTCTACAATACGCCAAATTTATAAGATTTGCTCTCGTTTATATCAATGGTATTTGTGGTTTAAATGAAATTTCAATTTATATTTTACATGTAAAAAAATGTCTGCTGTTTTATTGTCACTTTTTCAAACCGATTGTAAATTTAAACCCTTATTTTGTGATGTTTAGAAGGTTTCAGCTAAATTAAAACAAAACGTCCCATAAATTGTCAAAGCTGTTAACACAAAAGTGACAGTTATTATTTTGTTTGAACTGTCAAATGCAAAATGCCAATGGAACACGACTTTTTTATGAAATCAGCTGTATGTAAATGCGCTTCTAAAGCAAACATTATGCTTGATCGCCCATTCAGTTTATTTAAAACTTCTTCCAAATTTCAGGACTTTTCTTCAATGTTTTAAAAATAATTTTAACTATTCAACAAAGAATCATATTGTAGGCATCAGCCAAACTAACATTTACAAAGTGTATTGATGATGGCGTAAATCTTTTGAAAACATAGACGTCAATATTTGATTAGATGAAATAAAAATAAATCAATTTATTTTAACCAATGGAACTCCAAAATTGGAAACATTAGAATTTTGACAGATTTTTTTTGTCTACACATTACATTTTTTCAATTATTATAAACATTTCTCCAACAAATATTATTAATTTTCTTCTTCTTCTCAAATTCCAGGTGAACAAGGAGTCATCATTGGCATTGTGAATTCATTCGTTCACATTATCATGTACTTCTACTACATGGTATCAGCAATGGGACCTAAATACCAGAAGTTCCTCTGGTGGAAGAAATACATGACATCTATCCAACTTATCCAATTCGTCCTTATCCTCACTTACATGATTATTGTTGCTGCTAAGGATTGCAAAATGCCAAAATCTCTAACCTTCTTCTTTGTTGTTAACGCCCTCATTTTCTTGTTCCTTTTCGGAAATTTCTACAGAAAAACCTATAACAAAAATAGAAAAGCTGATGCCACAAATTCTGCAACTTCTGGAACGAGTTCAAAACCAAAGAAAAATTCATTACTCGCTCAAGGCGATCAAATGAAACGACTTATTGATGTGAACAACAACAATGCAGCACCCACAAAAGCGCTCAAGGCCGAATAGAATTTTGCTTGTAGAGATTTGTTATAGGTTTTATTATTTTTTTTATTATTATTTTTATTTTATTATTTTTGTTTAATTATACATAATTAATTAGTTAATTAGAATAATAATTAAGTTATAGGGTAAATGAAGGTTTTTATAATTTTAATATTATTATTATTTTTATAAAACGGGAACAAATAATGAAGAGGTTAAAACAAAAATTATAATATTTGAATGAATTGTGACACAAAACAAATAGAACTGAGTGAATGAGAATAATTAAACATAAATAAAATAATTTTATACTGCAGCATGTGCAAAATATAATAATAAATAAAATGTTTTAAGAGCTGCCAAAAAGCAAAACGATACAAATGGAGAACAAATCAGCTGAATTTGTTACTAAACTCTCCATGAGAGTTTAAGTAAACCACAAAAAATGTAAATGTAATAAATGACTTTTTTTTTTAAATAAAATAGAATATTTTGTAAAAATTTAAATATAATGATATTGTTTGATTTGTTTGTATAGTTATAAGAACAGAAGTTAATATTTTCAGATAAGTTCTAGAATTAAACGTCGTCACATTTTCCATAACACTCGACTTAATTGTTTCGTATTCTGAGAATATGATTAACGTCGTCAATATGTTTGCAATACATATTTAAATTACGCTTTAAGAAATATTCAGCATAAGCTGAAAGCTTTTATACCCATTTTTAAATAGCATTTTAGCTGCAGAGCAAAAGTACTTTTTTTGTAACAAAGAACATCAAAAATTACTAAAAGCGTAGAATCTTAAAGAATTGCAGATTGGTACGTCTTGTATTGCAAAAGAAAAATTAAGATTTTTAGTAGTTTCCGATTTAGGGGCGTGGAACCGCCCACTTTCTAATAAAATGTATGAACTGGTTAAAGTAACTTTTTTAGCTTTGTGTTACTTTATTATATTGGGTACATTATATTGGGTACATTTCAAAATATATTGCATTGCGCCATTGGTTTCTTAGACCCATTGAAAAGCATGTCCCGTGAATTATAAAAATTACAAAAATATAAATAATTCTGCAATCTAATCTAAAGTGTACACTATTTTGAGTTTATGACCAAATAATATACAAACAAATGATGGGAAGGCTGTTCTTAATATTTCCAGCATTGATACAATGAGGCTCCTTTTGGACTGTACTTCTGAAATGTTTGTGATTTTTGAGAAAAAACGATCTTGAGACTCTTGCTATTTGAGCTAGATTTATTTTGCTAACAGCAAGTTTGAGAAAAATGGTGCAAATTTGAAATTTAAAATAAGAGTCTAGCTCAAGGAAATTTGTTTAATTTTCGGAAAAATATTCTTAATTTGAATCAAATTTGATAAATAGTGGTCGTAGAATAATAATTGAAGCTCTTATTCCATACAGAAATTGATACTTCGGTGCAGTCTGTTCAGTCCCAACTTTTCGTTGATAGCACTGGTTGGCAAAATTAAGTTTTTTTTCTATCTCAAGTAAAATACATTTTTGAAGGATTAAGTTGGATTTGAATCTCACCTTATAATTATTTTATATATATATATATATTTTTTTTTAAATCACAAAAAAAAAATAGTGCCATTTGGTGTAAGGAAATGCTCGACACATTTAATGGTTTCCAGCTTGACGACAACCTCGCGTTCGGTTGGTCGGGCTTTGACATTTCATATAAAATTAATGGGCTCTTATGAGACAATCTGAATTGCTACCTTAATAAGCTTTAGATCGTAAATATCGTAAGCTTAAGCCTAACGCCCGAATATTTTTCTATTTTATCTCTGAAGAGCCGTGTACAAGATCGTAAAAGGGGATCATGAATTTATGGCAATGAGCAAGATTAAACAAGTACAAAATTTTGTTCCAGCTTTTAGCAATTCGAAATCCATAGTCAATATTTTGTGGAGCGAATATGTTTATTCATTTCATTTTTGTCTTATGCGTAAAACCTTTAATCTACACTAATATTATAAAAAGGAAAGATTTTTATTTTTGTATGTAACGAATAAACTCAAAAAGTACTGGCTATACTTAGTACTATATTACTATAGAAATCTTTAGAAATTCCTATTAAAACCAACCAAAGGTGTAAAAAACTTAGCCATAAAATGTCTTTCATCGCATATGCTGCGAAGAGTATTAATGATAGGACAAACAAATGTTTTCTAATTTAGTGATTTATGGTCGTTTTAATTAACATGCTTATAACTTAAATATCTGTACCTATTTATGTCTAACCGTGCGAAGCCGGGACGGGCCGCTAGTTTTGTAAGTAAGTAAGTAAGTAAGTAAGTAATTCATTTATTAACAGTTTTTTAAAATAAATACATAAACATTTGTTTTGAATTTTAAAGCTTTGGCTTTGCCGTCAGCTCGACTAGCAACTTAAATTTTTTCTTACATTGGTTTTCTTTCTTTTAAATTTTAGTTTTAATTATATATTGATTTTTACATACATACATATATACATCTACTAGTTTAATCATATTCACTCATAATCAGTTTTCTAAATCTGCAAATTTCCTTCAGATAGTTGACAAGATTTTTCCAATCTGGTCCATTCAATATTAGGATTGTCTCTTGTAGAGTGAGAGAGAATTTTTTAAAATATGAGAATCTCTTGTATTTGAAAATTGGACATACGCTTATAAAATGGAAGCAGTCTTCTTTGGATTTATTATTGCAGAGCGTACAGAACTGGTTGAAACTCCCATTGTATGGTCTACCGTTGAGACATAAGACTTCGCATCTAGCTTTGAAAATTAAAGAAATATCTTTGTAGCTTAAAGATTCATTGAAGTAGTTATTGTTGCTTAGATTAAATTGTAACTGGCTATATAATATTCGACTTTCTGATTCAATAGCTGTTTTTATAAATTGATTCCGAACCGAGTCTTCATTAAGCTGAATAATTTTATACATTTTTTCCTTAAGATCAAGAATGTTGCTTGTATTAATTTGCATATCTTCACCAAATGAAGTGGCAATTCGTTGCCATTTGTCATACCACCAGTCTTTGTTCCTTATTTCGTAAAGCAGCATCATTTTGCTCAGTCGCTCATCTGGAAAACCTAAGACTTTAATAATATAATCCGCTTGTAGTTTCAAAGTGCTTGTAAATAACTTTGGTAAGCCAGTTTCTAAGTAGATCGCATAGTTCGGGGTGTTGATTGGTAGGTTAAAGATTTTTTTGATGAAACTCCTCTGAAATTTCTCAATTTCCTCGTACTCTTCCATTCCCCAAACTTGAGCTGCATAACATAAAGTGGACTTCACAACTGAATTAAAAATTAGGTATTTGGTAGACAAATATACTAGGTTGTTCGAGAAAATCTTTCTCCATGTTAAGTTTATTAGACTTTGTGATGTTTTGGCTTTAATGTCAAGGTGTTTACTAAAATTCAGTCGTGGGTTGAGGTTCACTCCAAGATATCTATATTCGTTTGTCACTTCCAAACTTCTTCCGTTGTACTTCCAATTACTTCCAGCTTCAGTCCGATTGGATCGCGAAAAGATCATTATTTTTGATTTATCAGTATTGATTTCTAATCCCCATTTATCGCAGTATGCAGACAGTCGGTTTATCATCAATTGAAGATTTTCTTTCGATTCCGATAGTATGACCATGTCGTCAGCATAAAGTAAAGCATTTATCCGGATTCCGGCCATTCTAATTCCTCCAGGTAAGTCGTTAACTATGTCATTAATAAATAGTGAAAATAAAAGTGCACTAAGCGGACATCCTTGTTTGACACCAGAATCAGTACTAAACCATTCAGAATAATGCGCTCCATCCCAGACGTTAGCTTCTGTTTTTGTATACATATTCTTGATGACATGTAAAAAAATGGTTGAAACACCCATCTGCGAAAGTTTGTATATTAAAGCATTGCGATTTACCAAATCAAACGCTGCTTTGAAGTCGACAAACATCGAGTAAACCCTTTTATTTCTTGCCTCAAATGCTTTGACTATCGATGTCAGAGTAAAGATTTGGTCAACAGTGGAATAATTTTTCCTAAATCCAGCCTGGAAGTCTGATAATATCTTTTTCTCTTCTACCCACTTTTCCAGACGGTCGACAAGAACTCCGCAAAATACTTTAGCAATAATATTCATTAAAGATAATCCTCTGTAGTTTGAGACGTCATTTAAGGAACCTTTTTTATGTATTGGGAAGATAACCGATTTTTTGTACGAGGAAGGAACTTCCGCTTTCGTAAGAATTTTGTTAAAAAGCACAACAAGTTGCAGCTTAAAACTTTGAGATGAGTTCTTAAAAAATTCGTACGGTACACCATCTTCACCTGGTGCTTTATTATTTTTAGCCTTTCGTAAAACTGCTTCTATTTCAAACAAAGATATATCGGTGTCTAATATATCATCGATGATGAGAGGTTCAGCATAAGTAAAGACTAAGTTAGAGTTTGTTTGAAGAAGGTTCGAGAAATGAGAGGAAAGATCAGCGGCGGATACACCTGTGCCAGTTTTGCTAGTTTTGTATATTAAGGTAGATCTTGAAAATTTGGTTCAAGTCACTCTTTGTCGAAAAGCATCTCCCAGCTTTATCTCAGAGTCAAATCTCATTATTTTGCTAGAATTCGTATGCAAAATAGTTTTGAGACAAATTTCCCAAAATTAAGACCGATCTCATTTTAAACAACTTTCTAATTTGAGAGATTTACTTGTGCAGAAAAAAGCTTTATCTCTTTCAAATGAGGTGAAGCTCGTTGAATATTTTGGCTGCACATAAGTTGTCTCTTGTTGAGCCAACATAAAATTTCAAAATCCCTTATAGGTATACTACCAAGTTGGGGTCTTAACAATTTATACTGGTTGAAAAAATTACGTTTTTTTCTGATAAAGACAATCAAAAACGGTTTTTTAAGCCTAAGTTAAAATTCAACATCTCATCTCATCACCATAAATTGTATGATGAGTTTGCAAAGTACAAATCTTTGTCTTCTATATAAAGTTTAAATCATTATAGTATCTTACTTACATAGTTTCTTGGAATTCTAACTAGTTAAAACCTTGAATTTATACTTTCATAGTTTTGAAAAACACGTCGTTCAAGAACCAACCAAGATATCGACAAGATTAAAACACAGAAAGATGCAGAAAAAAGTTTCAAAAAGATTAGTGGGTGTTTTTTTTTTAACAATATAATTTTAAAAAAAATAACATTTTGATTGACCCGAAATATCTCACGAACCAATTAAGCTAGCGGCTTCAATTAAACTCTGTATTATATAATGAGACGTGATACTAGTTTGTATAACTTTGGAAAACAAATTAAACTAACGTTTTTTTATAAATCACCAAAAAAACTGAAAAAAATATTTGTCACCTCGAACATTTTACAAATTAAAAATTATATTACCTCCGGTATAATTTTATGCGACGAAGAATAGCGTGTTTGACCACTAATGAAATTTTCAAACTAATGTCATCGTATGCAAAATGTTATTTCTAAAATGTATTCAATTTTTTAAAAACCTCCAAAAATAAGTTTTTTTTTTTTATAAAAAATAAAAATCTACAAAATAAAACTACGCAAAATTGGTAAAAACTGATGTTCGATTCAAATATTTCGAGAATAGATGACGGTATTGACTTCAAAATTATTTTATTCTATGCAAAATTTCATTGGTAACGTAAAATAATTTCCTAAGAAAAAACCGGTTAGTATTTTTAGTTTTTTGTATTTAATTGATAAATTTTCGACTTAAAATGTCGGGAACAAACAAAGATATTGAAATTAAACTTATTTTATTATTAATGCAAAATTTTGTTGCTTATTAGAAAAATTCCATCGAAAATTTGTTTTACAAAACACGAAAACCTACAAAAACTGATAAAAAATGGTTTTCGGATTATAAAAACAATGAAATATGGCTTTAAAATTTTTGTATCTCACAATTTTTGTTTTGTTATTAATATTTTGTTAAAATTTTAGAAAATCGACATTCCCTTTTTTTAATATATATGTATATATTTTAAAAACTTGATATTGTAGAATTGCTAAGATGACGGATTCATTACAAGAACAAAATTTACTTTCAATCTGTTTTGTCTTTTTCTGTTGAAAACCATTTTAACACAGATGGTTCAGCGTTTCCTAAGATTAATTTTAGACACGTGAAGTCTTACAACTTATAAGAATTTTCCGAACATTTTGTATGAAATACTATAAACATTTCAACTGATTATCGAAGAAAGTGATTAAAGATTATAGAAACCATCACGAACTTTATCGAAAAAAAAACTTCTTCATTTATTTAGATAGCTTCAAAAAGTCTTGTATGTGTTTTTTTTTTTTTTTAAGTAATGTCTTAAAAGCTTACGTGATACAGTAATTTTGAAGTTGCATTTGAATTAGGGTTATCAAAAACGATTAAAAAAGTGCAATTTGATTGGGTACCAGAACAAAACCTTGTCGACCAGTGTTATTATTATAAAAATAAATGATGGTTTTGCTACGATTTGTTGGGGATCGTGCTTTTTAAAACGGGATTGCTAAAGATTTCGATATCAATCAACACTCGATTTTCAGGATCATCATCGAGGTTACTGAAAAAAAATTGTAAGCAAAACAGAGTACTGGATTATATTACCAAAATGATGGTTTTGCTACGATTTGTTGGGGATCGTGCTTTTTAAAACGGGATTGCTGAAGATTTCGATATCAATCAACACTCGATTTTCAGGATCATCATCGAGGTTACTGAAAAAAAATTGTAAGCAAAACAGAGTACTGGATTATATTACCAAAATGATGGTTTTGCTATGATTTGTTGGGGATCGTGCTTTTTAAAACGGGATTGCTGAAGATTTCGATATCAATCAACACTCGATTTTCAGGATCATCATCGAGGTTACTGAAAAAAAATTGTAAGCAAAACAGAGTACTGGATTATATTACCAAACATGGTACACAAAAAAGACCCCAAAAAATTATTTGAAAAAGTTTACATTCCTATCCTGCTTTAGCGAAACTGATATTGAAACACAAAGTTCGCCAATTTGTCATAGTAAAAATTAATTTGTTTTTATTTTGGCCAAATTTATTAACTCGTGGAGACATCAAGAAATAGGTACTAATTCACATTATTTTATATGATTTAAAAAGTAAGATTTGGCAAATCACGGTAGGTACCAGATAGGCTTTATAAGTTATCAGAAGTTTTTTAACTTCCTCTTCTTTTGTGTAGGGTTGTCAAAAACACTTCTTTCACGTGAAGAAGGCATTTTTAAAATTTAAGGTTTTTTGAGTGAGTTGAAACAAACGTCTTGCATACGAAATTAAGGTTTGTCTTATTGCAAACGCTCAATCTATCTTGAGCTGATTCTAAGAACCTATTTTCATGAGACTGATCAAATAAATTCTGCAATTCTACATATTCCTTGCTAAGTTATTTTCAACAGTTTTGTCAACAATGACAATAGCTTACTTCGAAAATGTAAGAACGCAAATATTATTCTTTTTCATAAGCCGTGCTAGTTTCAAACTCTTCAGTTATACAAATGTGGCTACATATATCGAACTAAGTTGACAGTCAACCCAGATATCTCTAAAACACCTCTGTTAAAGGAATAGAAAGATCGTGGTTGATGATTGGGCTACGAAAAGAGACCATTTAAAGCAAGCGATAATTAATGAATAAATGAAAAATTACAAGATTTTTATTTAAGAATAATTGTGACCAATAAGGAGCTTTTTTTCATTTTGTGGTTCTATCTATACAAAATATTTTGAGAGAGATTACGTTAGTTATTAAAATCTTATTTTCGAAGCGAATTCAACGTCTTAAAATTATGGCAATTGGTATACTTTGCGCGCCAGAGTTGAATTCCAATACAAATTGTGTTGCTCTGAATTCGAATCTGACCTTACAGTTTTTCAATCAGAATCAAAAGCAAATACAAATGCAAGAAAAATTAATTATAATATTAATTAAAATATGTGACGCAACAATCCATAGAGAACTAGGGCCTAGTGACTTACAACTCTCAACCATTCTTAGTTAAACAAAATTCTTAAAAAAGAGTTGTATCATATTGTCACAAGTTACAATTCTTTATCTGCGTGTTATAGTTTAAATCACTTATGTAAATATAAGCTTTACTTTCCGGGCATTCTTCGAAACTAATAGTTTTACAGCAAAACTATGATTTGAAGGGGTTTCAAGTTTTATGTTCAAAAATTAGTTTTAAATCAAATGGTTTTTGAATAAGAATAATTTTATTGACACTCAAATCAAATTATCAAATTCGAAACTATTTTGTAACAAGTTTAAAATACACTTAATAATATTACATTACTAGTTAAAAGGGCTCATTTGACCGTTCTGAAATGAATCTTAGGCTTTCATGATTTTAAAAAATACGTTTAAAAGTTAATTTTTGATGCTGATCCTAAGATCAATTTTAGCTATAAACTGAAATTTAAAAAAGTACCCATTTTCATGGCTATGTAGTACTTGTTGATCAGTGGTTATTAAAAAAATAGGAGATTCAAAACTTCCTAAATACAGAATTCAATGTATTTGTTAATCGTCAAAAACTAAGCTTCCTATGATTTATACACAAAACCCTTTTATTAGTTGTTATTTTTAGCCATATCATCTGTAAGATGAAGTTAGTGCTCCCATCAATTGTAAACTAGTTAACATTCACTTCGAGAAGATCTTTTATAAAACAAACAAAATAAATGGTTGCCTGTAAAGTCGGTTTTACGGGCGAAGATTTTACGTGACAACGTCTTTTTCTCGGTAGAATATTTATTTTAAACTAATAATTTACTTAACACTATCAACATTTATCAATAGTATGACATAACCTATAAACTCAGTTTCTCAACTTTTGTGTCAATCTAACAATTAATCAATCAATCATAGTTTACGATAATGAAATATCAGTGTACAATTATTTACCTTTATTGTTGTAGTTGTTGTAAATGACGAATCTAAGCACTCCACATTTTCACTACAGACACAGCTGACGATACTTTAACCACACGTGTGAACTTGTATTATGACGCTTTCTTGTTTTTCCAACGCCAAGAACGTTCGAGAAAGACAAAGACAGAGACACAAGCATGCGCCGATTCAATGCGCCTAATTCTCTAGTGCTGCGCGCGCGGCAGAACGATCATAGTTGAGTGGGAGAGAGACGCAAGGCATTCGGCGGGCCTCTCTCTCGTTCGGTGACTCATCGTAACGTTACCGGGCGTTACACTTTTTCATAAGTGACTCCCAGCCGCAACCTAATTTAAGACGTTGTCACGTCAAAATAAGTTTTAATTTACATTCTAATATAAAATATTGTTTATTTGATACCCAAACAAATGTATACAAATTAAGTTTTAAAAGTATGTATATAATATATAAAGATGAATTTAAACAATTACTTTTCGATGAAATCTTAATTTTAATCACTATGTTAATGTTAAAACCATATGTAAATTGAAACGAAAACAAAACTATGTATGGCATCTGTACTTAAATTTAAATCTACGATTTACATTGTTGAATTAACCAGAGGGTCATTGTTATTATACGAAATTCCAGTTATCTCATCAATTACCGAGAATATTCGTCTCTTAAATTGTTTTATTTGGGAATCGGAAAAGTTTTCTACCTCAGGCATTAAACTAAGAAGAAACATTCTCATAGCTTCTTTCTGTTCACTCTTTAAACAAGAACTTTTCGTTTCTTGAACATAAGAAGTTGATTTTGGTGTATTTGTTGATGATGATGTTGTTGGTTTTGATATTTGATCTAGTTTACGTTTTTTCGTAGATTTTGATTCGAAAAATTCTGGCAGAATTGCTTCGATTTCTTGATCAAATTGTGTTATTTCATCATCATCCACAATAATTGAGATGTTTTCATTTTCATTTTCGTTTTCAATTGGATTTTCATTTTCATTCTCATCGTCAGTTGATTTTTCAGGTTTCATACATATCACTTCTTCATCGGTGTCGAGTTTTTTAAATGATGGAGGCGCTAAGATCTTTATGAATGGCAAACAAAATTTCATCGCATCGGCCAAGTAGTATGCTTTTCTTCTATTTTGAGATCCTTTAGGTGATGGTTTTTTCTTTCGAATGAATACTGTACGAAGATTGCGCCATCTTTCTCTGCATTCACTTACTGAAATAAAAAAAGTTAATATTATTAGAATGAGTACAATGTATGTTATATATTTAATAAAAACAACCAAAACAGTGTTGATAATATATAAAAAAAAATAGCTAAGTTTTGTGGAATTTTTACTTGATCAAAAAAGAGAAATATAGTTTCATTTAGATTTTACCTATTTTTCTAGCTTAAGATTCAATTTACGCGAGTAAACAATAGATTAACCCTCAATATTGTAGTAAAATGTATTATGATTCTTTCACCCTTTTCTAGAATAGTTAAAATTGTCTTTTGTTTTAGTGCGACTAAGTCCGGTTATAGCAATGCGCAAAAGACAAAGACAAATTTTGAAAAACGGTCCGAAATTCATGATTTTAGACTTTTATAACTGCAATGTCTTTCTTCTTACTCTTTAGGGAAGTAAAAAAGGAGGTGAATTAGTTTCTGGGCAAAGACTTAAATATTTGTGAGATATCTGAGTGAACATGGATGATAAGATGTTAGAGTAAAATGCAAGTTAGTTTACAGAACTGTTAAGACCTTGGCAAGATTTTGTCAACATTTAGTGTAATTTACCATAATTGCTACTACCCATGAGTGAGCATATCCAAATTTTAGTTTGTGTTTCACTAATAACGGCTTGTCGAGCGATCACATACGCAATGTGCCGCAAAATCTTTCTGAGGTAATGCAAGAGGTTTTTCTCCCTCTCTGATCTGGCTACAAAACTTTAGTCAGGGACTATAGTATGATTACCATCTCTGGGCTGGTGCGACAATAATGGAGAGTATTCAAAGAAGAACGTTAAAAATGTTAGTTATGGTCATAACATCACATTTCTTTTTGTCTCACCCTGTTTTGCGTTCTAATGTTCTAGTGAAAAACATAGTTGATTGTTTTTCTACCATTAAGCAATTTAACCGTAATAATCGATTCAGTCGTACCATTAAGAACAGAGATGCATTCCTTAGCCGAACTGCGCGAATGTGAAATGTCTAACCACAAATTAATATGCACTGACATGTCTTTTCAAACGCTTTCATTTGTTCATAATGCTCGCATTGTATCTGGCATAAAAAAATATTACAAATTTTTTTGTGTGCGCTCATTATAAAAAAATGGAATAGAGTAAATATTGTATTACATTTTAACTATTAAATCAAGACTTAACAGCGCAGTACTTATAGACTGGTATTTCATTAAAAACTGCAAAAAATTCTGTGTTTTATTTATTGTGCGCCTACTTAGGGGGTTTTCAATACCCTTAAGTGCCTTGCACATGAGCAACGAACTGCGAACTGCGAATGGACGAACAAACGTGATTTTACACATTTCAAAAAGTCAATTCCACACAAAAACACATTTAAATTATAAGAAACCAATTGACACTAATATTAGGATAATAAAATTTGCATTTTGTTCTCTAAAACAAGAGAATTTTGTAAAAACAATTTGGTAGTAACGAATCGCAGTGTGGTTGCTGCGAACTGTCAAACTCTATTCGCGTTCCACATACCATCCATACTGCAACGAATAAATTGTTCGCGCTCAACTTAACCTCAAAATTATACCACTCTTGTTTTGTTTTTGTGTGAAAGATGATGGCTGAGGAAAATATGGAGAAAAGGGTTGACAATTCGTCGCTACCTGCGAATAGAAATAAAAGCTCATGTGAAAGAAAAGTCAAAATATGCGAACATCCACAGTTCGCAGTTCGCAGTTCGTTGCTCATGTGCAAGATGCTTTATAGTGATTAGAAACATTGCAAGTAATTAGGAAAGAACGATAGGTTTAAAAAGATGATACCGATGAACATTGTATTTAAATGTCTGCACTTTGTAATTAGTGGGAAAAATCGACCCTAGCAAAGCATTCCACATTCGCGTAGTTCGGCTAAAGAAAGAATTCCTGTAGAGGGGTAGACTTAAACATATTGTAATATTTTATTATTGATAAATATTATATACGTATATATATACTTTACCAGATTTCTTGTTTCCATCTCCGGTCTATTTATCAATTCTAACTACAATGCAAAAATAAACAAAATTTTAAAAATAAATCTTAAGGTACAACTTTTCATATTCATATTCATATTATTCTGTATTGTATTTAAATTAAACAAAGCTTAACCTAGGCGCGCCTACTAGTTTCTTATTAAAGCTATGACTAGCTAGTTTAAGCTTCTTCTAAAGAAAAACTTACTTTAACTAATTTTGTATTCACAAGAGATATTCTTTGCGAAAACTTAAATTAAGTTTCAAATAACATAAAGTTATAAATACAAAAAAAAGAAAAAAAAATATTTCTTAAATCGAATATTTTACGAACAAAAAGTGATGTTGCGTCCGGAATTCAATGCAAACGAAAGGCTATGATGAGACCCACACTGATAACTTCCTTTTAATAACTTTAACTTTAACAAAATGTGTGAGATAAATAATTTGAATATCTTTTTTTTTTTTCTAATACTTAAGTCGAAAACCATTATTATCAGTTTTTTGTTGTTTTTGTGTTTTGTTAAAATAGTTGTCAGTTGAATTTTTCTAAAAAGTTAACTAAAAATTACCAACAATATGTTGCATATGATGAAATTAAAAAATAAAAAAGAGGCTGGGATGCGACCCACACTGATAACTTCCCATCCCGTCTATCGATTTGTCTTGCTGAAAAGTTTGTCTATATGTATCAATTCTTACCAAATTTGCGTTCTATTTTTTGGAGATTTTATTTTTTTATAAAAAAATTACTGAATATCAAAAACAATATTTTCTGTGAAATAAAATAAGTTCGAAGCCAATATCTCAAATTTTTGAAAAGATATTTGAGCCGAAAATCAATTTTTACCAACTTTTGTTAAATTTTTTTTCGGTTTTTAATTTTTTGTAATAACTATCAATTCTATTTTTTTCAAAATTTTACTGAATGTTGAAAACAACATTTTTTGAAAGATAAAAGTAGTTTAAGACAATATCTCTAAGTCTTGAAAAGATATTTGAGTCAAAACTCAATTTTTACCAACTTTTATTAATTTTTTTTTTAGGTTTTTATTTTTTGTAAACAAACTGTCAATTCGATTTTTCTCAAAATTTTATCAGATGTCAAAAACATTATTCTTCGTTGCACAAAGTTGTTTTGGAGATGAAATCATATTTTAGTCGTAAAATTTTCAAAGTGAGAAATTTTTTTTTCAGTTTTTTTGATTTATAAAAAAACCGTTAATTGGATTTTTTTCCAAAAATATAATTGTTTTGTATCACGTTACATTATATAAAATAAAATTTAATTCAAGTCTCTAACGTCATTGGTTCATGAGATATTTAGGGTTAACCAAAATTTGCACCTTTTTTTTAAACTGCTATGGTAAAAAAACCACCCACACAATTTTCTTGAGAGCCCTTTCTGCATCTTTCTGCCTTATTATCTGTATAACAAAATTTATTTGAAGTCGATATCTCTTCTGGTTCTTGAGCTATGGACGACGAAAAAAACGTCGCGAACGTACGGACGTACGGACATACGGACGTACGGACGTACGTACACACGCACGCACAGACATCTTTCTAAAAATCTTTTATTTCGACTCTAGGGACCTTGAAACGTCAAGAAATGTCAAAATTTTCAATTTGACAAATCGGACCCATTACAATAACTTCCTATGGGAAGTTAATAAATAAATTAGGTGGCGCAACAGTAACAGGTAACAGGTTCAAACAACATAAGGGACTTCATTTGCAGTCAACTTCATTCTTTGAACGTAAATTTTGACCAAGGCAACTAGTTAGTTTTTCAAGTGTCATGAATTTCAAATTCAGAACTTTACTTCACAAACCTCTACTTCAAGTTCATACTACAAAATCTACCAAAATCATTATTTTCTACAAAATACTCCCCTGGCAAGCTACAAGTCCATCACGATTTGTATTTTGTATTGTAAAGAAATATTACTTATTTCTTTTCCAAATTTACAAGGAACCTTTTAATAGAAAGCATTAAATGAAGTTATGCAGAAAATAAATAAATCATTGAGTAATAAAGTTCAGCTTTTAGTGGAATGACAAAACATGATCAATTGTCATTTTGACATAAGTTGACTTGACTTGATAGTTAGGGAGATTTTTCTTGACTAACTTTCCAGTCAACTTTCCAATAAAGTTGCCTTAATTGGAAGGCAATTTTTTGGCAGCTGGCCTTACTTTCAAGTCCCTTATGTCGCCTGAACCTGCCCAATATCAAGTCAATTCCACTTTTTTCAAAAAAAAAAGTCTTAGTGAGTTGCCAGAATTTGGAGGTTTTAACCATATTATCGACGCCGATTAAGGAATCCGATAAGTAGGTAACCGAGGGAATAAAATGTCAGTATTGTTACAGTTAAAAAATTCTCTCCATCTCCAAATTCATCCACAACTAATTCTTTGGATTTTATAACACCGGTCAACAGTATACATTTTTAGAACAACACAACAAACAACACTTTTCAAATTATTGCCCTGAATTTAAATCTCTACCTTACAAATGTTCTTTTAGGTCTGGCTTTTTAACATATCCCTTTGAAAACGCAAAAAAACGTATATGATACAAAATATTTCTCAAAAAAAGATGCAAAGCTTTATTTTTAACAAAAACTTAAAATTATTTTAGCATCTCGCTTAGTTTACGGAAATTCTCATTATAGTCTACTAACCCTACTCATCCGACAATGCGTCAAATCCGGTAGTTCCGATTGTTTGGTTACTTGTTTATAAGTTTGGCCTAATTGATAATCCAGGGTTCCGACCTTGACCGCCGAACGCAACATATCCACGTATAAGAAAAACGCGAACATTTTGCGCTTTTGCGCTTATTTGTATTTTTTACCCTTAAAAAGAACTTTTTTAATACAATCATGTTCTGCGATTTTTAGGCAAATAGGTAATTAAATTAATAACAATTTGAGCCCAAAGTTGTGTCTGTAAATGGTACGGTTTTCAGAATTTAGACTAAAATAACAAAAATCGACAATTTGTCACAAGGTTTACAACAACTGTAGAGTGAGAAAATTGGCCCAACAAAAATGGCAAGGAATGGAGGGTCTATATCAAGTAAAGTGAGACCTAAGATTGGAAGAAAATAATTTTAAGTATCACTTGATACTATCAAGCCAAAGACAATACAAAAATTATTTAAACAAAAAGATTGTTTTATCTAATTTTGTGGGCCATAAGTACTATTTTTTTTCAGTATTAAATGTCAATCATTATTTAAAAGCTAAAAACATAGAGAAAATTGGAAAAAATTACATCCAATATTCTATTCAAGCAGTCTATTCCCTTGGCAGAAAGAGCCCTTTCCGTAAATCCAATTTTTCGTCTAGGTTTTTATGCTCTTGGTCTTATAAATGGTCAAGGTTTTGGTCTGAAAGCGACATGACAAAAAATCGACAAAATTTTGTTTTTAATTGAAATGATCATCAAAAGATCACAATGTTTTTTATTTTCTCACATGTACAAAATTTTTATTTGAGTTCATTTCAGAACCACCAAAATTAGTTTTCATAATGACATGTAGATGGCTTTTTCGGTATAAATATGATAAGGCAGTGCGAACAGCGTGTAAAGAACAACAACAGGAATATAAGAAAAGAACTTAACAAACGTCAAAAAAAAAAGAGATAGATAACTCGAATTCTTTGTTAATTTTTAAGGGTAACACAACCAAACATTAATCTATAATGGATTATTTTATTTGGCGCGCGATAGTAAAACGCAATTAGGTATATTTTCTACAGACTACATTAATAAACATTACCTTTTTATAAGAATCAAATTCATAAGAACTGGCATACATATAATGCTCTTTCAGGCGAATGGCAGCATTGTTTATATCTAAGAACTAATTAAGTTATCTCTTTATACCTACATACATATGTATCTATGTACCTTCATATTTACTTCCTCTTAAGGTAATAAATAAATGAAGGAGAAACAAGTAAGGTAGCCCTTAGGTGCAATCAAAATGTACCTTCAACATAAAACATGCATCATTAAGCACCACATAACAATTAAAAACCAGCTGGCGGGCGTACAAAGTTAAGTTGACTACAGAGTACCTAACCCTGATACAGCCGACGCTGACAGTAATGAAATGAGTGATAAAATAAAGTTTATAAGTTGCAACAAAAACAAAAAGTACTGAAATCAACTTATGAGCAACAAAACCTACCTGGCAATCTTACTGCTTCTGAAACTTCTTTCCAGGCTCTTTCAACTTCTTCTTTTCTCGAATAACCAGGAAGATTATAATTATAGAGTAATTCATGCTTCTCAACCTCTTTCACGAATCTCAAATTCAATCGTTGATCACTCATTCCCATTCGCATTTTGTTATATTTTAATAATTTTAAAAAAGTCACACGAAAACATTAAATTGTTTTGCAATACAAAACTAAAAACAGAAACTTAAAACAAGAAAAACAATCCAACTTGTGAGCAACTGAAATCGTTTGGCAACTAAAATGAAAGAAACTACCCCACAACACGAACATGAAGGAACAACGAAACCAAACTGATTTTGATTTCAAACCGGTCCGGTTTCTACCTCTCCATGTGTCATCTGTCATTTGGCAAAACATACACAGATAGGGCTAGTATATATTTATTCTGACGCATATCAGGGATGAAAATGGTTAGCCCTTAAGGTGCTGTCCATTAAATACAAATAAATTCCGGAATCAGTGTGATTTCTTTGCACTGTAGAACCTTTAAAAAATTCTAAAAATGAAGCATTTTTGTTGCACTGCAATCAATACCTTAAAATTTTTCTATAATTGTTGTTTTTTTTTTCTAAACCCAAACCCAATTGACAGTTTGGTAGTTGTCATTTTCTGTCAGAAATTTATGGACAGATAAGTCTAAATGTAGCCGTATGTAATTTGCCAGCGTCTTTTCTTTTATTGTTTAATACATAATTTCTTTTGATTAGAAAAAATGTATTTACTAGTCGGATATAAAAATTGAATTTGGCGATTTGACACAATTTTTTGCATCGTTTCTGAATCAAATCTTGTGATATTCAATACATCATTCTTTTCTTGTATTTCATTAAAAAACACTAATTTTATTTTTGCACATTAATGCTTTTGGAATAAAGATTAAGTTATAAAAAGCAAATCTTTACATAAACGAAGTAAAAATTTTTTAGTACATATTATGTACTTTACACCCCTGGCTACTATTCATAAATTATTTAGGGTTTCAAGGAAAGGTTTATTCAGCTAGCTTACAAAATTTGCCTCGTTGCAGCTGGTTTGAATGTGTTGGTTGACACTTCGTTACCTATTTTTGCATTTGCACTACTTCTTAATGACTTCTAAAGGGAAGCTGCTTAATATAATAATTTAAAAAATTAATCACACAATGCAATTGTTAAGAATTGCCATTAAACCAGTACTCATTACGCTTAGGAATTAATTACATATGCATTTGACAAGTGACAAGTAGTTTTTTTTTTGTTTTCTCTGTTGACAGAAAAAGTGCACTTGAGTTGAGTTTAGGATTTTTTTCATAAAAAACACTCAAGTTGAAAAGTTGAGATTAAAGTTTGAAAGAACTGGAACAAATAGAAAATCGACCACACGTCATTCTGGAACAAGAGGATTTTACTAGCTCTGTTTGGTAACTTTTTAAATAGAAAATGGAAATTACCTTACAAAAAAACGGAGTAATAGACTTATAGTACGTTTCCACCAACAAATAATCCGAGATTTAAGGCAAGTGATTTAAAATAAATCATGAGGTGTTTCCACCAAGGAAAAGGAGATTAATTTGACGTTTGGTTGATGTCATAACAACCAAACTTCAAATTATTCTCCTTTCGAAAAGAAAAAAATATGTATTTGTTCACTCATCATCTGTAAGTAATTAGTTTTATTATATTCTTGTACATATTTATTATTTTTGTATACTTACATTTTATTTCGTCTGTGATTTCTTGAAAGTTGATTATTGTTTTGAATTTGAGTCATATGGAAGTGAGACAGATAGTTTTTGTTGACATTTCCATCTGTCAATAAACGAAATTGGCGTTTAAATGGGTCGGTTCAACAATTTATTATTCTCCGAAAAAAAAGTTTGTTTGATTTGACAAACTAATGTTTCCAAGTAGATTTCAATGAGTTTTATTTGAAATCTTCATTTGAGGAGATTAAAATTTGTATGGTGAATCTTCGAGATTTCAAGGAGATTTGTGACAAATCTAGCTAAATCTCGGTTTAGTGCCCGGTGGAAACGTAGTATTACAAAAAACGGATAAAGCACTATTCACATGAGCACGACCAACGACCAACGAATGAACGAATTTTCGTCGATTTTGGCATTTCTTTCACATGAGAGTTTTTAATTCGTCGCACAGCCGAACACCATTCACCACCGAAACCAAAACAAGAATGATTTTTTTAGGTTAAGTACGCGCGATTATTTTATTCGTTGCGAGTGTGGATAATGTGGAACGCGAATAAAGTTTGACAGTTCGTATCAACTACATTTTTCGCTACGAATAAATTTGTTTTCTTAAATTTATTAATAGATGATATTGAAAAGTAAAAGTATGCATCATAAATCAGATAAAAACTATGTATATTGCTATCGTTTGAGTGGAAATATGTCTTCAAACGTACTTATATAAACTCACTTTTTGTAATTCATTCGTCGTTTGTTGGTCGCGTTCATGTGAATGCTGCTTAATATAGCCTTTTTACACCAAACCCAAAACCGGGTTTTCGGCAAAAAGTTTTCGAAAACCCGAAAATCGTTCACACCGAACATTTACACGTTTTCATTTGAAACGTTCGAAATGTTCGTTCACACCGAACATTTACACGTTTTCATTTGACTTTTAAATTTGTTTAACACTGGCTGTCAAATTTTGTATTGATGGAAAAATTTGTGAGTAAAAAGTTTTGTTCTTCTCAAATTATTTGTGAAAATAAAATGAATTCTAACCAATTGAAATTGATTTTAATACATAAAAAGAAAGTTGAACAAAATATGAAGATTTTGTTAAACTTTTTTTCATTATCTCAAGCCTCTATCATAAAAAAACGTCGTTTTCTTTTGCAAATCCTGGAAATTCGAAAGAAAAGCTTAAATTGATACAATTGAAAATCTCAATCGACAAGGAAATATGTGGACAAAGGTTAGCTTGTTATAACAATTCAATTAATAGGAAGCTATGTATATATCTAAGTATTTTATGCAGGTACGTACCAGCACTTTTTGGGAACGTGAAATGTTAGTAAACGATGATGAGTATTTCAAACAACATTTCAGAACGAGCCGCAGAACTTTCGTTATACTCTGCAATGAGCTAAAGCATCTGGAAATGCAAGATAAAAACTTAAGCCTTATGTTGGTACTTATCAAGTTGATTTTCAGGAAGACAAAGATCTTTAAGAGCTTCAAGAGAACAATTGGGATCCCGTCATTGAGTGGTTTAACACACGTTTCGATACAAACATACACAAAACTCCCAGTATATCACCACCCACCGTCTCGGATGCGGATAAAATGAAAATATCCAAGTACTTTCTTTCACACAGTGAAGATGTTATATATGGTTTGTATTCCCTCAAGATTCAATTTTTTGGAAAATTCTTGAAGTGCAAACATTCTCCTAAGGATTTTTCTTTGCTGTCGGCACCCTTAAGTCGATAATCTTTTCCTGTGCTGTGATAGAGCAGCATACCAGCGCAGAAAAGGCCGTAACACTAGCTCGTCTCGAAGAAGAGTTTCAACTGAAGTTCTGGGGACGATTGGAATGGGCTCACGAGCACGATATAAACCAACAAGAACTACAAGCTCGCTTGGCTGCAGCTATCCTCTTTGTTCACTTTAACCGGTCCGAACAATTCACTAAGGAGAAGCTAATGGTCTAGAAAATATATCATAGAATCAACAACAAACAAAACTGTTACAATAAAAATTAATTTTATTTAAAACGTTTTCTTCTTCTTTCACAACAAATTCAATCCAAAATACTGAGCTTATGACTATTGCTTCTGTTGGCCAAATGTGCCTTCAGAATCGCCATATATTGTGGCCGTCCGAGCAACTTATAGGCGGGGTTGAGAAGATTCTGAACGATTTCGTGTAGGTCCTTATGGCCGGAGCAGAAAAGGTCAATTCCTAGTTCCAGATTCGTACCAAAATCACACTCATCCAGAGCGATCACTGAAGCTGTAATGATGGGCTGCAATTTCTCCATGACTATCTCTTTGGCTTCTTCCTTTGAGGACTCGCCTGGCTTGTCCAAAGCACTGAGGATCTTCTTGATGTTGGCATCGCTGTCCATCAAGGGGCGATAGCCCACTGTTGTGGTTTTATTCACTGGAACAACGATTCCCACATTGTGGAATGTTTTGGCGCAAATTTTCCTAGCTTGCTGCGACTTAGCCTCCACCAGAGATTTTCTTTCATACTTATATCTCATATCTCCCAAATCCTTGTGATTGAACGGAGTTACCGGAAAGTCTTTCTCCAATAGTAAGCGAAAGCGTGGAACATATTTGTGGCGACGAGTTCGAAGACGCATCCCTTGGAAACGTCATTACGAACTATGAGTAAGTCTTTCTCGTCCTTGGGGTCGTCACGCCAGTAGCCATAGGGAATTCCGGTTCCTCGCTTAACAAAGAGCGTTTGAAACTCTGGAGGATCATAAAAGAACCTCCAGTGCCGCAAATAGTCACCGGGGCTTTTATTCTCGACGTTGGCAAATTTTCCATATTCGGTACATAAAAAACAAAAAGCAATAATTCTTATTTTTTAAGGAAATTGTATAAATAATATTACTTACCACGACCAAATTTATTTCAAAATGAAATATTTGTTTTGACAGCAGCCATCAGCTGTTTTGTTTGCATTAATTTGAGCGCTGAATGTTTCGAAAGGTTTGTTTGTTTAGTTAAACTTTGAATTGCTACTAGTTTTCGAGAGGTTTTATATAAAACGGAAACGTATATATTGATATCTCTACACATATACATATTGTACATTGGAATACTTCATTGTGTGTTTTTTTGTTTGAATTTATTTAAAACTTTAGCAGCCGTCCTGTGCTCTTTTATGTAAATTCAAACCCCTGGAGTCGTGTTCAAAAGTTAAAAATATCAAAGCAAAATATTTCTTTTGACAGCAGATATCAGCTGTTTTGTTAACATTTAGTTGAGCGCTGAATGTTCCGAAAGGTTTGTTTGTTTAGTTCTTTGAAATGCTACTAGTTTTCGATATGTTTTGTATAAAACTTGTTGTTTAAATACAAAATTCTTTTGACAGTTCAGTTCTTCAGTATGTTTCATAAATATTGAGAACTAAAATGGACAGAAAATTACAAAAACTAACTTAAACTAAAATGGGCATAAAATTACAGAAGTTATTATGTTCATTTGGAAATAGTCAAGTTTGCAAATCAAACATAATCGAAATAAGCGAAAAACACAAAACTACTTTTGTGTTAGCGTTGAGTGAAGTTGAACTAAAGGAATTGCTAACAAACTATCACAATCGGCAGGCTCAGACAACGTAAAGGACTTCATTTCCAGTACACTTTGACCAAGAGAACTAATAAATTTGTCAAGTGTCATACATTTTAAACTCAGAACTTTACTTCACTAACTTCTACCTTTAGTTCAACATGCCATAAAACTACTGAAAACATTATTTGCTATAAAACACTCCTCAGCAAGCACATCAAAACAAAAAGCTTAATGAATTTCTTAAAGACCAAAGAAACATGGGTTCTAAAAAAATTTGGCAATCAACCTTGCAGACTCCGCCATTTAATCCTAAGGAAAATCTGTGGCAATTTACTTATGCAGATGTCAAGAAGGTTTGTACCCTTTAAGGAATTTAAAAATGAGGAAAAAAAAGTAATTTCCTTGAAACATTAATCAAAAATTTGAGTAAAAGCAATGCATACAGTTAAAGAATAAATTGACGTTGACGGATTCTATATCATCGATAGGATCTTCAAAAACACCAACTGCATTTGATGTGTTGCTTTGGATAAAAGCTTAAGATATTGGCAGGGGCTTTGAAAAGGTTTACAAGTTCGCGAAGCTCAATTTCAACAGCGACTAAGTAGAGTTCTTTTTCAGCCTTTGAAAGGATAAACACGTATGTACCTTCAAAGGACTTAAACTGAAGGTGAGGACAGAACAAGCTATCAGAGTCTTTTCTCTATCTGCATGAGCTGAATGAAAGCAGCGATTTATATGATCGAGTGATCGAGACATTCTTGATAATTGACGAACGACCTAATTGTATGTATAGCTAACTAGCTATTTGCTCTATTTTAATAGCCTTAATAAAATTGAATTATTAAGATGTGGTTTATTTATTGTAATCCTTTCCAAAGCACTTCAAGTCTAGCTCAACGTTGTCATTAACTGAATACTCACGATCTGATCTACGGATCAAGGTTAACGCTGACTTTAAAATACCTGATTGGCAATGATAATAATCCACCAAATCAGTTTGCTAAATTCTTAATCCGCGGATCTAATCGTTTTGTAGAACCAGCTTAAAGAGACCGTAATAATTTTGCTGATACCAGATCACAAAAATATCTTGAACTATGAATGTTTTGCTAATGATCTCAAATTAAAGGTCAAGTTCAATAGAGTGCTTGATGGGTTTTTATTATTAATTTGAACGGAACGCTGCTGCTGATGCAAATCAGTCTTAGTACAATCAAGGTCATTGGCATGTTGTTTTTGTTATCAATCAGCATTTATGTATGTATATATTTTTTTTAATTATGAGAAACCTGTCATCTATAATAAAAAACTGTTACTTTTCTTTTGAATCAATAATTCAATATAATAGACAAGCTGTGTATGTATGTATGTATATTCAATTCACATAAAAATTTATGTTAATTCATATATAATTTTTAAATGTTAATGATCTGTCTTTGACAAAAGATTTAATTGCTATACAAGCTTTGAGAGCTTGTCCAAGAAGCTAAAACCAAAACCATACGAATTTTGTATAATGTGGAGGACTTTAAGCCCATTCGATATTGTGGTATCTTTCAATCTTCCTCAACCGGAAGAAGCCTTAAGCAAGCTAGCGAGCAGAGCAAGCAAGCCAAAAGAAAGATCGTGTAGAATGAAACTAGTTAGGGAAATTAGCATTCAGGGTTTAAGTTTTTTTTTTAAGTCTTTACCACAAAATTTGTGATGTGATTAATAAAAAATCTAGGAATATTTTATAGTTTTTAACTTTTTTGTCACTAAGGCAATCATTCTATAGATAATGTTTGATAGTGCGATGTTATGTAACTTATACATGCCACCTGGTAAATATTTAATTTTAAAGTTTATTTTAATATAAAGTTAAAATGGAAATTAAACGCTTTTGGCAGTATAGGATTAATCATACTTTTTTTTTAATGATGGCAATTTATATGTGTAAAGATTATATTAATATTTAAAGCATTTCGAAATGGGTTCTTAGTTCTGCTAATAGGCCACACTTCGGAATATTAAATTCTTGTAGAATATTCATTCTTATTGAACACCTTGAAGCTGACAAATTTAGAAGAACGTATAACTTCAACACACAAATTATTTTAGCTCGTAGTTTTAATGTCAAATAATGCAATTTTTAACAACAGATTAACTTTTATTCCAACCTTGGTCAAAAGGAACTTCATACAATATTTGTCGGTATTGAATAATATAGTTTGGGCAAACTATTCATAGTTATTTGACTCTATAATTTTACGAAAGCTGGTTGTCATTTAATTTCTAACATTTTTAGTGGTATATTGGTAAAAAAGTATTAGGGCACTCAAGTAATGAAGCATTTTAACTTTTATTCACTTTTTCACAAATAGGACAAATCTTGAAAAATGTAAGAAAAATGTAGAAATACTTTTTTTTTCGAGGAAAGAAACAGCTTTAGGCGCCAGTTATAGCTATCATTGAAATCGATCCGGAAAAATGTTTGAATCGATATTCGACGGTAGCTATTTCCTTTTGTTTAGAAAGAATTTTTGTTGAGAAAAAAAGTGTAATTGCGCATTTATTTTTCTCTAAATGTGTATTTTTCTATTTTCCCGACGGAAATTCATTTTCCTGAACAGCTGATACTTTTATGTTCAAAAGTGAAACGAATCGTTCCACTGATTTGTGTTCCAATTTCACACAATTCCAATGACAGATTTCTGTCAGTACAAATTTTTCGGTGGCTTTCAATCAGGAAATTTTTTTCAATGACAGAAATTTCTAATGATAGCTATAAAAGACCTGTCAAGAAAATTCCAATGTTTGTTTTCAATGATGAAAACCAATGATAGCTATAACTGGCGCCTTAAAGTGTAATGGATCATATCTGTTCCAGAACAGTGGTAATAACCAAGCCTATCGCGAACTACATCTTAATCGAAAACTTTTACGAATTCCGAAAAACCATATCACGAAATCCGTTAGTAATGCAAAATTGTATGAGATTGTAATACTTTTTTCGGGATTGGTAAAAGTCACCGATTACGACGGAATTCGTGAAGGATTGAATACTTTTAGAAATCTGGATATTTGACTTTATTATCAAAATCAACAACACAATTCCATTATTAACTTCCTATAGGAAGTTATTGTAATCGGTCCGATTTGTCCAATTGACAATTTTGACATTTCTTGACGTTTCAAGGTCCCTAGAATCTAAATAAAAGATTTTTAGAGAGATGTCTAGTGTGTGCGTGTGTACGTACGTTACGTACGTCCGTGCGTCCTTACGTTCGGGAAGTTTTTTTCGTCGTCTTTAGCTCAAAAACCAGTGGAGATATCGACTTATATTTTCTTATACAGATAATATGGCAGAAAGGACTCTCAAGAAAATTGAATGGTTGGTTTTATTACCATACCAATCTAAAAAAAAGGTGAAAAGTTTGGTTAACCCAATCACGAATCAATAATGATAGCGTTGAATTAAATTTTATATTATATATTGTAAAGTGATACCAAACAGGCATATTTTTGGAAAAAACCAAACAACAAAATCAACAAAACTGAAAAAAAATGATTGTCGCCTCGAAAGTTTTACGAATAAAAAATGATTTTATCTCCAAAATAATTGTATGCAACGAAGAACAACGTTTTTAACATCTGGTAAAATATTGAGAAAAAGCGAATTAATAGTTTTTTACACAAAATAAAAACTTAAACAAAACATTACTAAAAGTTGGTAAAAATAGATTTTCGAATCAAATATATTTTCAAAAATTTGAGATTATAGCTTGAAAATAATTGTATCTTATAAGAAATATTGTTTTCAACATTCGGTAAAATTTTGAAAAAATCGAATTGTCAGTTTTTGTTACAAAAAAATAAAAAAAACTTAATTTTTTTTTAAATTTAATTTCGACCCAAACATCTTTTTAAAAATTAAAAATATTGGCTTCAAACTAATTATTTTATCTCACAGAAAATATTGTTTTCAACATTTCAGTACATTTTTTATAAAAATTCAACAGTCAGTTTTTTTATAAAAAAAATTAAATCTACAAAAAAAGTACGCAAATGCTACTGAAATTGGTAAAATTTTTTTTGTCTAAAAATCTAGTTAAAAAAAAAATATTTCAGCATATACAAAATATTGTTGGCAATTTTTAAACTTTTAGAATAATTTAACTGACAACTTTTTGAAGAAAACACGAAAACCCACAAACCTTTTAAGCAAGACAAATCGTCTCTTTGCGATTTGGTGTTAAGGTTGTACTTTTTAGTTCTTTAAGAAAAGGACTAGCAACAACTTTCTATTTAATCTTAATTTTGAATATCATAATCTTGTGTATTTGAAGCCGCCCTAAGTATTGGTCTCCGTCTGCTCTGCTACTTTTGCAGTTAGGTACATATTACGTTATTCCGATTATCTTTAATAATAAATTCAGCCTGTTTTTTTTTTTTTTATTTTAATAATAAATTTCACCATCGACAGAGACGTAACTTTGAGGTAGTTAAGGACTTTGTCTTCCTAGGCTCCTTTAAGAACACAGAAAACAACACCATCGCTGAGATCAAACGAAGAATTACTCTTGCTAACCTCTGTTTCTTTGGGCTAAGAAAGCAATTGAGTAGCAAAGCCCTCTCTCGAGCGATCAAAGTGTCGCAATATAAGACGCTCATCATCCCCGTCCTGCTAAACGGTGCAGAAGCATGGACTACGACAAAAGCGGATGAAAGCACCTTTGGGTCGTTTGAGAGAAAAGTTCTTCGCGTGATCTACGGTCCTGTATGCATAGAAGGTGAGTGGAGGAGAAGATAGAACGAAGAGCTCTACGGACTGTACAGCGACGTAGACTTAGCCAGAAGGATAGAAGTCCAACGACTGAGGTGGCTGGGTCACGTAGAGCGCATAGAAACCAATGCTCCGGACCGGGAAGTCTTCAAATCCACGCCCTCAGGACAAGCTAGATGGAGAAGTTTGTTGGGTAAGGCCCTAGTTTACACAGGACTGTAGCGCCACCTTAAGTAAGTAGGTAAGTAATAATAAAAATAAATTTAAAATTTAGTTTAACTAAACAAAATATTTTTTTTTTCAAAGTAGTAAGTAATTTAATACTCAACTTTTCAGTTTGAAACATGGTATCCCCAATGTTTTGAAAGAATTTAAAAATAGTATTATTTCAATATTACAGCACAGAAACAGCTGTTCTAACCGCCAAAAAGAAAAAGCTATGGATATTGCAAAAAAAAGGCCAAGGAAAAATTTATATGCACTCAGAAAAAAAAGTTGTAAATACAACAATTTTATACTTTCTCTCAAGAATATATGTGGGTTAAACTTTACCCCACAACTTTTACTCTTCATCTAAGAGAACTAAATTCTATTAGTTAACCCGCCATTGATTGGTGACGCAAATTTGACTTTGATCAATGCTAACGCCGGTCTCATGGACCGGGTTTTTCAACTGAAGATTTTTCGAAATGTGTTACTAATATTTCGTGTTTTTTTTTTAATATATGCGCATTGACAATAAAACAAAGATATTAAATCAACAGAAGATCTTTTTTTACAATACACAAACTCACAAAATTGTTTTTTTAGAGCATTAAAAAATAAAAGTTTTTTAATAATATATTTTGTAAAATTAGGTAAACAATTGAAAATAACATATTTATTAATGAAAATTAGGTTTTTTGGTCTCTCGACATTAGGACCTTTAGTTAAATGAACAAAAATTGGTGTCCTTCCAAAAAAAAAATACATGTCAAAAAATTAAATTTCTTCAGTCAAACAGCTGCTGCAATATGGCACTACGTGCTCCAGGCACAAATGTTGTTTACATGTTTGGCAAAAGTACTTCGTTTTTTTATTTTTATTTTTTCCATCCGCACTCATAGTACCGGACAGTTCTTGAAAGACCCGATGTCCCAGGTCCACCTTCTTCATTTAAAATCTCTAAAATCCTTTATTATTTTACTTATATAAACGGTCTCATGGACCGGCGCGGGGTAGTCAAAAAAACACACTGCAAAGTTCAGCTGATGGTGGGGGACGTGCGATGCGGCAGCTACTCGAAAAGGCAACAAAAAACAATAACGGAGAAGAAAGTTATTCGCATTTTTTCGCACAAACGGTCTCACAGACCAGTTGGTCACCATTGGAGGGTTAAATAAAAACTTACGGTTTTGTACTCAGATATTTAAATTTTACCAATAATAAGAACGCAAATTCTTATTCCATGAAGAAATTTTTTAATATTTTAATTGTTCAGATAAGAAGTAACGGGTGATTTTTTAAGAGCTTGAGAACTTTTTTTAAAAAAAAACGCATAAAATTTGCAAAATCTCATCGATTCTTTATTTGAAACGTTAGATTGGTCCATGACATTTACTTTTTGAAGATAATTTCATTTAAATGTTGACCGCGGCTGCGTCTTAGGTGGTCCATTCGGAAAGTCCAATTTTGGGTAACTTTTTCGAGCATTTCGGCCGGAATAGCCCGAATTTCTTCGGAAATGTTGTCTTCCAAAGCTGGAATAGTTGCTGGCTGTTCTTGAACGGCTTCTGGTTGCTCTTCACTCCAAATGCGGCAATTTTGCTTATTTACGTAGCCATTCAACCAGAAATGAGCCTCATCGCTGAACAAAATTTGTCGATAAAAAAGCGGATTTTCACATTTCGAACCGAACACTGATTTTGGTAATAAAATTCAATGATTTGCAGAGTCCCACTTTTAAAAACGAAATAAGTCCCACCAAAAATTGCTATTTTGAAAGTGGGAGTTATTTCGTTTTTAAAAGTGGGACTTATTTCGTCAATTGGTGGGACTTATTTCGTTACGCGTTTTTATTTTAAGTGGGACTTATTTCGTTTTGAGTGGGAATAAATTCGTTTTGTAAAGTGGGAGCTATTTCATACCCCTAAATTTATATTTTGGTGGGATTTATTTCGTTTTAAGTGGGACTTATTTCATTTTCATAATTTTGCATTTTAAGTGAATGCTTAATAATTTTTGCCGTTATTTGTTGCTCTTCACGTTGTTTCTCATTGAATTTCATAATGTTCTTTTTGTTGCTTTTTAAAAATAACACGCAAAAATGGTTGATTTATTGTCTAGAATAACTACTTTTCTAAAGTTTTTTTGAATTGATAGCACGGTGTACTAACAGCTAGGTATGTAAGACGACGGATTCGTTACAAGAACAAAAATCACTTTCAATCCGTTTTGACTTTTTCTGTTGGAAACCGTTTTAACACAAATAATTCAGCGTTTCCTTGAGATTAATTTGAGACACGTGAAATCTAACATCTTATAAAGATTTTTTGAAAATTATATTAAATACTATAGGTACATAAATATTTCAACTGAATATCGAAAAAAAAGGATTAAATATTTTAAAAATTATCAAAGTTTTATTTTTATAACTACTTCATACCTAGCTGTTAGTACACCGTGCTATCAATTCAAAAAAACTTTAGAACCCCTCTGCTTGGGTACACTATAGGATTTGGGGTGGGTGCGAGTTTGGGTATATGCAAAGATCACGAATGCGTTGTGATTCTTTCATAACTGTGAGCCATTCTTGCTTTTTTTTTGTTGGGAATTTCTTTGATTTTAGTGCTCAAATGCAAAAGTTCTTTGCATATACCCAAACTCGCACCCACCCCAAATCCTATAGTGATCCCAAGCAGGGGGGTTGCAGGGGGGCAGCATGCCCCCCCTTACATACCTAGCTGTTGGTACGCCGCCGTGCTATCAATTCAAAAAAACTTGTTTTAGCATAGAGAGAAAACAAAAGATAATTTTACTTTATGTTTTTTCCTAATTCTGCAAAATTTTAAATCGAAACAATGCCAAATTGCTTTTATTTCGTTTTCTAAAGTGAAATAGTAAACCCAAATTGAAAATTTGGCCTTATTTCGTTTTCAAAAACGAATAATGCCAAATTTTTTGAATTTGGCTTTATTTCATTTGGCGTTATTTCACGTCACCTTTACGAATCCAAACGTTTTTACTAGTGGGACTTATTTCGTTTATGAAAGTGGGACTTAATTCATTTAAGAAATATATTATTCAAGGGGGAGTTATTTCATTTTGAGTGGGAGTTATTTCATTTCAAGAAAATTTTTAAATCATTTCATTTTGGTGGGACTTATTTCGTTTTCAAAAGTGGGACTTATTTCGTGGGAGTTATTTCATTTTTTTAAGCAATTTTTGGTGGGACTTATTTCGTTTTTAAAAGTGGGACTTATTTCGTGGGAGTTATTTCATAGACCCGATTTGCAAGCGTTTCTCGTTAGTAAGTCTATTCATGATGAAATGTCAAAGCATACTGAGCATCTTTCTCTTTGACACCATGTCTGAAATCCCGCGTGATCTGTCAAATACTAATGCATGAAAATCCTAACCTCAAAAAAATCACCCATTATTTTCTTTGCGATATGATTAATTGCGATATATTTCAGATTCAACTATTATTTAAATGTTTCGAAATTAAAACATACTTGTTTTTAATAAAACATTATAATTATTTTAGTTTAAAAAAACGTTTTTTTCTTTAAAAAACAAAACCCACCTTCAAAGAATCTAACTTAGAAAACTCTTACCAAAACGGAAATACCTATTAATGAACTGTTATTAACTTCCCATAGGAAGTTATTGTAATGGGTCTGATTTGTCGAATTGAAAATTTTGACATTTCTCGATATTTCAAGGTCCCTAGAGTAGAAATAAAAGATTTTTGTGTGTGTGCGTATGCTCGTACGTCCGTACGTCTGTACGTCCGAACGTCTGTACGCCCGTACGTTCGCGACGTTTTTTCGTCGTCCATAGCTCAAGAACCAGTAGAGATATCGACTTCAAATAAATTTTGTTATACAGATAATAAGGCAGAAAGATGCAGAAAGGGCGCTCAAGAAAATTGCGTGGGTGTTTTTTTACCTTTAAAATAAAGTGCACGACTGGGTCGCACGAACTTGCTCCTGTATGCAAAGAGTCTGTTTAAAAAATTATCTATATAATATTTAAAAATATACCTGTAAAATAAGTTTGTCTTCAAAGATATATATGCCATTTGATTTGTCGAAAAAACCTCCATTTTTCAATATTTTGGGAGGGGGTTACATTTAATACAGTTAAAATAATTAAAAAAAAACTAATTTAAGATTCAAAATTTTATCTGAAAAATAAGTTTGTCTTCAAAAATTTAAATGCCATTTTATAAATCAAAAAACCCTTGATATTTCAAATTTTTTTTTTGAAAATCGTTAGAGCGGTTTTTTTTTAAATTAATTTTTTATATATAAAATTTTTCAATTTTGTTTTAAAAATATTTTTGGTATGCAGTTGTTTAGTGATTGTAAATATACGCTCTATATTTCAATTTCGTAAAAAAATGTTCACCCGTTTTTGAGATATAGAATTTTGAAAAAAAAAATTTCAATATTTTTTTAAAAATCCAAACAATAAAAAATTGCACTTTTGATAATCAAATATTGTTAAGGCAATATAAGAGCTCGTTCAGAAAAAAAAATTATTGAAATCGGTTCAAAAGTTGCTGAGAAAATTAAAAAACAAAAAAACGGTTCTATGAGCGGTACCTTTCCTGAGCAATACAAAAATATGTTTTTCTTATTAAAAGAAACCAAGTTAAAAAATAAAATTTTAGAGAAAATTAAAAAAAAATCTATCGGTTTGTTTTTGAGAAAATTCGAATTTTCGTTTTTTGACCAAAAAAATTTTATGGGGGCCACTGTTAGTTTTGATCTTAAAAAAAAAAATGAAAAAAACGCCTAACGCAAATCAGCTCAAAACCTTAACTTCCAAGTTTGAACTCAATCGACCCAATGGTTTAGGCTGTAGGAGCGTGGACAGACAGACAAAATTGACCGGACGGAATCGCGGGACCCACTTTTTTCGACTTCTCTACCATCGTAATATCATGTTTGATTAAAATCTCGAGTTCGAAATTTTGCACGAATGCAAAACTTGCCATATACATACATACATAGTTCCTATATGTCGCAAGTAAAAAAGGTGAAAATTTTGGTTAACCCTAAATATCTCATGAACCAATGACGCTAGAGACTTGAATTAAATTTTATATTACATATTGTAACGTGATACCAAACAAGTATATTTTTGGAAAAAATCCAATTAATAGTTTGTTTTTATAAATCAAAAAAACTGAAAAAAAATATTGTTTACTTCGAAAAATTTACGAACAAAAAACTATTTTATCTCCAAAACAATTTTGTGCAACGAAGAATAATATTTTTAACATCTGGTAAAATTTTGAGAGTTTTTTTATAAGAAATAAAAACCTATAAAAAACATTACTGAAAGTTGGTAAAAATTGACTTTCGACTTAAATATCTTTTCGAAAATTTAAAATTATGACTTCCAACTTATTTTATCTTATAAGAAATATTATTTTCAACATTCGGTACAATTTTGAAAAAAAATCGAATTGGCAGTTTTTTTCCAAAAATATAAACCTAAAAAAAAAATATTAATAAAAGTTGGTAAGAATTTATTTTCGACTCAAATATCTTTTTAAAACTTTGAGATATTGGTCTTAAACTAGTTTTATATTTAAAAAAAATATTGTTGTCAACATTCAGTAAAATTTTTAGAAAAAACGAATTGACAGTTTTTTTTACAAAAAAATAAAAACTAAACAAAAATTAATAAAAGTTGGTAAAAATTGATTTTCGACCCAAATATCTTTTCAAGACTTTAAGATATTGGCTTTAAACTAATTATTTGTTATAAGCAATATTGTTTTCAATATTCGGTAAAATTTTGAGAAAAATCGAATTGGCAGTTTTTTTTACAAAAAATAAAAACCTAAAAAAAACAATACTAAAACTTATTAAAAATTTACTTTCGACTCAAATATCTTTTCAAAAATTAAAAATATTGGCTTCAGACTTATTATATCTCACATTAAATATTTTTTTCGACGTTCAGTAGATTTTTTATAAAAATCCAACAGTCAGTTTTTTCATAAAAAATTAAAATCTACAAAAATTAGTACGCAAAATTGGTAAAAATTGATGTTCGGTTTTCGATATCTCGTGAACAATGAGATAGACTTCAAATTAATTTCATTCATCCAATTTGTATTTGTTTATATAAGAAATAATTGCTACTAAAATTGGTAAAAATTAGTTTTCGACTAAAAATCTCGTTAACAAAAAAATAATTTCGAAATCAAACTATTTCATTATATGCAAAATATTATTGGTAGTTTTTTAATTTTTAAGAATAATTCAACTGAGAACTTTTTTAACAAAACACGAAAAACTACAAACTTTTAAGCAAGACAAATCGACAGACGGGATGGGAAGTTATCAGTGTGGGTCGCATCCCAGCCTCTTTTCTTTCTTTTCAAATGTGAAATTATTAAAAGAAAAACCTTTCTCTGACTCTAACAATTTATATCAGTTGGACATTTATGAGATCTAGAAGTTCTTGATTTAAGCTGTAAATTTATTGGTAAATTAATAAATTAACAAATAATGTGTTGTCATAACATAAGGTTTTTGTAAGTAGAATTTAAGTCTTATAAAATTACCTAAACTATGGATTGTTAAGCTTACAACAATGTTTTTTCTTCGCTGAGTGTAAGATATTGGAAAATATTGCAAAGTTAATAAAATATTTATGAGATGTTTTGTAGAAAAACTTGAATGAAAAATTGAATTTTTTTACAACTTAGCAACAATATTTTCAATGTGATAAAATAAGTTTGATTTTAATAACTTTCCTTCCGACGTTTAGATTCGAAACCCAATGTAAACTTTTATAGTTTTTGGTTTTAAAAAAAATTAACGATTGGATTTTTCGAGGAACATTATTAACATTTTATTGCTCAGCTATATTAAGTTGGCATATATTTAAACAATACAGGTTTTGAAAAATAGCTACTTGATGGAACTAGATATCAACATGAAGTTATAAGCATTCTATATTCCATATTTTGAGTTAATATTTAAACAAATACTTTATGATCAGTATTTGTATATTGAAAGATATCAATGGCATAGGTTGGCATCATTCAAACTGAGGGTTTTAGGTAAAACAAATTAAATGTTAGGGTTTTATTGTACAAGTAGGTGCAAATTCGAATCAAGTATTTATAGGTGTTGTTCATCATACATAAAAGGGAAAATTAATATCATAACTTGTAGGGTTGTTTCATTCTTATACTAACCTGGTATTTATTTCCTTTATTTGTTTTAAAATGAAGTCCCAAATTTGTATCAATAAAGTAAAAACTACAAATTTAAGTAATTATTTATAAAAAAATCATTTATTTAACACTATCATATATACCGGTATATATAATAATTCAGTTCTTAATTTCTATAAATCTTACATTCTATTTAATATTTTCTATAAACTAACTAAAAATGAAAACACGTAAAAATACTTCTTGCGCACTTCACAAACAAAACAATATTATATAGATAAATGAGTCTTTGACACTTTCTTTTTTGATAAAAACAAAAAAATTGTAATAATAATGATAGAACTAAAAAGACAAAAATAAAAAAAAAAAACAATAAAACAAAAATAGTACAATAAAAAGAAAACCTTTTTTTAAAATTAAAAACAAAACAGTTTCATAATAATGCGCGTAATTACTAAACAGACTTGGTTGAGTACAATTGCATTCGTATATTTTTTTTTGTAAATGACTTCATATCGGAAGACTAAATACCATAAATAAGGTTGTACGACTAGGTTATACAAGATGGTGCAAAAACTGTCACTTTCATTTTTGCAAACGGAAACGTTAAAAGCCATACATGTCACATGAATCGCAATAAACTCTCTCGTTGATGACAGCTGTTATTTGTCCGGGTGACAAATTTTGCATCACCTTGTACATATGGTAAAGAATAAATCAGAAGACATTACCTATTTTGTTTTTTTTTTTGTTTAACTATGTACAAATGTCAAGGAAATACTTTTAATTTACATTTCCCCTATTGTGAATTCCGAGCTAGATTCTGATTACTTTAGTTTTCAAGTGTTTCTATCAGATGTCAAAATAGAACAAGTTTTTAAGTGTATTGTAGTTTCCATCGATAAAGTAGTATTCACATGGCACATACGAAGCAAAGAAAGATAAAGATCTGTTTGTTTTCTTCCTTAAACTGTCAATTTGTAGCTATTTTGTTTTTTGCCAAATAAACAAACATATCCATCATCTCTTTTTACATTAAATCGGTTATGGGGCTCAGTTTCCATGAGTGATTTTAACAGTTCTTAATCGATACACTTCCTTACCGACATTTGAATCTGCCGGCTTACATGATAGGGGCTTAGTTAATATAATTATTTTTTTGTTTAAATTTAAATTTACGGAAGCCAAAGTGATTAAACTATTTTTTTTAACTAATTTTGCTTATTTGTTTTGCTAACTTGTCTAAAATTCTATAGGTCTTTCTTGTACTCAGCAGAACTAGCTTCGTCAGAAGCCACAACTTGATTATGATTTTTGGCAGTGATATTATTGTTATTTTCACATTCATCTTTGGAATTTTGTAGACGTTCGGCTTCTTCGGCCTTAACCTTAGCGGCAGCAGCTGCAGCAGCCTTCTTCTTCTTGTAGGACTTTTGGTAGAAATCATTGAACAGGAAGTAGAAGAATACAGCATTTGGCAGGGTGAAGCATACGGACCATCTTGGGTAGCCACAGTCTGTGTAGAGTAGTTGGGTTTGATGAATGAAGGCCATGCAGAATTGGATCTGTTTGTGTGTTGTTCATAGTGTGCAGTAAAGCAGGAGTGGTTAAAGGTGTAGAAATCAAAACAAGAACGAAAATAAAACAAAAAGACATAAATTTAGCAATTGTTTTGGCTTATAATAGAAGCCTTAAAAAAGTTCTAACTTACCATTTGCATGTTTGTAATGTACTTCTTCCACCACAGATATTTCTGGACCTTAGGACCTAGAGCTGATAGCAGGTAGTAAGCGTACATGATGATATGAACAAAGGAGTTGATTAAGCCGATGAAAGTTCCATGTCCACCTGGATAGTATTTGGTTGTACCCCAGGAAATCATTGGCATTACTGTGTGATGGTATAAATGCAGGAAGGTCATTTGCCGGTCACGTTTTCTCAGCACAAAGAACACTGTGTCCAGGAGTTCAGAAATTTTCGCCAAGAAGTAAACGTAGACGCCTCTCGCTTCCTATTTGACAAAGAAAACAAAATAAGTATAAAATACTTTTCCATTAAGGATCTTTTTTTTTTTTGAAGACTTACCCTATAAGCTTGGGGTGTATTTGAGGTGTCAACGGGTTGGCAACGCCAACTGTAATGTCTCATCCATGCACAATCCAAACCCTGCAAAACAAACAAATATGATTTTTGAATATATTTTCAAAGATGAGAAAAGTTTATGTTTTGTGTAACTTACCTCAAAAACTAACCACATGCTCACTAAAACTTGAATAAAGTTGTAAACAATGAGAGTCTTTTCTAATTTAAATGGTTTTCGGTTTGCCATGTACTTAGGGCCCCAATGCAATACGAAGTAAAGGTACGCAGCGATTATTGTTAGACCAGGTACAGGTGATTTGATCATTGGCCAATCATTTGTGCGGGGGTCTGTAAAAAATTAAACAAATATAAATTTAATTTAATTAGCAAAATATAAAATTTTAATTGTTTTTTTCTTTAACACAACATTTTGAATTGTAAATCTGTTACAGAGGTCTGACATTTCACATAATTTTAGGCTCTAGGAGATGAAATGTTTGTTACATACTTTAAAGAGCTAACATGGGAAATGTATTGCCATTGAAGTTTTCATAAACCAAAATATTAGTAAGATGAGTAATCACTACATTATGCTTATTTTTGATGAAGCTTTCTATTTCAAGTTGAAAAAATAATTAAGAGAGAACGAAGTAAAGTCATTCAAGTAGAATTCCTTGGTTCTTGATTTTAATTTTTTAAGTAGGTACCAATAAGATTTCTTTGTTCTTGGTCTTACAAATTTTAAGTACGATTACTTTGAGACTTCTATTTGTTGTTTTCAATTCGAACTCCTCAAATAACTTCAACTTTAAAGTACTTGGGGAATTGAAAAATGAATTATAAGGTGTGAGTAAAATATCTTGTACTAGCTAGTTCTTAAAATGTTCAAGTACAAGTACAGAAGAATTGTACCTATCAGTACTTTAACTTTTCAAGTTTGTACAATCTATAAGAGGTTTCAATTTGTTTAAAAAAAAAATATTTATATGAGAAATAAAAAAAAGTTTATTTAATTGCAAAAAAAATTGTATATGTCCCCAATAACTCACCAATTTCAATTTTAAGGTTTTGAAACTTCCAAACAATTGTGATCACCTCTTAGCTTAATAACAAGGTCAGAAAACTTTTCTTGCGAAAATGCGAATTGTGGGTTGTTGAAACTTGTATCATTCCATTAATGTCAAAAGTGACAGCTGTCCAGATTACTGGATATTCAAAATGAAACTCTTGGGAAACTCTACATTTATAGTTATGTATGAAGTAGGAGTCAAAACCGATTACTTTAAAATAATTTATTTAATACAAAATTGTAACTTTTCATCTCTCTTATCTATTTTTGAAAACTCAAGACGAGTAAGGAATAATTGTATGAATTCTTTAAGCATATAAAAGTCTAAAATACGTTTCAATTTGAAAAAAAAATTACTTTGCTTTTAAGAATGCAATTTGAATACATTTTTTCAAATCTATCTAATCTCATTAATTTAAAGCTTAAACTAATAAATCAAAATGGCTTTAGATATTAAGTAAATTAATCATATAATCGTACATGATTTTGGCAAACAGTTACCATAACGGTTATAATGATGTGAATGACTTCTTAACAATAACAAAAAATGTCAATGAACTCACAAAAACCAAAATAAATATATTACAAAATTTATTTATTTTTAAATGATGAATATTTATATTGATTTTAGGTTTGACCTGTCAATAGTTTAGAAAAATACAAAGCATGTGTAAAATATTATGCCTAAGGCTAAAAAATCATGGGTCAGTTTATATTATGTGGATTAATTTAACCAGTTCGAATATTTTAAAATATTATTTCTGCTTTAATTGATTAATTATGAATATAGTTGCCCATATTAAGAAAAACAAAAAAATACAAGTTTTATTATATAGACGTATTTTTTTTGAAAAGGTCACTTCTGATATTTTTATGAATGGTAAAATAAAAATTTTAAAATTTAGGCTATCAAAAAACAAGATCGGATCTTTTGAAAAGGTCACTTCTGGTATTTTTGTGAATGGTAAAATTCAAATTTTTTAATTTAGGCTATCAAGCAACAGGATATCCAGATCGAAAGGCCTATTTTAAAAATTTTAACATTTACAGTTTCATTAACAAACTTGTGTGATATTTGTCTAATTTGACAACAACATTTGAAAAACAGAGTTAAAAATTTAAATAAAATTGTAATAATTTTATCTTAATGAAAAATTAAAGAAAGTCTTAAACTTACCAGCTAGTTCTACAAAGAGGTAGTTCCAAACGTCTGTCGTTTGATTAGTTTCCGCCATTGTTGTTATTGTTTTTTTTTTTTTTTTCAACTCCAATCAGTCTTTTATAATTGTTATACTTTTTTTTGATATTGTTTCTTGTTTATATGGAAACCTTTTCTTTAAGAAGAGTATTCCAAAGCTACGCAATCATTAGTGATAATAGTTTCGCAGATTTCGTATGAGTATGAGCTGTAATAGAAAAAAGAAAAAAACAAACATTTTAATTAAACATTATAATTTAAAATGATAAATTGAGCTTCAAAAATATCTAAAAGTTTATGCATCATATAACTTTTTTCTTGTCACACAAAATTTTGTTCTTCTTATAACTCTTTTTTTCGTTTTACAAACAAACTAAGTAAGATGATAGTACATCAAAAATGTCATTTCTGATGTAATAATATCTAAATTGCTTATGTTATGTAGGTACATACATATAATATGTACGTACAGTGTACACTGTACAATAGCAAATAGATTATATCCCCCTAAGGTGCATATCTCTTAGCTTAGAGTACCTAAAATGTTAAGGTTAAGACCATGTGTGATGATGGACACTGTTGTGTCTACAAATTGTGACAAAATTAGGTGTTTTTGGAGAATGATAATAATTGTATAAATTGCTACCAAATTTTATAATAACACGGAACTGTTATTATTATAAATTTACTTTCACTCTCTGTTTGACTTATTCTTTGCAGTAATGGTAGACATAAACTATTCCAAAAATAAAATAAAAACAAAATAAATGAAAAGTCAGTGAAACAGAATGTTAAATTTATTAGATTTGGTTGTTTGTTTATTTTTTACAATCTGCACAATCTTTGAATTTGAAAATTGTATAAACATTTATTATGACCATGACATTTGAACACATAAATAATTTAGAATTTATTAAAGAGCAGTGTTAAGGACCTTAGATTATAGATATTCCATCTTTAGATAAATATAATTAATTGTAGTGTGTTTGGTAGAAAATGTGTTTAAGTATCGCTAAATTAAATCACAGGAATGTTCATGAGTCGTTCTGATGGATATTATAACGCTGGTTGCTTTGATTTATTGACTTTGATATTTTAAAGTTGATTTTAAAACTATAAACTTCGATTTACAGTGTTTCAGTACGAAGTTAAAGTTTGATCCAATAATCTCACCTAATATTGGGAACTAAAACATGAATTACCAAAGAATTGCGCCTAATGGCTTTTATTTTTAACTTCCCATAGGAAGTTATTGTAATGGGTCCGATTTGACAAATTGAAAATTTTGACATTTCTCGACGTTTCAAAGTCCCTAGAGTCGAAATAAAAGATTTTTGGAGAGATGTCTGTGCGTGCGTGTGTACGTACGTTCGTACGTCCGTACGTCCGTACGTCTGTACGTTCGCGACGTTTTTTTCGTCTTCCATAGCTCAAGAACCAGAAGAGATATCGACTTCAAATAAATTTTGTTATACAGATAATAAGGCAGAAAGATGCAGAAAGGGCTCTCAAAAAAATTGCGTGGGTGGTTTTTTTACTATAGCAGTTTAAAAAAAAGGTGAAAATTTTGGTTAAACCTAAATATCTCATGAACCAATGACGATAGAGACATGAACTAAATTTTATTTTATATATTGTAACGTAATACAAAACAAATATATTTTTGGAAAAAAATCAAATTAACGGTTTTTTTTATAAATCAAAAAACTGAACAAAAAAATTTGTCACCTCAAACATTTTACGACCAAAATATGATTTCATCTCCAAAACAAGTTTTTGCAATGAAGAATAATGTTTTTGACATCTGATAAAATTTTGAGAAAAATCTAATTGACAGTTTTTTTTATAAAAAATAAAAACCTAAAAAAAAAATTTCTCAAAGTTGGGAAAAATTGAATTTCGACTGAAATATCTTTTCAAAAACTTGAGACTAAGGCTTAAAACTTATTTTATCTTATAAGAAATATTGTTTTCAACAATCAGTAAAATTTTGAAAAAAATCGAATTGACAGTTTTTGTACAAAAAATTAAAAACCTAAAAAAAATTCAACAAAAGTTCGTAAAAATTGATTTTTGAATCAAATATCTTTTCAAAAATTTGAGATAATGGCCTCTTACTCATTTTAACTTATAAGAAATATTATTTTCAACATTAGGAAAAACTTTGAGAAAAATCGAATTGATAGTTTTTTTACAAAAAATAAAAACCTAAAAAACAATACTAAAACTTGGTAAACATTTACTTCAGATTCAAATAGTTTTTCAAAAATTACAAATATTGGCTTCAAACTTATCTTATTTCACAGAAAATATTGTTTTTAATATTCAGTAATTTTTTTTATAAAAATCCAACAGTCCATTTTTTCATAAAAAAATAAAATCTACAAAAAATAGTACGCAAAAATTGATACATTTAGACAAACTTTTAAGCAAGGCAAATCTACAGATGGGATGGGAAGTTATCAGTGTGGGTCGCATCCCAGCCTCTTTTTATATTAATAAAAATGAAAACCACTGAAGTGCAAGTGGATACGTACATTTATTCATTTCTGTGTTTAAGGGGGCAGTTATAGCTTTTATTAGTTTTCATCATTGAAACAAATCATTGTAATTGTTTGAAAAGTTGGTTATAGCTATCATTGAAAATTTTTGTCATTGGACACAAATTTCCTTCAAAGAATTTAGTACGCTGCAGTGGAACGATTTTGTTTTGAAATGTTAACTCAAAAATATGCTAGTTATCAGGCTGTTTTCTAATTTTTATCTGAACAGAGCCTGAACTGTCAAACTGAAAATTGTTTCTTTTTCTCTTTAGTAATTTCATAGCTTTAAAGTTGTTTTACTCTTTCACTTTTTTCGTTTTATCTGATCAGAGATGCGTTTCTTTTTATTTTCAGTATTTTGAGAGCTATAAAGAAGTTTTACTTTTTTCGCTTAGATGACGGTTTTCTAAGATTTCAAAAAATTTTCCAAGCAGACTTTTTTCTAAGTTAAAGCTATAATTGATTTTCATTATTGAAAACAATTATTGGAATTTTGTTGACAGGTTGGTCATAGCTTTCATGAAAGTCAATCATTTCCTCATCGAAAGTAAGACTGTGAGAATACAAAGAAAATAGAATTCAGTGGAACGATAATGTTCCTAAATGTGAAATAAGCAATCAGCTGTTAATTGAAAATGATTTCATTATTGAAAAAATAAAAATTTAACAAAAAATAAAGTTCTGCTTTATTTTTCAGGATGCAAAATCTACAACTGATCAGCTCATTGATCATTTTGACATAAAACTACTAAGCAATTTGCTATATGTTTAGCAATTTTCTAAGGAACTCAAAAATTTTAAACCTTTCCTTTCATTTTTCTAACAAGAAAATTGCTAATTGCTTTTTATTAAAGCACGGGCATCCAAACATGTTTAAATAGTGACAGTTCTTGAAAATAAATAAAGCAAATATGCTTAAACGGACCTGTTGATTGGAATTCTCAACTGTTGACTCGAACATTCCATCCACTGATCTTATAAGAATAGTTGTAAATATGTTATATGGATTTAGAAAATTGCTAGAGTAGCCATCCCGTGATTTTAACTTTAGCAAATTGTTAAGGATAGTGAGATGTTAATCATTTTTTAAGATTAGTAAATTGTTGAAACTGGATTTAACATTTTACTAAAACGTTCACAATTTTGCGCCATTGTTTTCTTTACAATTAAACACTGGTTACTTATTTTGTAATGTGAAAAACTTATTAAATGCCAGGTTTACACTACAGGTTCATTTATAGTTTTATATATGATTAAATTAAATTAATTTTTCTTTTCTTTGAGTTACATTTGAAATATTAATTGATTTACTTTTGATCTTCTCCTTATAAAATTTAAATCTGTAGATTTGACTGTTATTTTTCTTGATTTTTTCGATTGGGATAAAGAAGCAGTTTTAATGAATTACTTTATACATCAATCTCAATATCTTCTGAATCGCTTTGCCACAAAACTAAATTTTTGGTATAACGAATGGAAACCCCAATAAACCAAAAACTAACTTAATTGACAATTGATTTCCATCATAGAAAACACACATTTTATTGAAAATGGACAAATTTATAGAAAGATGTAAAGTTATCATTTTTAAAGATTATTTACAAAGAATTAAAATCAATGGACAAAAAAAAATCATTTCTTATATACATAAATAATAGGCCTCTCTTTCAAGGTCAAAGAAGGTTAAGTTTCTAAATAAAAATAATTCTAGCTAACTGTAAACTCATAGTGCTTAACAAAAAAATAGTCAAGAAGATCAATTGAACAAAAGGTCTACTCTTAGTTTAAATTGGTTTAAGTTGAAAACATTTCTAATTACTATTTTATTTTGTTGAAATATTTTATACAGCTTTCAATAGGTTTGATTAGAAAGGTGTTATTGACTCAAGCTTGGATATATTTAAATAACAAGCATCTAGATTATCAGGGCAAGCCAACAAATGTCGAAGAAGCTCGAAGCTTATTTAAAAAAAATAATAATTATTATTGAAATTCATTGTCAATTGTTCAAATTAATATTCAAATAAAATGCAAGATCAACTTAATATAAAACCACAATATGACATTTAAAGCATAATGTCAGATAATTAATTGCACTTCTGGTGATTTTATTGTTTGTGGTTTCAATTCGGGGTTAACCATCCTTAACATGATCATCGAAGGCTATTTCAAAAAACTTCTATAAATACGGAAATAAAAACAAACAAACAAACAAAATGTAGAATACCTATCAATAAATTAAAATAAAATAACTTCATTATTCTTCATCGATGGCATCTTTTTTAATGCAAGAAAAATGCTCGCAATTTATGTTAAACATTCCACTTCCACCGTCAACCGGCCAAACCCCAAATGTCTATAACATTATTCACAAAATTCAAACAGACGAGACGCACTATAAGAGGATTATTTATTTAAAAATTTAGAGGTTAAACTTTTGATCTTGTGAACGTGCTTCCGGAACTCATCTCTTCTCAAGCATCTTTATATAAGAATATTTTATTCTTAACTCAATAATCATTATTATTGACTTATAAATAAAGATTCGATTAAAAATGACACTGACCAAATTAACATTCCTTTTCTTGTTGCTAACCTTGTCTTGGACTTGGTCTTATGGTCTTGGTCTTGGACAACACATTAGTAAGAGTTAATATAATTCCAAAAACTATAGACAACATCACACAAGGTACAAGACAAGGTGTTGTGTATTCTGTATATCTTAAGCTGTCTTTATAGATCGCTATAACTTATTTATTCATCACCGGTTTATAGAACCTGCCACGAGCTATTTTTGTATTATATTGTACTGTATTTAAACAAAAAGGTCAAGAAAAAATCAATATTATCGCTGCCATCAACAATTTAACCAAAAATTATCAAATCAAACTCACTTTGCATGATGGTGAGAAAAATTTGTATCAAGGGTTTCTTTTTGGTCGCAACGAAACGAAACGAAATAATAATTTACCTAAAGGTGGTTTTGCGGTAAGATTCATGTAAATATTTATTCATTTTTCAGGTCCAAAGCTTGATTAAATATTTGTTATAAATTAAGAAACAATGAGCTTGAATAATATACAAACCCAACAACCGTACCGATCGGTTCGGTGTGATGTTGGTTTGTTATATAATGAACCTACCTTTAAGAATCGACAAAAATCAATGGTGTAAACTTATACAGTACTGTGTTAAAAAAAATTGAAACAAAAATATATGTATACAGAAGATTAACGCAACAAAAAGAAGTACAAAAAAATGTTTTGTAAAAATCATTAAAGCACATGAAAAAAGGTTGACACCAAGTCGCAGTTTTAAAGTTTGAAATTAAAACTCAACCAATTTTTTGAGATAACCCTGAATAACCTGAAAAAGCTTATTTTATGTTAGACCCATCCTCATGCAAAATCATCTGAAAAACTGCCTTTTAAGTCCGATGAACATTCATTTTTGTTCGGTTAACTAACTTGGGTTTAACTCGCACCTTAAAAGTTAAACTAATTGAAAAATGGACAAAATATGAATTTTTCTAAAGATTGTTTCTAGTTCAGTCCTAGATTGAGCTCATAATGTTCTTAAGAACAAACTAGAAAATACTAATTCAAGTCTTTTTATCCTAAGTTGTAACTATTAAATAAAATGCTTAACTGAAAACTAATATCGATTCTAATTAACTTTAAGTCCATAATACACATTCGTATTCTCGTTCTTTTTTGTTTGTAGGTTCAAAAAATAAATAATAATTTTTTGCAGGAGGAAAAATGTGTCTTAACATTCCATAAGTACCGTCTGCTTTTGAACAATTTAATCTGGGGATTAAAATCTTACCTCAGTTATTTAGGTGGTTTAGCTTGGTTTCAGCCAGTGTTTAAGTATGTTTTAACTATAAACTAATGTGTACTTTAACAGTGGTTTAAATGTGTACCTATTCGTTCATTACATTTTTCAATCTTTAAACAGTCTTGAAGAAATGTCTACGTTTCTTGATTATAATTTGTATGGTAGCTTAATCCATGTTACTATACAAAAGTCTATATTGGAATATTGTGATGGTCAATGTGTTAAGTTAGCACTGATCTAGTTGATTGAGTTGTACAAACTGGGTTTAATATTTGAACTCTGATCTTAACCAATTTTAATATACGGGTTTTCTGGGATTGAAGACATTCAATGATTTTTGCAGAGGCATTTATCTGGCCATCATTCAATGACCCGCTCTTTTCTTTTCATATAGATGGTAAAACCGCTTTAAAATAAATGTATTGTTATTTTTGTTTGCACAGCACTGTTTATTGTTAATGGGAAGATGACACTACTTAGAAACAAGGTGATTGAAATACTCGTTCATTGTGTCAACATTGAAATCATCATCACCCATAAAAAAAAAACAAGGTGTGAATTGGAGTCTTAACTAAAAATAAGAATAAACCTCCAGGCACCACCTATGTAGAGGATAGAGCTCAACAGTTGAAAAAGTTCCGGTGAGTTTAACTTCGTAACCTTGACACATCTGTGTTAATGAAGGAAGTTATATTGGTACCTTTTTGTTGGATACCTAATAAATAATGTATATATCTTTATTAAGAAAGATATGCTCTATGATATCGAGGCAGTTAATGACCTATAGGTTCATTAATTATTGCACGTGGACCGTGTGATCATAATCAATGGTCAAACTGGGCGGGGTTTTTTGAAATTGAAAAAATTAAACTTAACTTCAATGTGATGACTGGTTTATTGAATAAATAATAAAAGCCAATTTAAGTGCAAATGTACTTTGGAGATTGGTGTTAAAAATAGTTGTGTTATAAATAGAAACAAAGTTGATTTTTATGATACTCTAGTAAAACAAAAATTAAATATTTGGAAGGTTTTAAAACATATTGGCATCAACTGATCAAAGTAGGAATAAATAATAATTTGAATGCTTCACTTTAAAAATAAGCTTTTTCTTTTAATAAATTAAAATTCACCGGTAAACTTACATGTACTGAATTAATAAAACTTTCATTTATAAAGACTTCAGACAAATTTTTAAATAGAGTCCAATTAAATCATGATTTTTGGCCATAAAGGTTTTGAGTTTAGTGGATCTTTGTCAAATAAAGGACTTTCACATCTTTAGCGTATTTGGTTGTTAGTGATTATAAAGTTTCTCTAACAACTTATTTGAGCGAATAGGTTACAATTTGAACGTATTTTTCAATTTTTTTTGAGACTTAGATGAAATCAGCTAGGTGCTAAGGTGATAAGTGATTGGTACATTTTTGATAGTCGCTAGAAGCTTTTCGTCTGCGAATAAGGTTCTTTTAAATATTGGTTGTCATGATGAAATTTTCAAATAATTCCAACAATATATCAGAATAATAAAAACCAAATTGGCTGCCTTGTGGTATTTCATAAAGAAAGTCATACAATTTCATAAACAAAAACACAATAAAGTCAAAATAAAAATGGTATAATAATATAACATAAGTTGAAATTATATCTATTTATTTTAAAGTTCAATCTCAAAGCAAAAGCAACAACCTTCTATGAATCAGTGTTTCTTTTTTTTTTCTTGAAATAGGTATATCGTATTGGATCTAAATTTTGACTAACTAAAAATTGCGATATGCAAATTGATATGAATATATATTTTTATTTGTTTATTATGCTATTTAAAACATAATTTAATGGTATCTATTTGCCAAAGCAGTTATTACCATAATGCAGAGAATTTAATTGTAATGATTTTACTTTTAAAATAAAGCAAGGGCAATTCCATTAATATAAAAAAACATTCACCATCATCAAAAATCAAATCAATATAATTAAACAAAGTACCTATAATACACAATGCAGCGATTTTCTTACCTTCAGCTATGATGTGAATCATCGTATGAAAATATAATCGTTTCAGTTTCAGTATAAATCACTTAATCAAGCACTACTATAGTTTTAAAGACCCCTGCTTTTATGGTGCCTACTATATATGTATGTTGGAAAATTGATAGGTGGTACTTGTATTTTGGAAGTTTTCATTTGGCCTTTATTTGTTTGTATACGTTTTGGAGTTCAGAATAATACTACAAAATGGTAATTTTGTGTTTTTGGACACAACAAAACCGAACATTTTGTACTCAGAAGTACCGCGTTCAATTGTTTTTGTTTTTCTAAGAAATCTCAACAGCGCCTCTAAAATATATTTTATGTTTATGACACTATCACTTAAATCTTTAATGTTGAACTTAAAGATGTATAAATAACTGGAGGCAATATCATTGTATGTTTAGGAGATTCAGCCAAAAAGAACATTTATGGAAATGAGAAAGATAATTGGAGACAAAACCGAGCCCTGAGGCACACCAATATTTTTTTTTTCATTTTTATGAATACATAAACATAATATTGACTGGAATCCATTCAGTTAAACCTTCCCAAGAATTGGGAATTAATCTTCCTGTTTTTTTTTGTTAAAGTTACTTTACAAAATATTCTTAAACATTTTTGAATATATGTATGTAAGTCCCCTACTTGATTATTTTTTGTTTTTTAATTTTGTGTACATCTTTAAAATGTTTTTTTGAAGCAATTCAAAATTTTGGCGGGCATTATTTATGCAAAATTTGTATATGAATAGGTTATAAAAAAGTGCCTTCATGCTGTCACACGTTTTATGTTTTGAATAAAATTACTAACAATTTATTTTATCTTTATAATGTTATAATGTATGTAAATTAAAATCAAAGTTTTTTTTTTAATAACGCATTTATTTTTAAATTATTACTATTAATTTTAGGGAAATACCATAGGATCAAAATGGATTGGAAAGGAAGTTCATATAAGCTTAAGAAATCTATTAACAAATTGATTTATTTTTGAAAGGTAAATATTTTTGGTATAGTGGCACAAACATTTTACTCGGTATACAAGTTCATTATTGAAGTACTTTAAGTATACTTATTTGAAATTATTTTAGGATCGTACTATCTTTTTAGCATTGTTCTAAAGCTTAAATCCGAAAATAGTTTCTTTATTTTCAAGTACCATGCTAATAGCTTGACATTTAATTTTGACATTTACAACTGTCAACAAAGGTTTTCAAACAAACTTTTTTAGGAGCATTCAAATTAAGAAGAAGTAATACAAGAAATTTAAATCTGTTTATTTGAAAGCAAGAGGCAAATACACCAAAAATATATGTCAAAAGACATGGACTATAATTAAGCAATTTAGAAATAAGGTCCTTTCGGGAAGCAACAAGGAGACGTTGTACAAAACCTTCATTATCCCTATCTTACTGTATGGTGCAAAAGCACGGACCCTAAGCGGAGGAAGGATCTTTTGGTATCTTCGAGAGCACGGTTCTACGTTCGATCTTTGGACCGATTTGTTTCAACTGAAAAAATAACACCTGGTCAACTGTTAAGATGGCAAGGGCATGTTGAGCGAATGAATATCGAAGTTCCAGCTCGCAAAATGGAGCGACAAAGTTGAGGCCGATACACGACGATCGACGACTTGGTTTTCGAATTTGGAGCTGGTGGAGTCTATTAATTGAAGCCCATAAGCAACCTGCGCTCTTGCACCAGATAAAGTAAAGCAAAAGACATGGAGTCACTTAGAAAATCGATTTTTTTTTTCCCAGAGTCAAACAACACTCAACTATCTCATAATCTCAGGTTAACAATATATTAAAAATTAAAATTTCAAATAGTTTTATCTACTTTCGATGTTTACAATAAAAGTAATTATTTGTTAACATTAATTTACCCTTAAGCTCAATTTCCAGCATACTGTTTACATAGAGATTCTATTTTTAGCTGCACATTAAGAATGTGGAATGCTTTATCCACCTCTGTCTTTTCTTCAAATATTTCAAATTTGAGAAAAATGTGCAACAGGATTTTTAATCTTAAATATTCTGTATTTTCCTAACATTCGTACTGTGTTTGAAATTTAAACATTTTAAAAAGAGTCTTAGCTTTTTTTAATTGCTATAAATATTTTTAAGAAAATCTAAAGCAAGTTAGGTTTTAAGCTACGAAAGTAAGAGACTCAAACTGGTTTCATTGAGCTTAGAAGAAAGCCTCAAGATTTATGTGGTATTAAAATGGGCCATTACACTAACTTAAGTGTGTCCAACTCCATAACGGACAACCACTCTAACCAAAACTAACCCTTACCTAGGCTTTAAGCTCAAACTCAATTTTATTTATTTTTTTTGGACTAGGAATATATCAAAAATAAAAACTAACGTCTAATTCATATTTTCTATTCACAAAAATGACAATCTTGTTTGTATTATTGTTTAAACATTAAATTGCTTCCTTTCAAACATGATTACTGTCCCTATTTTCCTCCCTGATACAAATTAATGACATAACATATTAACAACCCCTTAAGAACTCTTCCTAAGTAACTTCATAATGATTCTTTATCGCAAAATTAGCTATTTTAAAAGATGATATTAATCACACTTAACGTGGAAATTCAAAATTAATTTGATTACCAATATTTCTACTTCAAATCAGATTTAACCTCATTTTAATTACAATTTTTATTCACTAATAATATTAATTTTCAAAGCGCAACCTCAAATTCTCAGACACCCACTTGTCAAAAAAGCTCTCTCTCTCTCTACCATCAGCCCCAAAAAATGGGGGTAGTTTTTTCTGATGGTCTGGCGCACTAAAAATGCACATTTTGAATTAAAAACAAAATATTTCACTGCTCACTTTTCTCTCTCTCTCTCTCTCTAAAAACTAACTTAATGCACATAAGAATAAAAAAAAGCAAATAAGAAGATTAAAATTACATTCTCGTAAAATTTTGCTTTTAGCAAGGATGCATTTAACTTTAAGTCACTCACCTCTCAGCCTTTTCGTATCCACAAGAGCACGATAAGTATATTTTGTTTTTCACCACTTAATTTTTTTAAATAATTGTCTTAAATTTTTTATCTTTTTCTCTGTGCAGAAAAATATATCTGATTTATCACAACCGTGTATAATTTGTTTGTTTTTATTTTTGCAGCTCAAATAAAACACTTTTATTCACAAAGTTATTTAATTGACATCCCAGTTAAAGGCAGGCTTACAAAAATGTTATAGAACTTAAAATCCAATAAATAAAAAATTGTTGTAAAATTTTTAAACTCAAAAACAAAAACCAAGTAAAAAAATTAATAAAACTAAAAATCCGTGTCCCGTTTTTATTCGATATAATTTTTCTTTCAGTTAGCTGATGATAAATTTCTTATTGGCCATCCGGATTCAACGAAACCCATTCACGAACTGAGCTTTGACCATCGAATGCTTTTCTAGGTATATAGAGAAGAGATACTTAGTGCCGCCCGCCCGAATCAAAGTGTCTAACAATTTTGGCCTAAAGTGAAATAAAAAGCTTCTTCTTCTTCTTTTACAACCTCAGCATCTCGTTCTCAATTCTTGATGGTTATAGATACTTTTCTAACTCATTGACGTAAATAGCTATAGTTTGAAGTGCATAATGAAGATGAAGATGGACCATCAAAAAAGGGCTATAACCAAAGCATCGCTCGTGGTCTTAGACGTCGCTTTTAGTCGTCTACCCTCAATGTCGTCTTTCTATCGTTGTCGTCGTGCGTCCGTCACTTGTTGTCAAAGAGATGTCTTGAAAACTTGAAGCTTGTTTGGATAGATATTTTGTCTCGATTACTTGCACTAGTTTTAAGCCTATGCGAAGATACTGTTGTCTCAAGTCTCTAACTTTATTTTTAACTTTAAATTTATGCAAACTCATGAATCGATCCACCGATCGAGTGACCTTAGTAGAGGTCTTTTTCGATTCCGCTGCATGTTATTAGTGACCATAGGTCATTAACTCATATGTGATTCCGACTGAATTGTATAATCATTGATGGTTATATTTCGTCGATGAAAAGATACAAATTTGTGAGGAAGTGAATTTATGTAAAAGAATCGAGAATAGATGCAGGAAATGGCTATAAAGTTATGTATGGCCGATGCTGTTGCTTTTGCTGTTTCTGTTTCTGTTTCTGTTGCTAGTACCAATTTTCAAGGATCTTCTGAAGACGATGATGGTTGGTTGGTTGGTTGAATTTTGAATATGGGGGTTATTTGATTCTTTAAATTTTATTTCCGGATTATTTGTTTTGTTTTATGTTTCTTTTTTGTTTGTAATGAATTCTTATATTTTTGAGAAGTAGTATGAAGATAAAAGATTTTTGTTTGTAACACAAATTGAAGACTAGGTCAGGGGTGGTTGTCAACTCCGACCGGTCGTAATGGCGGTCAAATGAAAAGTCGTATAGTCTTTTTCATGATCAAGGTCAAGAATTTGTGTTTCTTATTTGGTATTGTATTTAAATGAAAAAATAAAAACACTCAGTAATGAAGTTTCGATAAAATTCAGCTTTAAATTGATTTGTTAGATATTTGACCTTGTATTTTAAAGATTGGTTTTTTAAAGAACAAGTTTATATAAATTTAACTAGATAAAAAAAATCTAAATATTAGAAGATTAAAAACAAGAGTAATTCTCTCTATAATATTGAACAAAAATTTAAAATTCAAAATACCGGCCAAAAAGATAAAAAGAAAGGGAAACAAGTTTATTCTGTTTTTGATATTTGCTTTAGAAATATACAAAGAAAAAAAGTTAAAGAAGAAGATAAAACTGGTAATAATATTGATTAGAAGAGTTATACATATACATATTTCTTTAGAATCTTCTACATATTAGGTAGGTTAGTTTTGAATTTTTGGTTTCGGGGCAAAATCAATGCGGATTCTGGTTTAAATTATGTGCATGCTAATATCAATTTGATTAAGAGCCATATATTATTATAAAATGTCCGTCGAAGTTGAACCGATATAATATATAAAATTATATTTTGCACGTTCCTATAAAAGAACCTTTTATTCTTGCAGAAGGAAACTTAAACAACGAGTTATTTAGATATATTTTGTTATTATGAATGGGTCCGGAAGAACGCCTACACATATGAAAAAAAAATATCATAAAAATATTTCTGTAAGGGCACAAGAACTTGAATATTTGTATTGATCTTTTTGAAGCGAGCCGCTGATAGTTTTAAAAAAATAACATACAAGTAGCTATGTGCAAGCAGAATTGAATTGTTTATTAAAAAATATACCGGAACCGGAAACTTGCTATTTCAAAATAAAATAATAAAAATAGTTGTGTTTGTTGTCATAACAATAATTGTTATTTTTAAATAAAAAATGAATTCAAACATACAAAAGTTTTAACAAAAATTACATATACATACATATGTTCAATTGAGTTTTTGTGGATTTTGTAAAATATACCTTTGATAAATACTAGTTGAAGTTCTTGTTAAATGTATTGTGTACTTATCAAACATTTTAAAAGAGGACTCAATTAAAGGTGTTTATGCAAGCTTAATTGTTATTCTAGAATGTACATACATGTGTTGAGATATTTCATTTTGAATGTTTTGTGTCCCTTTTAAGAAAAATATATTTAATGCCGGCCACACTGATAACATAACTTAATTACAATATTTTGTGTAAGATACAAACATTTGAAGTCAATATCATTCTTTTTTCCAGTTACTTGAGTCGAAAAAATATTTTCTATCAGTTTTTTTTTTTAAAACAGTTGTCAATTTAACTTTTCTAAATAATTGACTGAAAGTTACCAACAATATTTTGCACATGATAAAATAGGTTTGATTTTAATATCTGTTTTTATTACAGACATTTTTAATCGAAAACAAATTTTTACCAATTTTAATACCATTTGAAAGTTTTATTTTTTATTTCTTGTATAAAAACTCATTGAAGACCATTATATTGTGTTTTGTTTTAGCACACAATGAAATCATTTTGAAGTCAACACCTTCATTTAGTCACGAGGTATCGAGAATCGAAAATCATTTTTTATTAATTGTGTGTAGTATTTTTATAGAATTTAGTTTGTATAAAAAAAACTAACTGTTGAAAACGGTCCTTTTTGCATCTTTGGATATTATATATTATCTGTAAAACAAAACGTATTTGACATCAATAACTCTATTGTTTCTTAAGAACGGACGTACGAACGTCTTTCTAAAACCTTGAAACGTCGAAAAATGATAAAATTGTTAATTTTTTTTGTTCAATTCGACCAAGTTAAAAATCAGTGATGGCATATGTATATTTTGTTTAGTATTAACCAGATAGTAACTTTAAATAAGTATAATTTGATTTCGCTTTTAAAATAAATTAAAAAGCAAGATTTCCTAAATTTATGTTATACGCTATGATTCTCATCTTCTACTGTCTATTGGAATATTTAGGTGTATTTTGAAAAAAGTAATATTTATTACAAGGTATTGATTTGAAGAGTTATCCTAAATTATATATCAATTTGAAGGCTTTCAAGGTAGATTTAAATTGATGCATAAACAGTAATTTCGAGAACCTGCAAAGTTCAATATCAAATATCTCAAATTTCATTTGATACCAATTTTGTTCGTGTTAACTCTAGATGGGAAATATGTTTTAGAAAATTGAAACTTCAAAATTTTATTTATTTTTTGACCAATTTGAAAGTCATACATATGTATATAATAAATAAATTAAGAGGCGCACTAGTCCGTAGAGAACTAGGGCCTAGTCACTTATAAATCTCAAATATTCCTACAGCTTGTATGCCAAATATGCCAAGTATGCATGACAAGAATTATTACCCTTCCTCGCAACAGGCAGTACTAGTGAAACAAACTTTTTAAGCGGCACAGGGACAGGTTCCAAGACCTTAAGCATGATAGTCCTATGCATTTTTATGAATTTCTTTTTCAATTATTTATTATTAATTAATTTTCAAAATTATCTTAAAGCTAGAAATAAATTAATAAAACTAGCCTGCTTCGCTACCCGTGGGGATAAACGACCATCTTGCGCCATTTCTTGCACATATATATATCGTGAAACCCTAGCCAACGGAGTACAAAACAGAATTGTCTCGGACTTCTAGACGTTTATTTTCATTGTAAGAAAATCTTATAACTTCAACTTTTCAGGCCGTTCTGTACGCAAATAGATCGTCGGCGTACGCAATTGCCTAATTAAAACTAATTATCGGATCGCTGGTGTAAATGTTGAAGTCCAATGCTGAATGCACAAACCATCACGGGTACTATCAGTTGATTTGTCTTTATATTATATATATAATTCTTCTGTACATGTGTTTGTCACTGAAATCCTCCTAACTGGACTGGACCGATTTCCATAGCTCAAGAACCAGAAGAGATATCGACTTCAAATAAATTTTGTTATACAGATAATAAGGCAGAAAGATGCAGAAAGGGCTCTCAAGAAAATTGCATATGTGGTTTTTTTACTATAGCAGTTTAAAAAAAAGGTGAAAATTTTGGTTAAACCTAAATATCTCATGAACCAATGACGATAGAGACATGAATTAAATTTTATTTTATATATTGTAACGTAATACAAAACAAGTATATTTTTGGAAAAAAATCCAATAAACGGTTTTTTTTATAAATCAAAAAAACTGAAAAAAAAAATTTGTCACCTCAAAAATTTTACGACCAAAATATGATTTCATCTCCAAAACAATTTTTTGCAATAAAGAATAATGTTTTTGACATCTGATAAAATTTTGAGAAAAATCGAATTGGCAGTTTTTTTTATAAAAAATAAAAACATAAAAAAAAATTACCCAAAGTTGGGAAAAATTGAATTTCGACTGAAATATCTTTTCAAAAACTTGAGACTAAGGCTTAAAACTTATTTTATCTTATAAGAAATATTGTTTTCAATAATCAGTAAAATTTAAAAAAAAATCGAATTGACAGTTTTTGTACAAAAAATTAAAAACCTAAAAAAAATTCAACAAAAGTTCGTAAAAATTGATTTTTGAATCAAATATCTTTTCAAAAATTTGAGATAATGGCCTCTTACTCATTTTAACTTATAAGAAATATTATTTTCAACATTAGGAAAAACTTTGAGAAAAATCGAATTGATAGTTTTTTTACAAAAAATAAAAACCTAAAAAAACAATACTAAAACTTGGTAAAAATTTACTTCAGATTCAAATAGTTTTTCAAAAATTACAAATATTGGCTTCAAACTTATCTTATTTCACAGAAAATATTGTTTTTAATATTCACTAATTTTTTTTATAAAAATCCAACAGTCCATTTTTTCATAAAAAAATAAAATCTACAAAAAATAGTACGCAAAAATTGATACATATAGACAAACTTTTAAGCAAGGTAAATCTACAGATGGGATGGGAAGTTATCAGTGTGGGTCGCATCCCAGCCTCTTTTTTTCAGTTTTTTTTTTGATTTATAAAAAATATATTTGTTTGGTATCACGTTACAATATATAATATAAAATTTAATTCAAGCGTTATTGGTTCGTGAGATATTTAGGGATAACCAAAATGTTCACCTTTTTTTAAATTGTTATGGTAAAAAAACCACTCACTCACTTTTTTTGAGAATCCTTTCTGCATTGTTATCTGTATAACAAAATTTATTTGAAGTCGATACCTCTACTGGTTCTTGAACTATGGACGACGAAAAAAACGTCGCGAACGTAGGGACGCACGGACGACGACGGACGTACAGACGTACGGATGTACGCAACGAATCACCGACATATTCAGAACACATTACCAAGTGTATTGCCAAAACGAAATCATTTGAAGCAACAAAAATAGTTCAGAATGAGAATGATCGCAATTTTCAATCAAAGTTTAAGATTCAAGGACAATGAGTACAGAAAAATGTTTGTCGGGTCCTCTAGTATTTATATAAAGAATAAATACAAACAATAAAGACAAATTAAAAGTAATGATTTTTTTTAACTTTGAAATAAGGTTTAAAATGTTTGTATTATTGTCGATATCTTTGAAAACTACGTTATGAGATTTCAAATTGACACAAATATGAGCGTACTGACTACTCAAAGTGATTTCTAATGTCTGGTTAATTGAAGATTGAAAAATTATTGTAGTTTTTAGTTTTAATTCCAAAAAATTGATCTTAAGGTGTACTCTTACTCATTATAGCTGCGTTTTATTAACATCATGATCTGATCCGGATCAGATCATGATAATAAAACAGCATTGGATCATCATAGTTTTTATTATTTAAAGTTTGGTAGCAGAGTCAAATTCGTTCTTTTAAAAGTGACATTTCGAAGCAAAAAAAAAAACAAACACATACCAAAAATGGAAGCTCCACAACTTTTGAAAATGTTTCTTCAAATCACCATTGCACTCAAAGCATCCAGGAACGCTTTGGTCTCACATGTAGTCCAGATTCTTTTTGACCTTTTAATAAATGTGACACTTAAATAATTTAATTTAGAGATTGCTTACAATTTATTTGAACATCTTTTCTCCCATTTGTGCTGCAGCTTTCTCGATTTTATTTAAATAAAATATCTAATTACTTCATGGATTATATACCAAATAAAGAAATATAAAGCTTCTCGCTTTCTATTTAAAAAATATTTTATTTCAGTCAAATGGAAATGTTAATATGGCAATACAGGTTTTATTTAATTTGTTTGCAATGATACCAACATTTACGTGTGAAATTACAATGATAAAGCGCTCCTTGTTGTGAAAAAAAGAATTAAATTTTGGATCTCAAATTGAGATCCATACACAAAGCAGGATCTTGTGTTGTTGTTGTAATGCATGTCAATTCAAGATCCAGATCAGATCATGGTGATAATAAAACGCGGCTAATATTGTTTCACAGTCAATTTCTAATTTTTTATTTGCATTTTTGCAAAAAGACATTTACTTTTTTTTTTGTTGAAGATTCAAGAAAAATAACAGTTCAAGGGATTAAAATAAAACATCTACAAAAATACAATTTTAAAAGCAAACCAGTTACAGGAAAAAATTAACATTTTTAAATTAAAAAATATTCTTACTTGTTTTTCAATTAATTTAATAATAATAAGACGTTCTTATATTATTTATTACATGTTTCATCATAATTAAAAATTCCAAGAGAGTTCTCAAATTCCCATAATGTCTGTAAAAATTCATTTCGAAAGCCATATAAGTATCTACTCTACATAGATGTTTGATTTATGTAGTCTCCAAACAGCCAACCTTGAAAGTAACCGTTTTAAAAGTTTCAAAATTTTAAACATATCATGTTCTTCGTTAAAAGTTAATATTTTACTTTAACAGGGGTTGATTATAAGTAGGTAGTTCTTTAAAAATAATATTTTAAGGTAAGACAGTGAAAACAAAATTCTTTTAATAATGTTGTTAAATTTGTATGTTTATAAAAATAATATTAGACAGTACAATTTTGACAAAAAAAAAAAAAATCCATTGCATTATTGGATTACAATTAATTCCATATTCAGAATAATAACACTGGTCGGCAAAGTTCGCTGTTCTCTTCCTGGCAATAAAATTGTACTTTTCCAATAGCCTTAATTTAAATCCGACTTCAAAATGAATGTACCAAGTCAGGGGTGGAATCGGCTAAGGTGATTGTTGATTGTTGACAGTCAAAATAATCGAATCTGATCTGTGTAAGGTGATTATCAAATTGATACCTAAAAAGCTGCCACTAAAAAAAATTGATAGTCATTTTCCTACAAATATGTCGTTTCTGAATAGAGCTACCAGACGCTTACAAAAAACGAATGAAAAATTTTTTCAGTTACCCTTTTTAAGTACAAAAACACATTCTTGTGACCGACAAAGATTACGAAATTCGAAAAAAAAACACAAGGGAAATAAGAATGTTATTTAAACACAGCCAATTTGATACTTTTATTTAGATTTTTTATAGGAATCATTTTAAAATTTCACCATAGCAACAATGAATTGTGACAATTATAATCAGAAATTGTTCAATCGAATTGAATTGAGTTGAATCATCTTACACAGACGGAATGAAAATGATAGTCAAATTTGACTATCAAAAATATGATAGTCAATTATCAGCTTAGCCGATTCCACCCCAGGTTTTCAAGACTATCTAAATTTATGAAGTAGCTTTTTACTTGCGACATATAGGAACTATATGGCAAGTTTTGCATTCGTGCAAAATTTCGAACTCAAGATTTTAATCAAACATGACATTACGATGGTAGAGAAGTCGAAAAAAGTGGGTCCAGCGATTCCGTCCGGTCTGTTTTGTCTGTCTGTCCACGCTCCTACAGCCTAAACCATTGGGTCAATCGAGTTGAAACTTGGAAGTTAAGATTTTGAGCAGATTCGCGTTAGGTGTTTTTTTCATTTTTTTTTTTAAGATCAAAACTAACAGTGGCCCCCATACAATTTTTTTTGGTCCAAAAACGAAAATTCGAATTTTTTCAAAAACGAACCGATAGATTTTTTTAAAATTTTCTTTTTTTACTTTGCTTCTTTTAATAAGAAAAACATATTTTTGTATTGCTCAGGAAAGGTACCACTCATAGAACCGTTTTTTTGTTTTTTAATTTTCTCAGTAACTTATGAAGCGATTTCAATAATTTTTTTTTTGAACGAGCTCTTATACTGCCTTAACAATATTTGATTATCAAAAGTGCAATTTTTTTTTTTGATTGGATTTTTAAAAAAAATATTAAATATTTTTTTTCAAAATTCTATATCTCAAAAACGGGTCAACATTTTTTTACGAAATTCAAATGTAGAGCGTATATTTATAATCACTAAACAACTGCATATCAAAAATATTTTTAGAACAAAATTGAAAAATTTTATATATACAAAATTAATTTAAAGAAAAAAAACGCTCTAACGATTTCCGAAAAAAAAATTTGAAAAATCAAAGGTGTTTTGATTTATAAAATGGCATTTAAATTTTTGAAGACAAACTTATTTTTCAGGTAAAATTTTGAATCTTAAATTAGTTTTTTTAAAATTATTTTAACTGTATTAAATTTAACCCCCTCCCAAAAAAATTGAAAAATGGAGGTTTTTTCGACAAATCAAATGGTATTTATATCTTTGAAGACAAACTTATTTTACAAGTATATTTTTAAATCTTATAAACATAGGTACTTTTTTAAACAGACTCTTTGAATACAGGAGCAAGTTCGTGCGACCCAGTCGTGCATTTTATTTCAATTGAATCTGTGATGATTTTCTAAATCTATACAATCCCATCTTCAATAAGGGGGTATTCTAGTGTAGAATTTTGAAAAAATCAAAAATTTTGTTTTCATATTTCCAAATTTTAGACATTCAAGAATACGCGTTTAAAAGGATTTTCTAATATTCCTATTATTTCACAAGTTAATTGAAGGTCATAGAAACTGGTTTTGAAGGTCATAGAAACTGTTTTGTCCTTTTAGTTTTATTTTAAGTTACTTTTGTGGCAACCTTTATACTGAGTGGAAGTGGTAGCTCTGACAACGTGTCAGCAGGAATCGCTGATTAAAAATATGCACATACGTATTCTGTATCATTCTATAAGTAAAATTGTCGAAAACTTGTCTCAAAACTCTGAACGCGTTTTTCTCGAAACTACTTTTTTCGAGCTGGCGGTAAGATATATCGAGTTTTAATAGACCGATTTACTTCAAATTTGGAGAGGATGTTCTTTATACATCTCTTTATCGTGTGGTCCTTGCCTAAAAATATAACTTCTCATTTAGTATTTTTAAAAAATTCGGAATTGTTGAAAAATATGCAACAAGAACATTTTTTTTTCAAACTGCTGTCATTTTGTTAAAAAAGTTTTTTTTTTTTAACTTATTCCAGGGTGAAACAATAGCGACATCTATAATAATTAAGAATCCGTCTGGTTTTTGTTTTTCAGATCACCAGGAGGGTTGGTAGGATGCACGCCAGGACACCCTCTTTTATTTAGACCCCCCACTTTGACTGCTTGTAACTTTGTTAATTTTAATTTTTTTTTATTTAACAAATTAAAAATGATTAACAAATCAATAAACAAATGATAAAAAAATGTATATTAAAAATATTTTTTGTTTCCTTTATACAACGCTTCAAAAACCGGGCGAAATTCATGTCTCTACACTAGAATACCCCCATAAGTCAGTTGAAATATTTGTATTACCTCATACGATATTCGAAAAATATTCATAAGTTGTAAGATTTTACCTGTCTCAGAAAAAAAACTGAAAAAAACGTTAAACTATTTATGCTAAAACGGTTTGCAACAGAAAAAACTAAAACGGTTTGAAAAACTAAAACAAATAGTTAAAATTAAAGTTTGCATTGGAAATCAGGGGTGGAATCGGCTAAGGTGATTGTTGATTGTTGACAGTCAAAATAATCGAATTTGATCTGTGTAAGGTGATAATCAAATTGATACCTAAAAAGGTGTCACTAGAAAAATTTGATAGTCATTTTCCTACAAATATGTCGTTTCTGAATAGAGCTACCAGACGCTTACAAAAAACGAATGAACATTTTTTTCAGTTACCCTTTTTAGGTACAAAAACACATTCTTGTGACCGACAAAGCTTACGTAATTCGAAAAAACACAAGAGAAATAAGAATGTTATTCAAACACAGCCAATTTGATACTTTTATTTAGATATTTTTAGGAATAATTTTAAAATTTCACCATAGCAACAATGAATTTTGACAATTATAATCAGAAATTGATCAATCGAATTGAATTGAGTTGAATCATTTTACACAGACGGAATGAAAATGGTAGTCAAATTTGACTATCAAAAATATGATAGTCAATTATTAGCTTAGCCGATTCCACCCCAGCATTAAAAATTAAGTTTTTTAAAGCTATGAAAGTATCAAATTCAAGGTTTTCTGAAGGCTTCATATGTAAAGTTAAATAAAGACTAATAACTAATGAACATTTTTAAAAACTAAGTAAGATACTTGAATAATTTAAATTGTATCTAAAAGAGAAAGATTTGAACTTTTGTTGTTAAAAGATATTTTAAGCTTTAACTTAGCATTAAAAACACCGTTCTTAGTTGTTTTAAGCATTTTTAAAGGGACATATTTTATAAACGTGATTTAAAAGCAAAAATTGAAGTTGAGATTTGAATTCGGAACATCTTAATAATTAAAAAAAAATTCTTTGTTTGTGGGACAGAAATAAAAAAGGAAATTTTGTTGATCGATGTAATCATATTGTCATTTTAAGACAATTAAAGCATTTTTAAAGTTTTTGGATTTTGAAAAAAAAAGTATTTAATTCAATTTTCCCTTACATTTCGCAAGGCCATATATACATATATCATTGTTTGCTGCTAAAATGTTTCGAGCTGAAAAATATTTTGTTCACCTTTTTTGGATCATACAAAAAGCTGTCATTTTATTTTTCAAATTTATACCAATTTTGTATAATGTTGTTGTTAATGGGTACAAATTTAATTAAAAACGCATTTTTATTTGGAAATGTATAAGATTTACAATTTTTTTGTCAAACTGCTAATGTTAAAACGCCAAAAAACTTAGAACTATATTATACACATTCTAATACAATACAAGTGAATTAAATTAAATAAATTATACGGGATCAATTGACATTAACAAAAAAAAAATTAAGTTTTAGTACATAAGTACCTAAAAGATAAATCAGTTTTTTGATTATAAAAGCAAGAATATATGACCTAGTTGGGTACAATAATTTTAAACAAAAACCACAAAATAAAGTCATAATTATTTTTGCAAAAAAATTCAAAATTGCAGAAAATGAAATCAAAATTTGTTTAAAAAAATATGTATAATTGATTATTCCGACAAAAAAAAAAAAACATTGGCTTTATAAATTACTTTGAGGGACTTTTAAAATTGAATTAATTAGACACATAGTTAAGCATTTCAGTATAATTTGTTTATTATAAAAAGAATCATTTTACAAATACAAATGCATGTAGGTATGTATATTTTTTTGGAAATTCCATTCACCCCAGTAACAACACACAAAAAGAAGTTGTTTTTATTTATAAGTTTAATTTACATAAATTACAGAAACACTAGTTTGTTGAAAATTAAAACATTTTTTTATTGTGATTCGAATAAAACATAATAATTATAGTTTTTATGAGGGAGATGACTTAGCATTTATTATTTTGCTCATGTCATAATAGTTTATAATTTATAACTTTTCAAACATGAACTAATAATTACATACTTAGAATTGGTGAATAAATGAAATCAGAAATCACAGTCTCATCTTCTTTCAAGCCTAAATTTAAGTTATTTCTTGAAAAAAATATTGTATGAAAATATAATATAAAAATTGATGTTCACATAAGCAGACTTGACTGTGCTCAACTCACTTCATTCGTTATGTAATTACAATATGATCGAACAAAAAAATATTACTGCAGGCTTGGTTTTATTAAAACTTTGAATAAATTGAAAATCTATAGAAAAAATGCGAAATAACAAATTTCCATAATTAAATCATTATTTTAAATAAATATATGAGTTTTTATAAACGCTCGATTTTTGATCTTGACTTTGCTTCCTTACGGTACTGAAAAAAAAATAAATATAACTATGACTCAAAATAATATTTTTGGAGTTTTCAACAATCGCATGTTTTGATTTTTTTCTTTGATAAATAAAATGGAAAATAACAACATCTTAATTTATTTAATTAAATAATTATAATGTTTTGATTTGCAAAATAAACAGTGACGGAAGAAATAGATATACAAATATTGGTATTTCCAACACCTTCAATTAATTTCAAATTTAAACTAAATTAGAAGTATTTAAAAATAATGAATTGGCGAATTTTATTTAAGACAAGTCATTGAAGGCAAAACAAAAGAATATAAGAACCTCGAACTTTTTTGGGAAAACTCTTATTTTTATACGATTTTGTATTGTTCTTTTTCTGTAAAATCTTAGAAGATATTTGTCAAGTAATTAATTGTATGAACAGTTAGCAAAGTCATTGAAAACATTTATGAAATGCAGTTGTTTAAATTCAGAAGATTTGTATTCAATTGCATCGGAATTCTTTATAATCTTCTTTTGCAGAAGGTGTTATTGGTTCTGTGGCTTCCCCAAACCATTGTGTATCCAATTTATATGAAAGGTCATCTAAAGGATAACAAACTTTATTGCAGATTTTTAAACCAATTAATTTGCTATTTCCTATACAAAATTGTACTTTGGCAAAATTTGAAAAAGACCTTAGCATTGCGTGTGTGATGTGATGTCCAATTTATCATAATCCATTTAGCTCTGCCAATTTTGTGAGCTTGTAAACTTTAGCCTATTAGTTAGTCAGTTGCCTAAAAATCAACACGCACATTGGTTTTGACCTTCACAAATATTGTAATTATTTCTTCCTTCCGAAGTCTCGTTAAAACTCCGACAATTTCTGTCAATCTCGTCAATAATTATTTCTCCCTTTTAAATTGTTTCGCTCATGAAAAAAAAAAAATAGAAATAGGACAATCTTTGGCTTAAGGAAATAGAATTTTGTTGTACACATGTTCATTCCCTTAAATGTTCATAAATTAATATGTACATTGGTGAAATTCCATAAGGGATTGGCAGATGTACTTATGAACATTTCAACTTTGAAGGCCAGAACTTCTGGCTCAATAGCGGTTAACTATTCCACGAGAGCGTGATATGAACTATTGGTTATTCTTTTAACTAAACATAAAAGTTATAATGTCTGGTTAGGTTAGGTTAAAGTGGTTTTCCGTGATTGAATAGGACAAACTTAGGCCAGTTTAATAGCCCATTGTGATACTACATGAATCTTGAGGCTTTCTTCTAAGTTCAATGAAACCAGTCTAAATCCCTTACGAAACGTGAAAGAAGAATTATCTTAGGTAATTCTTGCGTTTTTGAGCTAGAGCAAGGCATGTACAGTACAGAGGGCGTGAAGAACTGTTTCATGGTCTTCTTCATCCATACAGCTTCTGCAAAAGTCATTTGAGAATACGCCTCGACACGTAACGTGCCTTCCTATTGGACAGTGCCCAATTATAACACCGATTATCGAGCTTATATGCGATCTGCTTAGAGATTACAAGCACCTTAAGCGCTTTAAATTTAGTTTAAGCCAGATGTTTTTTGTGACCTGGCACGTGGTGATGTTATTTCACCTGGTTGTTGCATTAGCATTGCGTCTTGCATTAGCAATAGTTTACGAACGGTATGCCAGCATTAGCCAAACGTGGTAGAACGGGTTGTACTGTACCATTTTTGGCGAGTTCATCTGCTTTGCAATTTCTTGGAATGTCTCTATGGCCCGGCACCCAGCAAAGGTGAATATTAAACTGTTGTGCCATCTCCATTAGAGATGATTGACAGTTATGGACAGTCACAGAGTTTGTGGAGACAGAGTTCAAAGATTTGAAAGCCGATATCAGATGTTGATATCACGTTTTCTTTTATCGCCAAAAGTTCCGTCTGGAATACTACAATGATTATGAAGGTGTAAAATTAGATTGACTCGTCCTCACGAATGCCCTATCCTCCCAGAAAGATTCTGAAGGTATAGAAATCTTTGACACTTTTGTCGAATTGCAGTTGAGGAATGGTGTAGCCTGTGTGCTTTGGATTTGCTTCTAAATACCTAAGAATTACGGAGTGGTTAACATCACTTTATTACGTTATATGTAAGAAAAAAGAATTTCTCAACATTCAAAGTTCTAAGTTCAATCTTATCTAAGACTTTCATATGCTGTTATAGAAAAAAAAAACGTCACTCTATACGAATTTGTATTAGAGCTTTTGGGTTCAATTTGTTTTTAATAAAGTAATAATTGCAGAATTAAAGGAGTATGCTAAGAATAGAATGTTGCTTATATTCATTCTGCAGTGTGGGTCGCATTTCAGTCTCTTTTTTCTATATACATAATTCTAATACTATGGTTGGGTTCCACTGGAAGGGGAGAATACTTTACGTATGTGAATTTTAATAACTAGAAATATTTTGATATGATAATTTTCACTACTTAGATATGCTTTCACATAAGTTCTATAGAACAAGTAGTTTTTTTTAAAAGTAAACGACTGTCAAAATTGATGGTTGCCGTACTAATTAAAAACGAATCATTGATTAGCAGAGATTTTTAAAAAATGACTGTCTAAATCAACCAAACATTTAATTTTTTTTCTTTCACAAAAAAAATTCTTGTGAGCGAAAACTTTCTAGAAAAATGTAATAATGTTTTAATATTATCACATTGCAGCCAATCTAGTACTTTTATTTTGATAGATTTTACCATTATTTTGAAAATTCAAGTTGGAAATTGTTCTATCAAAATGAAATGGGCTTAATTACCTTATGCATACATAAAGTAAGTTAAATGATAAATAAATCACCTTTGTTGATGATTCCCTGAATTCATAACTTATTTGTGTCAAACATCATAAACCTACTGTTTAAAGTTAATATACTGTTAATGTTTAAAAATTCGAATCCGAGCTTTTAACTTATTTATTCTTTGCACCTGCAGCATTTTAGGAGGTTAATAAGCATTAGATTTTGACTACTAACATTTTGCATACTTAGTTCAGTAAATAACAGTTTTCGGATTCAGCACAAGATTATCTTTGATTTCAACGTATTGGTTTTAAGATAACCATTTTTGTATTAAAAGTGCGTTTCCTTGAAGTAGCAGATTATTAAATTTGACGGTATTTTATATAATATTTATTAAAATAATCTACTCAGTGAAAATCAAACAAGATTCCGTAAGTGTTTTTCCACTTTTCTGGTTTCAAACAGAAACATAAGTAAAACAAGGCTGCCTCCTTAGTCCACTATTTTTCTCTTCTTCTTGGATGACTGATATGTACAGATTACACCTGCCAGGAGGAATAGGAGGAATATCTTATGCGGAAAACAATACGAATATGATGTAACTGATGTTACTTGTGGAATGAGAGCAAATCAAAAATCTGAAACGGAACTGGCGGTTTGCAAGATATGAGCAATAATACTGTACAGAAACGAAGAATTAGAATAGGTTAAGCAATATAAGTATCTTGGCGTCCTGCTAACCCCCAAATTTCCTTCGTATCTAAAAAACTGCAACAAACAACATTACTCGCACACGGGAATGATTGAGAGTTGTAAGTCACTAGGCCCTAGTTCTCCACGGACTGTTGCGTTACCCAATTTATTTTATTTTATAAAATAATTTACAAAAGTTTATTTAAAACACATATTTCCTAGGAATTGTATATAACTGCTTAACAATGCTAGGAAATGTGTTAAATTAATATTATGTGTATCAAAAATCTGGGAAAAAAAATCATACCAACTAAAAATGAAATAAATAGATTTTTTTCTTAATTTTGTATTACTTTATTTTTTATTTATTTGTACAGGGTAAGCTGGAGTGACACTTAGAATTACAATAATATTTGATTTTTGAAGCACAAACATTTTGATGAGTTACAACCCTTTTTGTAAAGACATTTTTTGAATCCTTGTCCAATCCCAGTTGATTGGATATTCACAACTGTGCGTAGTGAAATTTCGGTACTAGAATAGGTACTCCTTTGGTATCCAGAATACCTCTTGAGCACACACTGAATTCAGATCTAAAATGTTTTATGATTCCATTGAATTTGTTGTATTTAAAGTTACACCTATAATAATTCGGGCGTCACCACGTCCTCGGTCGACTTCTAGTACGGAAACCCTTACAGAAGTTCCTATGGACACAGAAGGAAACTTCTTGGCACTTTTTTCCTGCCTGTTGTTGCAGATTTTGCTTAGCAGAATGATGATTTTTTTGCACTACTAAATTTTTTGAACACAATAGACAAAGTAGTTTGTATTTTCTTTGCCTCTTCTGCAACAGAACATATTGCGTGGAGATGCACATCCGCATTGTTTACAAGTATGATCTTCGGTCTCTTCTTTTGAACAGACAATGCATTCCTTATCATATGCACTGGCTGAAGGTACTGTACTGGTCTCACACTGATCTAAATTATTACAGACTGGGATTGGTTCTATCATATTTACATTAAGTTTAGCCGTTTATGCCTTGGGATCTTCTTCAACATTCTGTTGAAGGTTTTTAATGATTTTCTCTAAATCTTCTTCAGTTTCGATGTTTTGGGTGAAATCATTTGGTAACTGTAGACCTACCTTAATTTTATACCCTCGCTCCAATGTAAATTATTATTGTCTTGCATCCAAGTGGTAAGCATATTTTCGATATCCTGATTCGCCATTTTCACACTTCTCTGACAGATAATGACGGATTATATACATTTCCGATAAAAAGTGGAGAAGTATAAAACCTAGGATTTATATACAATTCTTATTGCTGCTTGGGAGATGTATAGAATTCCTAGGCAATGTGTATGGAAAAAATTAATTCACACTTTTCCTGGCGATTTTTGGCATTGTATACATTTCCTAGGAATTATATATAAGGACGGATTACATACATTTACGGTAACATATATATATATATATCATTTCTTAAAATGTAGCTAAAGTAGGTTTTCTGAAGTCAGACCATACTGGTTGATTTTTCTCTCATTGGATTCAAAATGAATAGTTGTTTTTTGAATCATGTTTAATAAGGTTAACTTTAAACCAACAAAATTATTAAGATTTGATAAGATTCCACATTTCTTCTTTACCAAAGTATTTACTAATATCTAATCCATACATCTAAATAATAAGAAATCCAAGTGTTGATATAGTCTGAAAAATGTATTGTATATGAAATTGTGTATACCAAAAAGCCAAAATATTCAGATTTATACATCTTTTTTTCATTCAACTTCTAGCTCAAATATCTCGAAATATGTAATAATATAAACATTTTCAAAAATTTTACACTGAACAATGGTTCTTGTCCTTTTTCCTAAGGAACTACAATTTATTCCCCAAATAAAATACGAGTACATACATATGTATGTGTGAGTTTTGTTTCGTTTTATAAATTATTAAATAATTCAGGACTTGCCACAAAGCATATTGTATTTACGATTTTTCAAAGACTTATTTCAGAAATGAATACTATTATTTGAAATCTTGTGGCGTTTATATATTTTTCTGTTAATACAAGTGCTTTTATACCAAACAAACCAAGTATCACCCTATTTCAAATACATTCGCCAACAAAAAAAGCTTTTAACAAGCGAATAGAACAAGTAAACTAAACTAAAAAAGTATATATTAAGGCGCTGTTCGTTTCAACAAATTTTAAAATTTAAACTAGACTATAGTAACCTTTATTTTTGACTTAGTGTTTTAAGCTTATTCTTAAATATTGAACAATACAATCATTTAGGATTTGTTTCAAAGTTAAGATATTCGTTGTTCCTTGAGTATTTTTTATTTTTGTTCAGAAAATGTTGGTGTTTTCTGTTCTGAATAATCAGAAGTTTATTTTAAAATGTTTCCAGTGTAAATAATTTTAGTTTGTTATTTTAAAGGAGCGGTAATAAATAAATCAAATTCTATTTATTCATTAAAAACAAAAATGTTTCATAGAAAATAACCTGTCAAATGTTTTAGTTACCAATTTAATTGTTGCCATTTGTTCTTTATTATTTTAACGGTATTTTAATTATCTCATATTCTATTTAAATAGAACTGATGTGACTTTTTGTTCATAAATAAAGCTATTAAATTACCTTATCTGTGTACTTTTAAAAATTGAACAACATATAATTATAAAATGTTATTTTATTTTCAAACTAAATGCGTAAGTGGTGAATGAATTTCTATTTAATTATTATTAATTTTATAATTTGTTTACTTTTTTAGACACTTGTTGATCTCAATTAATTTCTATTTATTGCTAATTTAAGGAGAACTTTATTATTAATGAATCAATAGCATTTTTAAATGGTAGCAGTTTTTAACTAGAATTACTCTATGTACGTCTGAATACTTATTTTTAATAATTAAGTTAAGGTATCAATTTTAAACTGTGTATAAAGCGTGTGATAAAATCTATATAGATACATATTAGGGTTGCATAGTTCAATTAAAACGGAAACACTTCCAGACAAACAGTCTAGTGAAATAAACTTACTTAAAATAACACTTGAAATTATAAATGTTATAATCATTTTTAGCCTTGCAACAATTAATGGGAATTAAATAATTTTTTTTTCAATGAAGCTTATAACTTAAGTAATTTAGTTTAAATTCCTTTTAAAAAATCATTTAATACTAATGGAGTGATTTTAGACATGGATGTCTATGCGTTTTATTTATTTGCAAATTTAGGAAAATTATTGATTGATTGTAAAATATTACATAAATCTACTAAGAAAAACATTTTTCAAAATTATTCAAGGAATTATCACCTTTTATCGAAAATGACTTTTGAATGATATTTTATAAAAAATTCTTCAGCGCAGCAACCTTGAAAATTTCGAATCCCTCTTAAAACTCTAAATGAACTTAAATTAAAATTTTGTTGTCTGGCAGACCTCGTAACTTTAACAAAAAGAATGCTCAGAAAACTTTGTATCTTTTATTCGTGGTTAACAAAACTCTTAACTCGATTAAATCCTGTTACATTTGCACGGCATAACTATTAAACAAATTGTTAAAAACTAATAAAAACTTGTCGGAGAATCCCAAAATTTTTCAATTTAGAACCGTACAAAAAAATTAATCCAAGAGGAAAGCAGCTTGTTCAACAAGCTATCCCGGACTATGAGAAGACTTCTGAATAGCAGTTAATAATTATATTACTTATTAGTATTAATATCAAACCCAATACAAGACATCGTGACAGAAAACAAGAGGTGAGCAGAGAATGAGAACGTTAAAGTATGGAAGCAAATGTTCAGCATTGAACTGAGCAAGAGACAGTCCTAAATATAAAGCTGATGGTGCCACGAAGACAATTTCCTAAAATAAAAAGAGGCTGGGATGCGACCCACACAGATAACTTCCCATCCCATCATGTCAATTAGTCTTGCTTATAAAGTTTGTAGGTTTTCGTGTTTTGTTAAAAAAGTTTTCAGTTGAATTATTCTAAAAATTACAAAAAATATTTTACATATGATGAAATGAGATTTTTAGTCGAAAACCAATTTCTATCAATTTTAGTAGCATTTCTTGATGCTTTTTCTTTCTTTTATAACAAATGAAGATTGAATTTTTCTAAGAAAATTTATCACAAAATGAAATCATTTTGAAGTCAATACCTTCATTTATTCACGAGATATCGAGAACCGTATATCAATTTTTAACAATTTTTAGTAATGTTTTTTTTTTAGGTTTTTATTACAAAAAAACGATTTTTCTAAAAAATTTACAGGATGTCAAAAACGTTATTCTTCGTTGCATAAATTTGTTTTGGAGATAAAATCATTTTTTGTTCGTAAATATTCGAATTGACAATAGTTTTTGTTTCAGTTTTTTTGATTTATAAAAACATCCGTTAATTGATTTTTTTCCTAAAATATGTATAATAGTTTCGTATAACCTCACAATATTATAATATACAATTTAATTCAAGTCACTAGCGTTACTGGTTCGTGAGATATTTTTGGTTAACCAAATTTTTAAATTGCTATTGTAAAAAAACCGCGCACTCAATTTTTTTGAGAGTCCTAACTGCATCTTTTTGCATTATTATCTATATGACAAAATTAATTTTAAATCGATATCTCCACTGGTTCTTGAGATATGGACGACGAAAAAATTTTTCCGAACGTACGGACGTACGGACTAAAAATCTTGTATTTAGACTTTAGGCAACGTGAAAAATTAATGTCAAGTTTTCAATTCGACAAATCGGACTAATTACAACAGCTTCCTATGGGAAGTTAAGAAGTCAGCAGATGCCGAAAAAACAATTCCCTAAAAGAAAAAGTCAACAGGACTTAAAAGTTTTTTTTTTGCATTCCTTGTTTGAATTTTTTAACTCCCTTCCGAATATGGAATCCCATTATTGTAGGCCAAGTATTGCAAAAAGTTAACTGGAATCAATTTGGCTCTCCAAGGCTCATTTGTTAAAAATAAGTAAAACCTTCACTGAAAAAAGTGGATGACGATGAAGCACGAAAAAAAAACTAGCAGATGAAGGTAACGTTGATGAATGTATTTTGATTTTGATAATGGATCTTCATTCGGTTCTCTTAAGGCCTAAATCTAATATTTTTATTTTTTATTTTATTATTAATTAACATATAATAAATTACATATTAACTTAATTATTATAAAGCCATAGCCACCAGGCTTTCAGCTAGCCTAAATCTAATATTTCTACCATGTACTACAAAACTTATTCGTCCACGATTTTATTATCTTCGACATTCAGCCCAAAAAAAGGGTTATTACTTTATACTTTATGTAAAATCAAACGAAACTTAACAGCATGGTAGTAAAATTTATAGCAAATTTTGTATCGGTACAGATAGATAATACTTCTGTAAAACGAATTATTTTTATATTGCCCAAAATATAATAGAAACTCTACGTTGGCCAATACGATACTTTAATCTTCACTTTCACATAAAGATTGAATGAAAATTCGTATAAAAAGGTCATACTGAGATTGAGGCTGACTTGATGCATTCCTGTATTGAAGGTATTTATAGAAAAACGTTCCATCAGCTGGCTATATTGATATCTACAGAAAAGCAAGAGGCAGAATATTAGGATCACACCTATTTCTTCACTTTCACTTCCGTTGCTTTCTTCAAGCCTATAAGGCCAGGTTACTGCCATAGTTGTAATTAAATATTTGGATTCCGCTATTTTCTCCATACTAAAATTCAGTGACTTCTGAAATCTATTACCATCAAGATTAAACAATAGACATTTCAATAAAGTGCATTTTTCATTTCTCTGAGTTCTCTTCCTCAATTTTATCAGGAAAGAATAAAAATCACTAGGAGAAAGTACAACGACTAGCAAGACTTGAGAACCTCATTGCCGAGGGATTGTCATGATATTTATGATAACATTCCACACAATAATTAACAAAACTGTATGTATTTATGGATTTAATATACCTATGTAAAAAACAATTAAATACCAAATGAAAGATATGCATACACATAACTTATAACTTTTTAATTTTTTTTTACACATGCTCACTATTGAGTTTTTCAGAAAACCTCGTAACAGAGAAAAAAAAAGAGGCTGGGATGTGACCCACACTGATAACTTCCCATCCCGTCTATCGATTTGTCTTGCTTAAAAGTTTGTCTATATGTATCAATTTTTACCAAATTTGCGTACTAATTTTTGTAGATTCTATTTTTTTCTGAAAAAAACGGACTGTTGGATTTTTATATCGAATGATATATGAATATCGAAAACAAAATTTTCTGCGAAATAAAATAGTAAGTTTGAAGACAATATTTGTAATTTTTGAAAAGCTATTTGAGTTGAGTCGAAAGTAAATTTTTACCAAGTTTTGTTATTTTTTTTTTCTTAGGTTTTTATTTTTTGTAAACTGTCAATTCGATTTTTCTCAAAATTTTATCAAATGTTGAAAACAATATTTCTTATAAGTTAAAATTAGTTAGAAGCCATTATCTCAAATTTTTGAAAAGATATTTGAGTCGAAAATCAATTTTTACCAACTTTTATTAATTTTTAACTTTCCATAGGAAGTTATTGTAATGGGTCCGATTTGTCAAATTGAAAATTTTGACATTTCTCGACGTTTCAAGGTCCCTAGAGTCGAAATGAAAGATTTTTAGAAAGATGTCTGTGCGTACGTTCGTACGTCCGTACGTCCGTACGTTCGCGACGTTTTTTTCGTCGTCCATAGCTCAAGAACCAGAAGAGTTATCGACTTCAGATAAATTTTGTTATACAGACAATAAAGCAGAAAGATGCAGAAAGGGCTCTCAAGAAAATTGCGTGGGTGGTTTTTTTACCATAGCAGTTTAAAAAAAAGGTGAACATTTTGGTTAACCTTAAATATCTCATGAACCATTGACGCTAGAGACTTGAAATAAATTTCATGTTATATATTGTAACGTGATACAAAACAAGTATATTTTTGGAAAAAAATCCAATTAACGGTTTTTTATAAATCAAAAAAACTGAAAAAAAAATTTGTCACCTCGAAAATTTTACGACTAAAATATGATTTCCATTTCCACCAATTTGGTGCAACGAAGAATAATGTTTTAGACATCTGATAAAATTTTGAGAAAAATCTAATTGACAGTTTTTTTACAAAAAAAAAACCTAAAAAAAATTTATAAAAGTTGGTAAAAATTGATTTTCGACTCAAATATCTTTTCAAAACTTTGAGATATTTGCTTTAATTTACTTTTATCTTTCAAAAAATATTGTTGTCAACATTCAATAAAATTTTGAGAAAAATCTAATTGACAGTTTTTTTACAAAAAAAAACCTAAAAAAAAATTTATAAAAGTTGGGAAAAATTAATTTTCGACTCAAATATCTTTTCAAAAATTTGAGATAATGGCTTCTTACTAATTTTAGCTTATAAGAAATATTATTTTCAACATTTAAGAAAAATTTGAGAAAAATCGAATTGACAGTTTTCTTACAAAAAATAAAAACCTAAACAAAAAAATTAATAAAAGTTGGGAAAATTTGATTTTCGACTCAAATATCTTTTTAAAACTTTGAGATATTGGCTTTAAACAACATTTATCTATTAAAAAATATTTGTGTCAACATTCAGTAAAATTTTGACAAAAATCTAATTGATAGGTTTCTTACAAAAAATAAAAACCTAACAAAAAAACAAAACTAAAACTTGGTAAAAATTCACTTACGACTCAAATATCTTTTCAAAAATTAAAAATATTGTCTTCAAACTCTTTTTATTTCACAGAAAATATTTGTAGAAATTCTATTGAGAACAGGATGTTCGCAGTTGACTTAAAGCTTCAGGAAAACAAGTTGACTATATGACTATTAACAAGCAAGTAAGGAAATTTTATTTATGAAGAAAAATATACAAATTCAATGAATATCTGAATGAATAAGTTCTTAAACATAAAGTAGAATTATACAAAGTAGTTAAAGTGAGATGGTATACTTAAAGGTAAGTGTTGCATTAAATAATTCATATTAACAATATTGTTTTCGATATTCAGTAGTTTTTTTTTTATAAAAATCCAACAGTCCGTTTTTTCATAAAAAAATTAAATCTACAAAAAATAGTACGCAAATTTGGTAAAAATTGATGTTCGGTTCTTCATATCTCTCAAATTAATTTCATTCATCCAATTTGTAAAAATTTCAGAAATGCTACTTAAATTGGTAAAAATTTGTTTTCGACTAAAAATCTATTTAATCAAACTAGATTTTCAAACTAAACTATTTCTTTATATGAAAAATATTGTTGTTAATTTTAAAATTTGTAAGAATAATTCAACTAACAACTTTTTTAACCCAACACGAAAACCTAAAAACTTTTAAGCAAAACAAATCGACAGACGGGATGGGAAGTTATCAGTGTGGGTCGCATCCCAGCCTCTTTTTTTATTTTATCTTACTTAATTTTATTACTTTATGTTTTTTATTTTATTTTAATTTATTTCAATCATTTATTATTTTACTGAATTTTTGTTACAAAAATATGAGTGTAGTTACTATTTTTATTAAATTTAATAATTTAATAAGATATTTTGAATAATACCAAGAATTAGTATAATTCAATCCTACAAAAGTAAAAAAGGACATTTACTGTTTTTTTTTTTTAATAAACTACAGAAGCACCAAAGCCTAAATCTATTTAAACATAAGAAGAATTACAAAAACCCTTTGTGAGTATTAAATTGAATGCAAAAAATACATAAATAATTTGTAAATATTTCTTCACACTAAATGCCATATTGGTTCTTAAATGCTTTTGGCTAAGTACATATTTTCTTTGAATAAAATAAAATGGAAAAATATTTCTGTTTTATAGTTTCCTCTTAGGCTATTAACAAAACGAATTCGTGTAGGTACCAAAAATTAAACAAATTCAAATATATAAAAAATAATATTTCAATAAATATTTTTTTGACTTAAGAACATAACACATCCGCTAAGAACAAATCCTTGAATGAATGACAACAACAAACAATTTTTTAAATATTTATATCTCTTTCCGCACAATGTGCAAATGATGTATTCTACATATTTGAATAATATTAATTTAATCATTTTGTTCATATTATCATTGTCAAAAGAAAAAAACGACATGGAAATTGAAATATCTACAACATAACTTGTTTTGATATGAGATAGATTGTATTAATGAGACTCTTATACACCAGGTACGTCTAAGAGTCTAAAAAGGTGTGTTGTTATCACAGATTTATGTGATAATTAGATACACCAACAAAAATATTGAAGAACGAATTTATGTGAAACATAGAACGAATATTTTGTTCCTTTTTTCTTTGCTTAAATGCTTGTGTTAAATGCAAAATTTTAATCTTCCAACTTATAATTTTGTAGTATTATTTAACTTAGTTATAATCCAAAGAATATGATTATATTTCACATGTCTAATTTTTTTATATCTTGGGGTGGACATTTTAAACAGCTGACAGTTTTAATCTTGAATATTTTATAATTTTCTTATAATTTTTAAATTAAATCAACATAGAAGACTAATACTAGCCAAAGATAAGTTGTGTTTTAGGTTGATTAGAAGATTCTGCTTTAAGATTCTAGAAAAATTAAATAATATTTTAGTAATAATAATGATTGTACATAGTCAACTTATTTGATCTTAAAAGCGGCGTGGATTGTTATAATATTTTATAATTCTGCGACGCTGAATTTAAATCGAGCTACTAGTTTCCTCTTGTGTGGCCAGCGGAAATATGAACGAAGTCTAGACTGCCTAAGAAAATATAGAGGTGTTAGAAACGAGGTGTTTTGTTTATTTAAGCATATGCAATGCATTGAGGTGAAAGACAGAGCGTGGTAAGGTACTCCACACTCGCGTAGTGTTGCTAAATAACTAATTTCTATACTTGACAGTAAAATCGAAGTTAGACTCAATGGTAATCTAATAAAGGCTTTCCTAAAAGCGCGAGTATTTAAGTTACACCGTAGGGATCAGTGAAAGATTATTATTGTTACCAATTAATTCAAAGTACAAATTAATATATAATTTGCTGGAGCAACTACCCAGAGAGGGGAGTTATACTCAAAATTTGGCGATACAAGAAGTTTTTCTCCCCCTCTGATCTGGCTGTTATCTACAAAACTTATATACATCCAAAGCTTGAGTATAACTCCCATATCTGGGCTGGTGCACCTGCAACCTACTTAAGCCTCTTGGACAGCATTGAACGTAGAGCATTTAAATTAATCGGTGATAACACCATCATAGGATCATTTACGTCGCTTGAACATCGTCGTAAAGTTTCTTAGCTCACTCTTTTTTACTGTTATTTTAACGGTTTATGCTCAAGAGAAATAGCCAGTTGCATTCCTCCCCTTAAACAGTTCAACCGTAACACTCGCGCTTCTAGGAATGCTCATCAGTATACCCTCGAGCCCAACTTTGGTCGTACTGTCAAGTATAGAGATTCGTTATTTAGCCGTACTACGCGAATGTGGAATGCCTTACCACACACTGTTTTTCCCAGCCATTGCAATATTCAGGAATTCAAAACCAATGTGCACCGACACCTCCTTTCAACCTCTCTCTCCTCTTCCTAGTGCTCACACTGTGTCTTTACATAATAAGGGTAGTAATATCCGGGCTTGATATACAAAAAAAAAAAAAAAATGGACGTATGTATATAGCTTTTGTAGATAATACCTAGTATTGAAGGAATGAATAATGTCTTGTACAGTCTCAGAAGCCCCAAAAATCTTGGCGACACCAAGTATTTGATGATTGTAGAAAAAGTGGTTGCTGATGCTGTTAATGTTAACAAAGGAATGTTCTGTTTTATTGATACTATTGTCATTTATAGAAAGTGGCAAAGGGGAAAAGAGGTTCATCTCGTTTTAACGATACAAGATAGCATTTGCTTTTTAAAGCTTTGATTAACAATACTGGATAGATCAAAATTAAAAGAGCTTGTTGTATTTTTTCAGATATAGCTCCACTTCTGATGACGGGAGATGTGAGTCTGGAAACTCTTAAACCAGAAGTTGTAATTGAAAATTAAGAAAAGAATTTTTGACCTTTAATATTATTAAATCAAATAAAAAAAAAAAAACAAGACCGGGATGCGACCCACACTGATTACTTTTAATCCCTTTTGTCGATTTGTCTAAGACATTAACAAAATGTGAATATCAAAATTGTGTGTGAGATATAAAAAATATATATATATCAATATATTTCTTTGTTATTTTAATACCTTGAGTCAAAAACCAACTAATAAGAATTAGTTTTTGTTGTTTTTGTAAGTTTTAGTGTTTTGTAAAAATAAATTGTCAATTGCATTTTTCTACAAAAAAAACTATAAGTGGGTAAGTAGTGATAAAATAAGTTTGGGTTCAATATCTGTTTTTTCCAGTAAACTTTTTAGTCGAAACTCCATTTTTACCAAATTTATATAAATAAAAAGTTGCTGGGATGCGACCCACACTGATAACTCCCCATCCCGTCTGTCGATTTGTCTTGCTTAAAAGTTTGTCTATATGTATCAATTTTTACCAAATGTGCGTACTTTTTTTTGTAGATTTTATTTTTTTATGAAAAAACGGACTGATGGATTTTTATAAAAAAAAATTACTGAATAGCTATCGAAAACAATATTTTCTGTGAAATAAAATAAGTTTGAAGCTAATATTTTTAATTTTTGAAAAGCTATTTGAGTCGAAAGTAAATTTTTACCAAGTTTTAGTATTGTTTCTTTTTTTAGGTTTTTATTTTTTGTAAAAAAACTGTCAATTCGATTTTTTTCAAAATTTTACTGAATGTTGACAACAATATTTTTTGAAAGATAAAAGTAGCTTAAAGCCAATATCTCAAAGTTCTGAGAAGATATTTGAGTCGAAAATCAATTTTTACCAACTTTTGTAAAATTTTTTTTGGTTTTTAATTTTTTGTAAAAAAACTGTCAATTCGATTTTTTTCAAAATTTTATTTTGAAATTTTTTTTTTATTTTTTTTTAAGTTTTTATTTTTTGTAAAAAAAAACTGTCAATTCGATTTTTCTCAACATTTTTCTTAATGTTGACAACAATTTTTCTTATAAGGTAAAATTAGTTGAAAGCCATAATCTCAAGTTTTTGAAAAGATATTTAAGTCGAAATTCAATTTTTACCAACTTTGAGTAATGTTTTTTTTGTTTTTATTTTTTATAAAAAAAAACTATTAATAAGATTTTTCTCAAAATTTTATCAGATGTTGAAAACGTTATTTTTCGTTGCACAAAATTGTTTTGGAGATGAAATCATTTCTTATTCGTAAAATTTTCGGGGTGACAAATTTTTGTTTTCAGTTTTTTTGATTTATAAAAAAGACTGTTAATTGGATTTTTTTCAAAAAATATACTGGGGTGGTATCACGTTACAATATATACTATAAACTTAAATTCAAGTCTCTAAAGTTATTGGTTCGTGAGATATTTAGGGTTAACCAAAATATTCACCTTTTTTTTAAACTGCTATGGTAAAAAAACCACCCACGCAATTTTATTGAGAGCCCTTTCTGAATTTTTCTGCCTTATTATCTGTATAACAAAATTTATTTGAAGTCGATATATTTTCTGGTTCTTGAGCTATGAACGACGAAAAAAAAGTCGCGAACGTACGGACATCGTTCTAAAAATCTTTCATTTCGACTCTAGGGACCTTGAAACGTCGAGAAATGTCAAAATTTTCAATTCGACAAATCGTACCCATTACAATAATTTTTTTGAGAAAATTCGATTTTTAACCAAACAATTTGTATGGGGTCTACTGTTATTTTTAATCTTTAAAAAATCAATTTTTAAAAGCTTTTGATTTTTATAAAGACGTTATTTTTCCTTAAATGAAATTTTTGTGGAGTTAATATCGTTTTTTATGCGTTAAATATTAGAGGTGACAGATATTTTTTTCAGTTATTTTGATTTAAAAATAAAACCGTTAATTGATTTTTGAATTGAATTTAATTTTTTCTAAATTATACTAGTTTGGTATCCCGTCTTATTGTATAATATAACATTTAATTGAAATCAGTAGTTTTCGTGAGATATTTTGGGTCATTTTGGTTGGAATTTTTGAATTGCTACAGTCAAAAAACCACCCACTCAATTGATTTTTTTTTCGTCGAACGTACAAACCTACACACGCACACACATGTGTCTCTCTAAACAATTTTTGATCTCTAGGGACCTTGAAAAGTCGAGAAATATCGAATACTTCGAAAACAGATACAAAATGTTGGTGTTAATGTAAAATAATGTTCTTAGAAAAATCCAAGCGGTATTTTTTTTCTAAAAAAAATACAAACTTTCCAGGCAGACGGCAGAAGCCATGCTTTAATGATTTATGTATAAAAATAAATAAATGTTTGTATCATAATGAAGAAAAATAAAATCATCATCTATCTATCTAAAAAAAAAAAAAAAAAAAATAGGCTGGGATGTGAATGTGACCCACACTGATAACTTCCCATCCCGTCTGTTGATTTGTCTTTCTTAAAAGTTTGTCTATATGTATCAATTTTTACCAAATTTGAGTACTATTTTTTTTTTAGATTTTATTTTTTATGAAAAAAACGGACAGTTGGATTTTTACAAAAAAAAATACTGAATATCGAAAACAATATTTTCTGTGAAATAAAATAAGTTTGAAGCCAATATTTTTAATTTTTGAAAAGCTATTTGAGTCGAAAGTAAATTTTTACCAAGTTTTAGTATTGTTTTTTTTAGGTTTTTATTTTTTGTAAAAAAAATGTCAATTCGATTTCTCTCAAAATTTTATCGAATGTTGAAAACAATATTTCTTATAAGATAAAATTAGTTTGTAGCCAATGTCGCAAAGTTTTGAAAAGATATTTACGTCGAAAAACAATTTTTACCAACTTTTATAAATTTTTTTTAGGTTTTTATTTTTTGTAAAAAAACTGTCAATTCGATTTTTCTCAAAATTTGCTCTAATGTTAAAAACAATATTTGTTATAAGTTAAAATTAGTTAGAAGCCATTATCTCCAATTTTTGAAAAGATATTTGAGTCGAAAATCAATTTTTACCAACTTTTGTTAATTTTTACTTGCGACATATAGGAACTATATGGCAAGTTTTGCATTCGTGCAAAATTTTGTCTGTCTGTCCACGCTCCTACAGCCTAAACCATTGAGTCGATTGAGTTCACACTTGAAAGTTAAGGTTTTGAGCAGATTCGCGTTAGGCGTTTTTTTATTTTTTTTTTTAGATCAAAACTAACAGTGGCCCCCATACAATTTTTTTGGTCAAAAACGATATTTCGAATTTTCTCAAAAACAAACCGATAGATTTTTTTTTAATTTTCTCTAAAATTTTATTTTTAAACTTGGCTTCTTTTAATAAGAAAAACATATTTTTGTTTTGCTCAGGAAAGGTACCGCTCATAGAACCGTTATTTTGTTTTTTAATTTTCTCAGCAACTTATGTACTGATTTCAATAATTTTTTTTGTGAATAAGCTCTTATATTATCTTAACAATATTTGATTATCAAAAGTGCAATTTTTTTTTGTTTGGATTTTTAAAAAAATATTGAATTTTTTTTTTTCAAAATTCTATATCTCAAAAACGGGTTAATATTTTTTTACGAAATTCAAACGTAGAGCGTATATTTACAATCACTAAACAACTGCATACCAAAAATATTTTTAAAACAAAATTGAAAAATTTTATATACATATAAAAAATTAATTAAAAAAAAAACCGCTCTAACGATTTTCGAAAAAAATTTTTGAAAAATCAAGGGATTTTTTATTTATAAAATGGCATTTGAATTTTTGAAGACAAACTTATTTTTCAGGTAAAATTTTGAATCTTAAATTAGTTTTTTTTTTAAATTATTTTAACTGTATTGAATGTAACCCCTCCCAAAAAAATTAAAAAATGGAGTTTTTTTCGACAGATCAAATGGCATTTATATCTTTGAAGACAAACTTATTTTACAGATATATTTTTAAATCTTATATACATAGATACTTTTTTAAACAGACTCTTTGAATACAGGAGCAAGTTCGTGCGACCCAGTCGTGCATTTTATTTTTTTAGGTTTTTAATTTTTTGTTAAAAAAACTGTCAATTCGATTTTTTTCAAAATTTTACTCAATATTAACAACAATATTTTTTGAAAGATAAAAGTAAATTAAAGCCAATATCTCAATGTTTTGAAAAGATATTTGAGTCAAAAATCAATTTTTACCACCTTTTATTAATTTTTTTTTTAGTTTTTTATTTTTTGTAAAAAAACTGTCAATTAGATTTTTCTCAAAATTTGATCAGGTGTCAAAAACATTATTCTTCGTTGCACAAAATTGTTTTAGAGATGAAATCATATTTTAGTCGTAAAATGTTCGAGGTGACAAATTTTTTTTTTTCAGTTTTTTTAATTTATAAAAAAAAACCGTTAATTGGATTTTTTTCCAAAAATATACTTGTTTTGCAATATACAATATAAAATTTAATTCAAGTCTCTAGCGTCGATGGTTCATGAGATATTTAGGGTTAACCAAAATGTTCACCTTTTTTTTAAACTGCTATGGTAAAAAAATCACCCACGCAATTTTCTTGAGAGCCCTTTCTGCATCTTTCTGCCTTATTATCTGCATAACAAAATTTATTTGAAGTCGATATCTCTTCTGGTTCTTGAGCTATGGACAACGAAAAAACGTCGCGAACGTACGGACGTACGGACGTACGTACACACGCACGCACAGACATTTTTCTAAAAATCTTTTATTTCGACTCTAGGGACCTTGAAACGTCGAGAAATGTCAAAATTTTCAATTTGACAAATCGGACCCATTACAATAACTTCCTATGGGAAGTTAAAAAAAAAAAAAAAAAAAAAAAAGGTAATAAAATTTATAAAAAACGTTTTTTTTTTTTGTCGAGAACAAAAACAGATATTCAAATCAAACTTATTGTATCACACGGAAAATATTGTTGCTAACTTTTAGCATTTTTTTTTCGAAAAATTCAAGTGACAATTTTTCTTACAAAACGCGAAAACCTACAAAAACTACAAAAAACCTGAGAATCTTATAAAAAATGTTGTAAGTAATGTTTTGTTATAGTTTTAGAAAAATCGAAAGACGCGCACAGGTTGAAAGTTATAAAATGTTGATCGCATCCCAGTCTCTTTAATTTACATTTTTTGGGCTGAAAGAGGAAATAAATTATTTATTTTAACAAGAAAATTAATAATCCATTTGATGAATTCTAACAAAAATATGAAAAGCTGTGGTGTCATTTAGTATAAAATAATATAGATGGTCGCCTTTCCTTTAAGTAAAAACAATATTATTATAGTTGCTCCAAAAGTGTCTTAGGCATCAATCAATTCCGACAAAAGTCAAGGTTTGAGATTTGGAGCATTATTGTTTTAATTTGAACTCAATTAATTTCTAAGAGCTTAAATATTTAAAATCATTAAAAATGATTAAAGAATATTTAAAATCTTGAAAAATAATTAAATAAGAAAGAACCGACAATATTAAAAGTTCTAGTAAAAAAAAAGGAATATTTTAAGGTACGTAAATGCATGGATGAATCTAAGTATTGTAATATATTTGCTAAAAACAGAATACGTCCAAGTGATATTTAAAAAAAAACTGAGCTAGATAAGTCAACTTTTGGACTTGTCTGTTATCAATTTAATTTGTGTTATGATCTAAAAATTCAATTCTGGAGAAGTCTTTAGTTTAAATTAAAATATTTATTGAAACTCCTTTAACCAATACCCTAAATAAACACAATACACAACATGTAACTAGTACTGATTCTGTTTTTATCTAGCCATTTATCAATTTCAATTGTCTTCCTTTAAAAAAATATTAACAAAAAAGAATCTTATTTTAAATAATTATATTTCCTTAATTACTTTTTATTATTTTAAAGGAGAAGAAAGAACAAAAGGAAGTCTTACTTCAGCAATTACAATATTTGTAGAATAAATTATTGATTATTTAGTTAAGGTTTTCGGAAACTTTAATTTTTATAAGATTTTGTGAATGCATTTTGTTTATATTTACGATTTTAAATAACACTAAATCATTTACTTACCTTAAAATTCTGGGTCTATTTTAAAAATGTTTAATAAATAAATTAATTTATTGCTTCTGTCAATTTTATTTAGTCTTCTTAAAATTGTTTTAACATTATTAATATTAACTACATATATCCAACAAAAAATGTACAATCTTTCAAAATATTTACACAAAATGCATTAACAAATATTTTCACACGAGGATGATCTTATTTAAACAAATCAATGATACACATTAAAATTTTATTTTAATAACACAATTTTCACTAAGGTGCCATAATTCGTATGCGGATCACAGATCCGTAATGTTTGTTTAAAATCTAAAAGAAAACTAATTTCTTTATAGAAAGAAAAAAGTGCCACAGGCTTAATTTACATTATTATTTGTATAATAATACGTCATTATCTTGATCAAGATAGAAACGTATAAAAAGTACAAAGTATTAAGTATCCCTTTTATAACGACACACGTAAGAAAAATATTTATTTTTTCAATTAAATGACAAGAATTAGACGTTAATTAAAGAAAGAAATATTGATAGTTCTTGTTATGTGACACTTAACTTAACTTAACTTATTTGATATAATTTTTTATTTCCGTTTAAAAGGAGCAATTTAAAATTATTATCAATTTGTAAATGGAAATGTACCCAACCTTACATATACATAGAATATATGAATTTATTACCTATTAAGTATTTTTAGAATTCGAAAATGATGCAGTCATTTTTTCATTAAGCGAAAAAAGGAAATAAAAATCAACTCTTTATAATTACCTACTTTCTTTCTAACTTGCAACATTTAGGCACTATATGGTTGGGCTAAGTTGATGGGCTGGCAATTGATAAAGTTATCGTAACACTTAGATAAATGTAGATCCGTTGTGATACCCTAAGCCTAAAGTATTGAACTTCCCTTTGTCTGGTTACCAATGATGCGCTTTAATCGATAGGATGGGATGTTTGTAATTGAGTCTATATACTGGAATTATTCAATTTCGAAATTATCGTCCCCAGGTCCATCAGCTCTCTCGTTCACAGGGACATCGATGTGACCTAGCGCTCAGCAGAGTCTAATGTTATGATGTGAGCTAAGAACTTGTGATAGCGCTATCATTGAGACCTGTTTTGTAGCGTATGTCACTGCAGAATCTACCGATGTGGCTGGTTTTTCAGCAACTGAACTGGCTCAGCCGTAAGGCACTGTTTGAAGCAGTGCCCTTTACATATGGGTCCAGAGGTAGTATATTGGGAATTGTGTCTATTCCTTCAGCAGAAGTGGTTCTCCTGTAATACCTATACATTCCATTCTTTGTACCCTTGGAAAATAAATAAATTGGGTGGCTCAAAACTCCATTGAGAACTAGGGCCTAGTGACTTCCAACTCTCAACCACTTCTGGGTGCGAGTACTGTTGTCAGGGATGGAGGAGGGGACCTACAGTTTTAAGCCGAATCCGAACGACTAATTTGAGAAAGCACTTTTCGTGACAAGAATTACTCTTAGAGAATTTGTCAATTCCTCGCAAGAGGCAGTACCTGTGAAAAAAAAACTTTAGATGACCTCTGGCATGACAGTCCAACGCACTAACCATCATACCACGGGTACAACAAAAAAAAAGCTTACTCCTTTTTTTGTTTAATAATTAAGATAATATAGGGTTTTTAAATTGGCGCGGGTAGATTTTGGTGCACCAAGGCGGCCATTTTGTTTCATCATGGCAAGTTACACGATTGAACAGAACGTTCAAATGATAAAACTTTATTATCAAAATGAGTGTTCGTTAAAGCAAACGTTGCGCGCAATGCTCCCATTTTACGGTAGACGTTGTGGCCCATCACAGTCGACTCTTCAACAATCAGCCAACACCCGTACATTCAAGGAACGCAAGATCGGTCGAGAACATTCCCGTGGTCCGTGAAAGTTTACAGCAGAGCCTGAGGCAGTCTATTCCTCGCCGTGCACAAGAACTCGGCCTTTCGTAGAATTCAACTTGGCGAATTTTGCGTCAACACTTGGGCCTACACCAGTACAAGATCCAACTGATCCAGGAGCTCAAAGTTCATGGCCATAGACAACTCCGGCCGTTTATTTGCTGACTGGGCTTCGAATCGTTTGGAAGAGGACCCCAATTTTGCCCGAAAAATCATCTTAAGTGACGAGGCGCATTTTTGGATGAATGGCTGTGTTAACAAGCAAAATTACGGTATATTGGACGACACCAACCCACGCGAGTTTCACCAGGTGATAATGCATCCTCAAAAAGTTACCGTTTGGTGTTGATTTTGGGCAGGCGGTGGCGTAATTGGTGGGTACTTTTTTGAAACCGACGTTAGTGAGGTGGTCACCGTCAACAACGAGCGCTACAGAACGATTATAATTTATTTCGTATGGCCCAAATTGAACCATTGAATTGAACCTAGATGACATGGGGATGGGGTTCCAGCAGGACGGGGCGCTACGTGCCACACAGCAAACACCACGACATCTACACACAACATCTATCCACCCTTATTAAAATTCTACATTGTATTGACTACTAAAAATGATATTGACAGTGGGTGTATAAACAAAATACCTATAGATAGAGGCCGAAAGATGATGATATTATACAGGTTTTTGCCATTCGGCTACTATTAATTCACAGTAACTTTTGCCAGGATATTTCATGTAGTGAGGTAAAATTTCAATGTTTTCTGCCTTTACCCAGTTTGAGTACCAAACTTGTGTACATTAAATGAAAGAATTCCCGAGCACAGTTGTTAGTACTGTTAGTAGTGCCTCATTATTTTTAGCTTTTAGGTAATGAAATACCCGTACAGCCGTAAGCATTCTATTCTTAGAATATGTATATAAAGTATTGTGTTATTCTATCGCTACCTATGTATAATTAATGAAGTACCTTGTGTTTGCAATAAATTGTTAGTTTTAGTGAGCAAAATAAAGTAGTACTAGTAATCCCCGCTTAGTTGCACCTCGCTTAATTGAACATTCCGCGTAATTGATCGAAAAAATTGGCTTTGAAAATTTCCCGTATTAGTAGCAAAGCTTTTAAGACGGTTAATTGAACCCCGCTTATTTAAATTACTCGCTTAATTGATCTTAAAAATATGCAGCAGAAAAAGTAAATACATGGACATTTTTCGGATAATTGGACGGAAAAAAAATGATTGTGATTGAAAAAACCAAACCGCCAAGGTGTTTTAAAAATAAGGTTGTACCTTTGCAATACTTCTCCAACAAAATGGCATGGATGACCCCAACATTTATGGGTCCAAATTTTATATAAATTTGACGAAGAAATGATAAAGCAGAACAGACAAATAATTCTTTTTGTTGCGGCAATGCTGCCTGTCATAAGAAGTTGGACGATTTAAAAAATATAAACGTGAATTTTGTACCCAAAAACACAACGTCTATCATTCAGCCCCTTGACCAAAGTATTGTTCATTGTTTCAAAGCTTACTATCAGCAAAATATAATAAGGAAACAAATTACAGCCATCGAACGTGGCAAGACTATCAAAGAATTTTCGAAGTCGATCACATCTTTGCAAGGAATGCACATTAGCATAAGCCACAAACATTCTTTGTGGTTTATAACACCTTCTACTATAAGAAATTGTTTTAGAAAGTTAATACTGGAAATATTTTACTACTAAACCTACATTTGCAAGTTCTTTTTTTAAAGGCAGGCTTCATCCAAGAAGCAGAGCAGCCGGAAAATGATCTCGTAGTCATAGATAACGTTCTTGAGGACAATGCAGATTTGAATGCTTATTTGGCATGTGATGACATAACATTATCATGTTATGGCGAGCTAACAGACGCCAAAATTAAGTTAACACTGAAATGTTTATAGAGTAAATTTCTTGGATGAATATTTTATTATTTAGTTAACCTACTCGTGCAATTGCACGGGTTTCGCTTAATTGAACAGATATGTCAATCGAGCGGGGTTTCGCTAATTGAACCACCCGGATAATTGACCGAAAAATCTGACAAAATGGTCAGTGCAATTAAGCGGGGAATACTGTATATGATATACCTTTTTATACCTATTAATTATATATAAGATTTTAACGATTTCGAGTTAAATAAAATAGTTGCAATTTGAGAAACCTCCAAATCCAAGTTTTTTGTTTTCTTTGGGAAGAACCCTGGCCACCGACGAGCCTCGTACAAAATAGCATAATAATAGAAAATCTTTTTCCAGTTTACTTGTACTTATTCAAAAATTTAGCACTTCTACTTTCTTAAATGATCCTATAATGTGTTTAACCATTTAATAACTTTTGAAAAGATGAAGAATGAATCATAAATAATTTTCAGAGGTTAATAATTTTAATTTAGTTTATCGTACCACAAAATATGAAAATGATTATGTAAAAACTGTCTCGACTATATGAAAAAATATTAATTTGTTTTCTCCAGCTAAAATATATTTAACTTTATGAACCTTTTCAAGGCCTTTCAAACAAACTTCTATGAACTCCTTCAAGACACGTTTTTCCAAACTCGTCCCATTAAATGTATCAAGTTATTTGTATTACAAATACATTTACAATTGACAACTTAAATCGTAGATTTTTTTGTCTTCATTTCAAGCCTTACAGTTGTTGATAATATGAAATATTTTAAATAGTTCAACAGCCCTTATTCCTTAACTTGTCATTCTAGATCACGTAAAATTCTTCCAAGTTCTGTTTTACAAATATTTGCTACATCTAAAATTCTAAATTGTAACTTTCAGTTTTTTTTTATTTTTTGAATATTCTTCATTCCAATGGATGTCAGGAAGTAAATTTTCAGAGTTCAAGATCAACAAAAAGTAAAATTAGTTATCAATATACTCCAATACCTACGAATACCAAAATATCTTAATCTTCAACCAAAAACTGTTTGCGTAATTAACTTTGCAAACAAGTTTCTTTTGATCATGACTTTGAACCTTGAGTTTACGGTATATCTAATATGAATTTAATTATAAAACAAACGAAAAAATTAACATTAACATAAGCTCTAGCCATCAGCAAAAGGGCTTTTGCAGACTTATAGTAAAGCAAATGGCAAATGAAGCATGGCGATGATGACTAGTTGTGAGAAAAATAAACAATAAATAAAATAAACTTCAAGAAAAAATGTTTGCATATTAAAAATATTATAATTTGAATATCTTTTTGTTTAGACTGAAACGAAACTGTGACCAAAACTTGTGGAAACTGATTACTATGAAAAATTTTACATTGAAGATGTGAAAACTTTGTTTCACATTTTTTGCTTTTGAAATTAAAAACCTTAAAAAAGAACACAATTTCGTTCGATGGTGTGATAGTGAAAAATTTATTCATAATCTTCTATATCCGATTCACCTTAAACTTTTCGCAAAAAAAAAACAAAAAGACCAACAAAAATAATTCCGCAAACTAGCACCATTCCGGATGTCGTAGTTCGATGCGAATATAATTAAGTGGCATTCAGCAAATGTATCTCTTCCGGATTGATAAAACAATCACGAAAATCTCAAAATTGTTTAAAATTTTGAACGAGTCAATTTAAAATAAAAAATGACCCTAAGCAAAGTGTGTCATGGAAATGTACAAAGTTTGCAGAATATAATAATTTCATTCATAGAATCCAATTCCCCTCCATTATTTGATTGTCATTCATTTGTTATTAAGATATTCTTTGTATTAACTCTTTTAATCAACAAATGATTTGGTCTTAATCTGGCTGCTCATTGGTCTAGAAAATTTGACAATTAAAATAATAATAAATCTTGAAGAAAACAGAAATAAAAAACTTCTAAGGTAATTTGTTTGGTATATTGAAAAGAGCACACAGTTTTTTTTTTTGTTAAATCTTTACGAATTGACCTTTAGGTCGTGTAAACTTGACCCTAGTGGGTTACGGACATTGACCGTTGGCGTTGCCTAGATTTAAGTTTGTCGGTCAATGTTGTAAAAGGCGTAAGAAACTGAGATCGTAAAAATGTTTTGTTTTTCCATTTGATTACACTTTTTTTTCTGAGACATCAAGGTACCAACGCTACGAAGAAATATATTTGATGGTTTTTTAACTCTTAAGGGAATTCGAAATTAAGAGAATTAGTATGTCTATAAAATTATTGATGATTAATAATAATTTGTAGAAAAAATTAAGCAAAGATTTTGTCGATGAAGTTCGATATTAATCCTTTTTAAAAACGAAATGAAATTAAATAAAAAGACGGCAGGCTTGTAACATAATGCAAGCTTTTGACAAACAATGCAATCATTATAAGTCATTTACTGAATTCACATACAAAAAAAGACTGCAATCACTTTTTCTCCAATCATTTGATTACAATCAATTGTTGCAATCATTTGAGACTTCATGTATTCTTTGCATTCACTTGAAGTCTTTTTATTAAATTGAAGTCTTTGAATTCTTAGGTTTTGTTAATATTTTGCTTAGAACCTTTTTTCTTACACGTAATCGATTCTTATCGTATTCATGAATGTTTATTTTTTCATTAAAATATATTTATTTAATTATTTGAAATGTTTCAGCGCATTATTATGTACGTACAATATTCCAATCATTAAAAAAAACATTAATAAAACAATTGCACCGATAAATCATGTTAAAATAAGGTAATTTATACAATTCTTAGCATATTTAAATATGTTTTTTTTTTTTAATTTTTGAAAGCAGTATACTTTTAATATTTAAGGATCTTAGACAATGTTTGCTATATGAATTTATTTTTTATACATAAATGTTTCCTTTCCGCTTGTAACCAAAAAATATATTAAACTATTATTTGAAGACAAATTACAGAAATATTCTTGAGCAGTATATTTGAAAGATTGATACTACATAATAAATAAAATAAATAAATTAGGTGGCGCAACAGTCCGTAGAGAACCAGGGCCTAGTGACTTACAACTCTCAACCATTCCTGTGTGCGAGTACTGTTGTCAGGGATGGAGGGGACCTACAGTTTTATGCCGAATCCGAACGGCTAATTTGAGAAAGCACTTTTTCATGACAAGCATTACTCTTGAAGAATTTGTCAATTCCTCGCAAGAGGCAGTACCCGTTTTTTTTTTTTTTTTTTTAAATTAAGGTGGCACAGGCAGGGATCGAACCCAAGACCTCTCGCATGACAGTCCAACGTACTTTTTTTTTTTCCAAATTCATTTTTATTAATTCATTCTTAAGACTATCTTAAAGCTAGACAAAAATTCATAAAACTAGCCTAATTATCCATAACTTACAACTAACTTACTGGACCCATACGGACACTCTAAGTTAAACAATAATACTTAATGCTAATGCCTTTCGGCCCTAAGATCTATTTAACTTCAATTCATTTTATTTATTTTTGTATTCATTAGAAAATTTAGAAAAAACTAATGTTAATATCCTTTTTTATTTTTACTTAAAAAACTACTTAAAATAAGGTCCTTAATATAAAACTTAAAGCTAACTAAAACTACCTATTCTACCTATAAACTACTTAAAACTAGAACAACCACAGCAGCAAATCTAACTATCTAACGTTTTTTGTTTTTCATATTTTGTCTTTTTTGATTATTCCATGTTTTTTTTTAATTTTTTTTTTTTGTATTTTTTTTTGTATTTTTTTTTTTCTTTTTTGTATTTTTTTTTGTATGTTTTTTTTTATGCCACCATGCCTATTCTACTTAAAACTAAACCCTATAAAACAAGTATGTAAGCCGGCCAAGGCTTAAAACCCCATCCCGACTACTCACTATCAAGTGCCGATTGAAGCCACCAAAACTGGTTCTCCTGCTTCACCCTATCAGTTCGGTCCCGTTCGGACACAGCCCTACTGAACCGAAGGAGCTCTGCTCCGCCTTGTGCCATGACGTCCCGATTGTACAGGAGTCGCCTATCCACGGTTCGTCGTCTGACGTGGTAGATTAACGGAACTGCCAATCTATCCTGTATCAGACCGCATCTATCTAAAAAGAGGAATGCCTCTGGTGGAATGAAGCCGCTCAAGCGCGCACTTTCAAAATACTCGTCGTTCGGATAGAACGCCCCGAAAATTAAATTGTTGGTCGAAGACATAGCTCTTGCAATGTGACCTCGAACGAGTTTTATCACGAAATTGTCAATTCTGTTGATTCGAGCCCCGTTGTATAGGACCTCGTTGGAATAGTAATGCACGTAAGAAGATTCGGCTGTTCGATATAAGCCGGTACAGCGTCGTAAACACTGCCGCTCGAACACCCGAAATTTCTCCATTCCCCTTCCCAGTCCAACGTACTAACCATCATGCCACGGGTACTACATAATAACGTTTTTTAAATACATAATTATACCAGTTTTGCTTAATACAGGGGTGAATTGGAAGCTAAAAGACCAAAGACTATGATTGAAAAATTGTGAAAAATAAATTAAAATTTAAAATACAGATTTGTATATATCACATACAGTCAAACTTCCTTATAACGAATGGTCATCTGATGATTCCGATATCTCAGATATAATATGATTCAAAATTGTTGTCGTCTAAAGAAAGTTCAGTTTGGATCCACTGCAACATAATCATCAAATGTAAAAATAATATGTTAGTAAGACTCTTTTAAAGTTGCTGTTGTTCTCATATAAATAATAATCTCATCGTTGACTAAGGAACTGAGTCTTCTTGGGACCAAATATCAAAAGTATCAAACCCATTTTGTATGTATTTATTTTATAACGAAGCACCAAGCCTTGTTATAAACATCTGAAATGGCATCCAAAAGATTTTATTTTTTCTTACGTGTTTTTTAAAGAACACATTTAGAAAAGACCATTTTCGTGCCTGTTTTTAATCGTTTTGGGACACATCATCATCTACGTGAGCCCTTTCCCCACATAAAGTTTTTTGTTTGATAACGTACCTATACGGATTTTGTTTGTAATCGAAATCAAAACGTTTTGTAGTAATTTACTAGCTTACAGTGTTTAAAATTTATCAAGTCATCCAGTACTACTTTTAAAATTATGTTGTCCCAAAGATTCAGAAAAATATTAAGCTTTTTGTTTGATAATAGAGCACGGGAGTGGTAAATTTATCTCCTGTTTATCTGCATCCATTTAACATCAACGTATAGGATATTCCTTAAGGGGAAGGGGAACAAAATGAAATGCGCCATAGAGAGAATACCGTTACAAGGAAGTTCGTTATAAAGATGTTTGACTATATTTATACCCCCATTTTCTCAAGTCCCATGCGTTTTTTAAAACTTAAAGCTTGTAAAACAAATATATTAAATACAAATAAAAGAAAACCAAAGGCAAATTAATATATGACGGATTCCACCCTATTTTTTAAACATTTTACTATAATAATTGAAATTAAAAAATAACTATGTTTTAGTTAAAGTTCTATTCAAAATACATATACATACTACAGAAAAAATTATACCTATAAAACTACGTGTTTTAAGGCTTTCCAGTTTTTTTTCAGTTCTGTAGCTCATTTTATTCACTTCCCATAGGAAGTTATTGTAATGGGTCCGATTTGTCAAATTAAAAATGTTGACATTTCTCGACGTTTCAAGGTGCCTAAAGTCGAAATAAAAGATTTTTAGAAAGATGTCTGTGCGTGCGTGTGTAAGTACGTTCGTACGTCCGTAGGTTCGCGACGTTTTTTTCGTTGTCCATAGCTCAAAAACCAGAAGAGATATCGACTTAAAATAAATTTTGTTATACAGATAAAAAGGCAGAAAGATGCAAAAAGGGCTCTCAAGAAAATTGCGTGGGTGGTGTTTTTACCATAGGTGAAATTTTGGTTAACCCTAAATATCTCACGAACCAATGATGCTAGAAACTTGAATTAAATGTTATATTATATATTGTAACGTGATACCAAACAAATATATTTTTGAAAAAAAATCCAATTAACGGTTTTTTTATAAACCAAAAAAATGAAAAAAAAAAATTTGTCACCTCGAAAATTTTACGACTAAAATATGATCTTATCTCCAAAATAATTTTGTGCCACGAAGAATAACGTTTTTGATATCTGGTAAAATTTTGAGAAAAATTGAACTGACAGGTTTTTACAAAAAATTAAAAACCTAAAAAAAATTTAACAAAAGTTGGTAAACATTGATTTTCGACTCTAATATCTTTTCAAAAATTTGAGATATATTGGCTCTAAATTAATTTTATCTCATAACAAATATTATTGCCAACATTCAGTAACATTTTGAGAAAAACCGAATTGACAGTTTTTATTATAAAAAATAAAAACCTAAAAAAACATTACTTAAAGTTGGTAAACATTGATTTGAAAAATTAAAAATATTGGCTTCAAACATATTTTATTTCACAGAAAACTTTGTTTTCGAACAGTCCGTTTTTCCATCCTAAAATAAAGTCAACAAAAAATAGTACGCAAATTTAGTAAAAATTGATGTTCGGTTCTCGATATCTCTCAAATTAATTTCATTCATCCAATTCGTATTTGTTTATTTAAGAAATTAAAAAATTTAAGAAATGCTATACTAAAATTGGTAAAAATTTGTTTTCGACTAAAAATCTGTTTAACAAAACTAGATTTCGAAATTAAACTATTTCTTTATAGGAAAAATATTGTTGGTAATTTTGAAATTTGCAAGAATAATTCAACTGACAACTTTTTTAACTCAACACGAAAACCTACAAACTTTTAAGCAAGACAAATCGACAGACGGGATGGGAAGTTATCAGTGTGGATCGCATCCCATCCTCTTTTTTATATTTTCTTACAGATGAAAAATAACAGTAGTCCCCATACAAATTGTTTGCCCAAAAATTGAAAATTCGAATTCTCCCAAAAACGAACCGATAGATTTATATTAAATTTTCTCTAAATTTCTTTTTCTAGACTTGGCTCCTTTCAACAAAAAAAACATATTTTTGTATGCAGAAGGGTACCTACCCACTATAGAAACGTTATTTTGTTTTTAAGTTTTCTCAAGAACTGATCAACCAATTCCAAATTTTTTTTTTCTTCTGTGCTCTGAAAAATATTTGATAATCAAAAATGTCATAGTTTATATTTTTGATAAAAAAAAATATTAAATACATATTTTTTCGAATTTCGATATCTCGAGAACGGATCGTTATTTTTATAAGAAAATTGAAATGTTAAACGTACATTAATAAGCTCTAACAAATCGCATACTAAAATTATTTTCAAAACCAATTAAAAAAAATGTATTTTATGTATAAAAAATTAGTTACAAAAAAAAGCTAAAAATTTTGAAAAGTTAAGTTTTTTTTGAGATATCAAATGACATTTAAATTTTTAAAAACTAGCATTTTTAAATCTTAAAATACAGGAATTATTTTTAAACAGACTCTTTGGATACATGAGCAGGTTCGTGCGATCCTATCGTGCACTTTATTTTGTATAAGAAATACATAAATACTTTCAAAAAATGCTGCAAATATTGGAATTATACTTATTAACTTCCCATAGAAAAATATTGCAATCGGCTCGTTTTGTCGAATTGAAAATTTTGACATTATTTGTCGACGTTTCAAGGTCCCAGAAATAAAAAAGGCTATAATGGAACTTGGGAACGAAAAGAGTAAAGGCAGTGATGGAATCGAAGCCGAAATCCTAAAATATGGAATTGAAACGTCTTCAGCGTGGCTTAAAGATATTTTCAACGATGTTATGGCTACTGGAGAAGTTCCTATCCAATGGACAAAGTCGTACATCACTCTATTGCACAAGAAAGGGAAAAAAGATGACATCAACAACTATCGTCCAATAAGTCTTATATCTAACATCTACAAAATCTTTGCAAAATGCATCTTCAAAAGGCTGGAAGTAGACCTCGGACAACATCAACCAGTGGAGCAGGCAGGTTTTCGATCAGGTTTCTCAACTACAGACCACCTGCAGGCAGTTAATCAAATCATCGAAAAAAGTGGAGAATACCGATTACCGGTTTATTTCATTTTTATTGATTTTAAAAAGGCTTTCGATACCATTAACCAAGACTTCATGTGGAATGCACTCCTTAACCAAGGTATAAATTGTCGTTGGGTTAGAATTTTCAAAAAAATTTATGACTCTTCCACTGCTCAGATAAAAACTGAAATATTTGGAGAGCCATTCAAACTTCAAAGTGGAACTAAACAAGGAGATCCAATCTCACCGCCTTTCTTTGCGGCTACTCTAGAAGAATGTTTTAGAAAATTAGATTGGGAACACATTGGCATAAAAATCAATGGAAAATATCTTTCAAACTTAAGGTTTGCTGATGATATTATTTTGATGAATGATAATCCTGAAGATCTTCAAAAGATGATAAACGAACTCATTCTCGAATGTTCTAGGGCAGGGCTTCAAGCAAACGAAAACAAAACCAAAGTTATGACAAATGCGACCAAAACACCTATGTATATTAATGGAGAGCTGATCGAATATGTGGAGGACTTCATATATTTAGGACAATTAGTATCATTTAACAATAGAGAAGAAAAGGAGATCTCTCGAAGGATAACAAACGGATGGAGGCAATTCTGGGACGTGAAAACTATGTTGGACTCGAATATCTCAAACGTTACCAAGAAATACATTTTCGATTCCACAGTTTTACCAGTGCTAACATATGGCTCCCAAACATGGACGAACAACGTTGCAATAAAAAGGAAGCTTTCAACAACTCAAAGGGCAATGGAAAGAGCAATGCTAAAAATAAGAAGATCTCAGCGAATCAGAAATGTCAACATACGCTCATGGACAGGATTCGAAGATGTTATTTTGAAGACAAGAAAGCTGAAATGGGACTGGGCAGGACATTTTATGAGGAAGTCAGATGAAAGGTGGTCAAAAGAATGTACAGAGTGGACACCGTTTAGTGGTACCAGATCAGTTGGGCGTCAGCCAAAAAGATGGAGAGATGAGCTTCATGCTTTCGACAGACTTTGGTTTCAAAAAATTCACAACAGAAACGAATGGAAAACAATGGGGGAGGCTTTTGCCCGTGCATAACTATATTTTTGTTAAAACAAATCAATTTGATTTATATAAATATTAATATTATGAATTAATGAAAAAGAAAATGTAATTTAGTATTAAGGCAGAATAGCTAATAAATAAATAATAAATAACAAGGTCCCAGAGTCTAAATAAGAGATTTTTGGAGATATGCCTGTGCTGTGCGTGCGTGTGTACGTACGTTCGTAGTTCCATAGAAAATTTAAAAAAAAAGGTGAACATTTTGGTTAAACTAAAATATCTCCCGAACCAATAATGCTATCGACTTGAATTAAATTTTATATTTTTTATTGCAACGTGATACCAAACAAGTAGATTTTTGGAAAAAAATCCAATTAACGGTTTTTTTTTATAAATCAAAAAAACTGAACAAAAATATTTTTCACCTCGAATATTTTACGAACAAAAAATGATTTTATCTCCAAAATAATTTTGTGCAACGAAGAATAACGTTTTTGACATCTTTTCAAAATTTTGAGGTATTGACTTTAAATTAATTTTATTTTATAAAAAATATTGTTTTCAACATTTAGTAAAATTTTAAGAAAAATCGAATTGATAGTTTTTTTTACAAAAAATAAAAACCATAAATAACAAAGGTTACTAAAAGTTGGTTAAAATTTACTTTCGACTCAAATATCTTTTTAAAAATTTAAAATATTGGCTTCAAAATAATTTTATCTCACAGAAAATATTGTTTTCGACATTCAGTAAATTTTTTATAAAAATCAAACTATGTATCAGTTTTTTATAAAAAAAAACTAAAATCTATAAAAAATAGTACGCAACATTGGTAAAAATTGATGTTCGGTTCTCGATATCTCGTGAGCAAATTAATTTCATTCATCCAATTTGTATTTGTTTATATAAGAAATAAAAACTTTTAAGAAATGCTACTAAAATTGTTAAACATTGGTTTTCGACTAAAAACCTCGTTCACAGAAATAGATTTTGAAATCAAACTATTTTACCATATGCAAAATATTGTTGGTAATTTTTAGTTAATTTTTTAGAATAATTTAACTGACAACTTTTTTAACAAAAAGTATGTCCTCAGAAATACTTATCAAAGCAGTGATGCAACTATTTTTTTTAAGACATTCAGTTTGCTTTGGCGTCAATATATTTTCGCGTCCAAGGAACGTACTTATTTGCTTTTGAATGATTTTGAAAACACCTTTGATAGAAATGGCAATATTGAAATAGGCTTAAAGTCATATCCTTTTGAGCTTTTGGAACGGGTTTTATTTTTGGCATTCTCCCATCGTATTAATAAGTTTATTGAGTATATATGGCAACAGTATAGGCAGCAGTTTTTAAGAACGACGGATGCATTTCGTCCAATCCGATAGCTTTTGATTAGATTGAGAAGATTATTTCTACTACATCTTTAGCAGGTATAGTAAAAAAGCCGAATGAACTTTCTACTTAAGAATAATTACTATCGTAAATAGAAGAGATCAAACTGCACTGTTCAAAACCTTTTAAGTCGATAATTAATATGGAAAGAAAGAAATGTGAGTATATGCTTCCATCACAAGTTGAGAGGTAAATTTCTTATATTTAAAGTGCAAAAAGTACGGTTAAAATAACAATACAGGAAGATATTGTATATTGCATCGCAATAATAAACAACCCAATACACACTCTGATTATGCAAAAGTCTTCAAGGACACTACAATTTATATGTGACACACCTTCACACATCATATAATTATTTAATTGTGCAGAAATGCTTTGTCTCTAATGTAAGCAACAAAACAAAAATAAAATCTGCCCTCTGTTCTTCACCCATGTTATTCGAGCGTCAAGTGATTTGCTCGCGCGTAATTTCATAATATACGCGACAATATTATTATTTAAACAAAACAAAATAAAAGCTCACAAATTAATGCATCTAGTGTCCGGAGATCAAGCAAAGATCAATGAAATCCACTGAATATCCATATTAAGTACACATTTCGCACTATAATACACGTGGAGAATTAATAAATAATAAAATAAGGTACATACGACTTTAGTGTGATTATTTCTAACCTAACTAATTTGTTTTGGATTAAATTTCCGCAACAAAACTTTCAATTATTATAAATATTTTTGTTTTTCTTAACTTTTTTGTTTACATCTTGAGGGAAACTTTTTTAAACTGTTATTGTAATTAACGGAAATATTTGTAATAATAGTCTTTTTTAATTAGGTCCTTATAGACTAAATGCCTTTCCGTAAAATTGCTTCCGTCATCAGAACAAGGTTGTAACCTTTTTTGAGGTAAATGCATCTTCGCACCAACCGCACAGCCAACCGCATCATATTAGAGTCAGAGAATGAAACGACCTTCACCAGTCGTAGTGGAATCAAGTCGGGGAAACACTCGCCTGACCGGTAACCCTTATAGTCAATTATAAATTTTTCAGACTTTGTTTATAGGTCCGAAGAAAATGTTGAAAATCAAAAAAAAAAACAATAACAAAATAATGTTAATTGGGGCAGACGGTCATGTAAAGTACTGATATGCAGGAATTTCCAATAAACGCATAATTTTTAGAAACCGGTCAATCAATATCGTAAGCGAGCTTTGGGATCTGGAAAGACATAAACCATAGCCGGCTGCAGATATTTTTATAAGTGGGGCAAATAATAATAATAAGTGGGCTTGGACTGCTCGTAAAATTTGATTTAATACTTACCAAGTCTTAAAATAGCTTTTATTTCCATCTTCTTCCATTAAGACAATAATTGTTATATAATAAAGAAAGACCTCTCTTACTTTAGTTGGGTTGGGGGGCATAGTGTCCCAATTTCTCACTCTTACCTCAGCACCAATTCTCCAAACAAGGTAATTTAAAGATAACTTGCATTTTTACTTTCCTCTATAAGCCGGTTGGTAAAGCTATAGATGCAGATGCTTGTAAAACAAGATCTTAACTCTGAGGGTCTTACTCTTTTCTTTTTCTTTTTTAAATCTCTTAACGGCAATTTTGGATTCATGAATGACTGTAGTAAAAGAAAACAACAACAATTTTTAAGACAACCCTACCTTAAGTGAAGTATTTGTTTCTTGTTTATAAGCTTGAAGCTTGAAGCTTGAAGCGCACCAGGTTGCATTTTACTTTCGATGGAAACCGGCTTCATATTATAACAAACGACCTTGTAACTTTTACTGCGCCACGAGATGTGAGATATCAGTGTTGGGATGGTGCGTCTTCTTCTTGTAGTCGTGGTCTGCTTCGAGATGGTAGTATTTTGATTCTGGAAGTATTATATAATATTTTTGGTTAAACCCGTATTTTTTGTTTTCTTTACTTTATAAGATAAAAAGTCTTCGTGAGACAAGACCATCGTAAAGACAATTTATAAATTATAAAAAATTGCCATAAATTTTGATTATTTTTAGTCAGCAAAGAAGTAGGTATATAAACGTATCTGGATGGACATGTTTTTTTTTTATAAGGTTTGTATATGCTTTTGGGGGTTTCAATGCCGAATTCTTGTATGGTCAAAGGTAATTAAAGTAACAAGAGGTATTTTTGAAGAACAGTGCTAGTTAATTGCTGCAACACTTTGTTTTAAGTAGAGAAGTATGGTGTAATATGGGTTATTAAATATTATGCAAGGGCAAGAAGTTTAATTGCTAATGATGGAATGTATTTGTTATAAAGCCATAACCCATAATTTGTTTTTTTTCTTTTGCCTAATATAAGTACATTAGTAGTATACTTTAAATATACCGTAAACAAGTTAAATAGCGACTTGAGATAGAACTTTAGAAGCGTTAACTGACGTAAGGGGTACTCTATGACGTATTTAGATGTTGCGTCTTATATTCATTAAGGGGTCAAGTCTAATGGAATAGACAGAATGATTGTATTTAACAATAAAACTTATTAAAAACTTGTTTCAAAATGTTTACATATGAATTAAATTAAATTAAAGAAAACAGATTTTTCTTTTTCAGTATTTTCCAATAAGACGTTTCACTTTTTTAATAGCTCACTTTTTGGGCAGATTTCACTATTAATCCTGTTATATTTTGAGATTTATTTATTTATTTATTATTCCGTTTTTTTTTTTTAAATGGAATAATGCACCATTTAATAACGCATTCAAATTGTTAAAACTCACAATAAAACCGGTACAAAATTATCTGTCATCATTTCGCATTTTGGCTAGTCGTGAAACACATTTATTAAGCGGGCAAGTTAGTGATGTGAAAAATCAATTCTATTGAGAGTATTGTTCGTAGTGTCGATTTATTGAATTACGCTTCTACAAAACTACCAAATACCGTATTTTTCGTAAGGACTTAGAAGCGATTAAAGTTAAGTTGATACAAGAACTAAAGCCGGTTAATTACCTTTAACTTCGTAATGGGGTCTATTTCCATCTCAAAGGGGACCCTATAAGCAGAGTTGGAGCATTTGGGGCTCGGAAAATGCAAAAATGATTATTGGAAAGCCTTTCCATCCTCAACGTGTTACTGTTTTGTGCATTTTCGAAAATAAGGCTGGTGCAAATGGTGTATGGATTGCAAATAAGCTACATGAGTATTAAGTTTTTCTACCCAAAATTGGAACACTTGACTTGTATAACTTCTATTTTCAACAAGTCAGAGCTGCGTGCCATACAAAAAATAAAATAAAAGAAATCACAACTTTAAAAAACAAAAATCCTGACCGTGTTATTAACGACAATTGGCCAACGAGACATTTAGATTTCAAACTTTTCTTTTTGGGTCACGTGAAAGAAAAGATACATGTCAATGTTTCTTAATAGATTTAAGATTCTAAAAATGGAAGAAGTTCTGTTATTGAGGATATAAACAGCCAATTGGTAAATTTCATGAAAAGACCTTAAATCAAATGTATTCCTTTATCATGAATTTTTTAAATTAATTTTCATGCAGCTGAAGATTTGAAGCAAATATTCCAAAAATTCTTAATACTGCATTTTCGAACTCAAAAATCATTCTTTAACACAAAAATAGCCCTTAATTCCTGAATTGAATTTCTAACATTCTGGGCCTAGTAAATTAACAACTTTTATAAACTTAGAATGTTATTTTCTTTTAGATATAGTTACTCTTAATGGCTGGTGGTTTTGTATGTATGTATAGGTTTCACTCTGTTTTTACAAAATATCTTCCAAGTGTAAGCTATGCTTAATATCATCAGCAAAACATTTTATTAGAAATTACAGACAATGGATCATTCAGTAAAAATAAAAAGAGGCTGGGATGCGACCCACACTGATAACTTCCCATCCCGTCTGTCGAGTTGTCTTGCTTAAAAGTTTGTAGGTTTTCGTGTTGGGTTAAAAAAGTTGTTAGTTGAATTATTCTTAAAAATTTTAAAATTACCAACAATATTTTTCATATGAAGAATCTACTTTTATTAAATACATTTTTAGTCAAAAGCAAATTTTTACCAATTAAAGTAGCATTTCTTAAATTTTTACAAATTGGATGAATGAAATTAATTTGAGAGATATCAAGAACCGAACATCAATTTTTACCAAATTTGCGTAAAATTTTTTGTAGATTTTTTTTTATGAAAAAAACGGACTGTTGGATTTTTATAAAAAAACTACTAAATATCGAAAACAATATTTTCTGTGAAATAAAAAGAGTTTGAAGACAATATTTTTAATTTTTGAAAAGCTATTTGAGTCGTAAGTAAATTTTTACCAAGTTGTTTTTTTTTTAGGTTTTTATTTTTTGTAAAAAAAACTGTCAATCCAAGATTTCTCAAAAATGTTGAAAACAATATTATTTATAAGATAAAATTAGTTTGAAGCCAATATCTCAAAGTTTTGAAAAGATATTTGAGCCGAAAATCAATTTTTACCAACTTTTATTAATTTTTTTGTTTAGGTTTTTATTTTTTGTAAAAAAAACTGTCAATTCGATTTTTCTCAAATTTTTTCCTAATGTTGAAAACAATATGTCTTATAAGTTAAAATTAGTAAGAAGCCATAATATCAAATTTTTGAAAAGATATTTGAGTGGAAAATCATTTTTTACCAACTTTTGTTAATTTTTTTTTTCGGTTTTTAATTTTTTGTAAAAAAAACTGTCAATTCTATTTTTTTCAAAATTTTACTGAATGTTGAAAACAATATTTTTTGAAAGATAAAAGTAGTTTAAAACCAATATCTCAAAGTCTTGAAAAGATATTTGAGTCAAAAATCAATTTTTACCAACTTTTATTAATTTTTTTTAGGTTTTTATTTTTTGTAAAAAAACTGTCAATTAGATTTTTTTCAAAATTTTATTAGATGCCAAAAACATTATTCTTCGTTGCACAAAATTGTTTTGGAGATGAAATCATATTTTGTTCGTAAAATTTTCGAAGTGACAAATTTTTTTTTCAGTTTTTTTGATTTATAAAAAAAACTGTTAATTGGATTTTTTTCCAAAAATATAATTGTTTTGTATCACGTAACAATATATAATATAAAATTTAATTCAAGTCTCTAGCGTCATTGGTTCATGAGATATTTAGGTTTAACCAAAATTTTCACCTTTTTTTTAAACTGCTATAGTAAAAAAAACCACAAACGCAATTTTCTTGAGAGCCCTTTCTGCATCTTTCTGCCTTATTATCTGTATAACAAAATTTATTTGAAGTCGATATCTCTTCTGGTTCTTGAGCTATGGACGACGAAAAAAACGTCGCGAACGTACGGACGTACGGACACACGCACGCACAGACATCTTTCTAAAAATCTTTTATTTCGACTCTAGGGACCTTGAAACTTCGAGAAAAGTCAAAATTTTCAATTTGACAAATCGGACCCATTACAATAACTTCCTATGGGAAGTTAAAAAAGAGTGTTAGAGACAAAACGGAGCTCTGGGGCACACCAGCATTTATATTATGGAATTCAGACTTACAATCATTCAACACTACTTGAATTGAAAGGTCAGAAAGGAAATTTCTAATCCAACGAAGGAGGGTTTTAGCTTAACCGAATGCACGTATTTTTGGTAAGAGGGCCTGATTCCAAATCCTATGAAATGCCTTTGAAAAATAAAGTGCAACAATCTTACTTTCCCCAGAAAGACACTTTCGATCTTCGATATATTTCTTGAGCTGATAATTAATCAGCGTTTCCATGAGCTTGGAAAGAAAGGACGTACGTCGTACATATAATGTGTAATCGGTCGATAATTAGAGGAGGAGGAGGATTTGCTTTTTTGGGGTATGGGCTGGACAAATTCTGTTATCCATCTACTCGGAACGAGAACTGAAGAGTAGGACAGATGAAAAAGCTTACACTTAGTGGTTTTTCCAGCTTTGAGGAACTCCTCTTCAGAAAAGTAGCGGGGATGTTAAGAATGTTGAGATCTTTGTATCTAGCTACAGTGCGAACACGAATAAAGATTAGTCCAATTAAATCATTTATTTCTTCAAGGATTCATAACATTTTCTGGCAGTGTTGAATTGGCTGCGAACATCCTAGCAGAGAGATAGGCGTGGAATATGGGCGTTGCAAACCTTCCTGGATTGCTTGAACTTGTTCCGGTTTTATTCAGATGGTTTGGCTTTATAGTGATGAAAACTTACTTCTTTAACCCTATAAGCCTCCTTACAGCTCGAATCAAACCATGCGTTTTCCTGTGTGAACTAGGGGCTCTTCCAACAAACTTTTCCATCTAGTTCGGTCCCTAGGTAGATGTCTCCAGTTTCGCACTCCAAGTTGGGTGAGGTCACTTTCCACTTTTACGCGCCACCTGATCCGCGGTCTTCCTCCACTGCGCTGTCCTGTGGGTATGGATTCGAAGACTTTCCGAGCCTGCGCATTGGTTTATATAAGCTCTTCGTGACCCAGCCATCTCTTTCGTTGGACTTTTACTCTTCTGGCTGAGTTTACCTCGCTGTGCAGACCGTACAGCTCGTCATTATATCTTCTCATCCACTCATATTCTATGCATACGGGACCGTAGATCACGCGAAGAACTTTTCTTTCGAAACTTTTGTCATAGTCCATGAGGGTCTTATATAGCGACACTTTGGTCGCTCGAGAGAGGGCTTTGCTACTCAATTGCTTTCTTCACCCTAGGAAACAGCGGTTAGCAAGAGTAATTTTTCGCTTGATCTCAGCTCTGGTGTTGTTTTCTGTGTTCATAGCGTCGCTCATTAATCGTTAAAACCATTTTCTGCTTCAATACTCATAAAACCCCCATTGACATCACGTTGAGTTCTTCGGACTACGTCAATGTCATCAGCATATGCTAGAAATTGGACAGACTTTTGAAAGAGCTCTGCACTATTATTTCAAGGACGATGTTAATAAAATCGCATGACAGCTCATCGCCTTGTATAAAGCCTTTTTTGACATCGAAAGGTTTTGATAAGTTGTTTCCAACCATTATGAAGCTCGACCTTGTAGATGCTGTCATATACGGCCGTGAAATCGATGAAAAGATGGTGGGTGTCGATTTAATATTCTTGGGATTTTTCCAGGACCCGCCGTAATGCGTATATTTCATCAGCTGTGGACTTTTCTGGTCTAAAACCACACTGATGAGGACCTATCAGATTGTTGACGAAGGGTCTTAGACATTCATATATTAAGACAAAAAAAATGTTGTACGCTATTTTAAGGAGACTGATTCTTCTATAGCTGATCCAGTTTAGAGGGTATCCTTTTTTATACTGGGGTTCCATTCTTCGCGCATGCTTTCTTCCGACCATATTTTACAAATAAGTTGGTGCATGCTTCTAGCCAAATTATCTCCAGTTGCTTTGAAAAGCTCGGCATTTAAGCCATCATCTGTTCCAGCTGCTTTGTTAGACTAAGTCATTTAAGTCGGGAAGACGGGATTGTTGGCTTTCGACGTCTATATTGAGAGCGGAATTCAGTTCGTCGTTGCTGTTTTACAGCCTTCAGAAATGGTCCTTCCATATCCTCAGAATTGACTGCGCTACTACTTTCATGTTTTTGCTTTCGTCTTTGCCGCCTTCAGTTTAATGTTAATGTCCTTCCGTGCAGAGCTGCTGGAATTTAATAACTACAAACCGACAATATTTCTAGAAAAAATTGAAAAATTGTATTTGTACAAAATTAATTCATATATTAAAACCGCTTTAACGATTTGTAAATTGAAATTAAGCACTACTAGAATTAATCTTGATTATTATTATCTTCTTAGTAATGTTTTTTAAAAACAAAATAATATAAAAATAAAAGATAAATTATGTTCAAAGTAGCAAATAGAACAAATATCACGTTTATTAACACATGTATTGACATAAAATAAACTTTTCTTAAATTTATTGCGTATTATTTTTACTTTTCTTACGGTGAAAAAGTTACGTGAAGAAGAAAAAAATTCTGAGTGAACTAAAGTTATATTATGTATACCATCAGTATTAATGACACCAAGGTAATTTATCAAATTTTTTGCAGAGAAAGATAATTGGATTGTCATTTCTTTGCAATGCAAATTAGCTTTTAATACTAGTCCGTAATTAAATCAGAACAAAAGAAAAACAATTTTTCATATCATCATCGAGTAAAAACTAGTTGATACCTATTTATGCGTCTTAGCCAAACGATACAATAAAAGAAAGGTTAAAGAATAACATACAAAATAAGAACAAACCTAGCTACACTACATGACAAATGGAATCTGCTAGAAACCTGTGTTAACACCAGGAAGATATGGCCTAGATACGATAAGAAAAGATCCGACTGGATCTTAACTCTAAATAAGCCCTCCCTAAGATCCCTTATCGGCATCATTACTGGTCACAACCTACTCGGCTACCATAAGAAGAAGATGGGGCTCAGTAATGATGACCTTTGTAGAGGCTGTGGTGATGAAAACGAACATGAAGACACTACTCATTTTCTCTGCCACTGTCCTTCGCTCTGTCTTGCTAGGAAGAAAACTCTAGGCAACTTCTTATTTAATGAACTGGAGGAACTATCAGAACTGCCAGGCAAAAGCTTACTAAATTTTGTCAAGGCCTCTAAATGGTTTAACGAACCACATGATTTATAGGTTACTATATCTTTTCAGGAAGTTTCCAACACTTCGGGGTACCACAATGGATCTACATTGATCTAAGTGTGATGGTAACAACATCAACCGTCAGCCCGCTCAACCTAACCTAGCTACACTACAATGTACTATTTTTTTAATTTTGTCAACTTTTCAATTTTTTTAAAATAAAAAGTAACAATTGAATTCAAAAGCTTTTGTTTTCAATCTTAAATAAAATATTAAAAATAATATTTAATAGTCCAAAGTTCCAAAGTATTTTTGATTTATATTTAAAATATTTTTTTATTAAATATAGTTTATTTTAATTCAATTTATTAGATAATTATATTGTTAAAGAAAAAAATTCTTACGTTCAGAATTTTAAAGTAAAAAAAAAAAAACTGAATTAACTATGCAAATCATAAATGAATATGATCGGATATGTGTAGACTTTTAAGACACAGTAATATTTGAAGATTAATAAATTAAGAAATCAAATAGCTACCTATAGACGTTAAACTTCAACTTAATTTTAATTAATTCAAAACCACAACCTTCTAATTTTTATAAATTACGGAAATAAAACATAAATTGCCAACAATATCGTAGAGTTAAAAAAAAATAAAAAAAAAATTATAATTACAAATATAAATTAATTAAATGGGGATTCTATATGAATTTAGTAGTTTCCGAAAAAGATCTAAGCATTACACTGGTCAATAAACCATGTTAAAAGAGACAGTTAACTAATTTCGATAGTCATAGATTAAATATGAATTGATGTTTTTGAGTTTTGTTTTGTTATTTAGGTAAACATGTATACTTTGACTTAACAGGTGATGGGATCATTGAACAGCACTGATCCATAGCATTCTTTTTACAAAGCCTTAAGACACTTTAAAATAAAATTACTTAAAATTAAATTTAACATTACATTAAAAGCAATAAGTTTATTGTCGAGAACAATAAAATTATTTTGAATTTCTGATACTTAGTTAATAAAACTTCTAGACAAATTTTCTCTCAAAGTTCTTTTTTAATTTCAAATCGGTGCGATTTTTCACATTAAACATTAAACATTTCTCGAAATTTCAAGTCCCTAGAATCTAAATCCATGGTTTTTAACAAGTGATCTGTGCTTGCGGAAAGATTCAAGGTACCTTTTTTCGTTGGAAATATTGACTTCACATCATTATTTTTTTAAGATGATAACATCAATTTATGCAGAAAGAAGTTTCAAAAAAATCAGGTGCTGAGCTTTGACCCCAACTGTCTCACGAACTAATAAAACTATGAACTTCAACTGAATTGTTATTTATAAGTCGTATCGTCATTTAAAATTCTTATGAACTTTGAAAAAATTGAGAACTTATTACAAAAAACAACGAAATATTATTTAAATCAAATATTTTGTCGATCAAAAAACGATATAACCTTTTTTTATAATAAGCGCATACTGAAGGGGATTTTTGAATTTTGAAACCCTTAATATGCTAAGACATACGAGTAGTTTGAACATTAGGAAATGCAGAGAGGGTTTGAAAGAAGGTGTCGGTGCACATTGGTTTTGAGTTCCTGTATATTGCAAAGAGTTTGAAAAAAAAGAGTGTGAAAAAACATTTCACATTCGCGTAGTACGGCTAAAGAATGAATACTTGAAAGTATGTCAGAAGTCGTGCTCGGGGATATACTGATGATTCCGAAAATGTCCAGGTTTTCAGTCTCCTTAATGCAAGCGTCACTCATGGATAGTAGCAAGGATGGTAAATTATGTTTAAACGACTGTAAGCAGCATTGAGTTTTCGACGCATTAAATTCTACTCAATTACTGATTAACCATTTTCAATGCTGTCTAGGTCAACCATATTGCCTTTGAAGATCCACATCCAGAGAGGAGAGTTGTTAATCTAAGAACGAATATGAAAAGTTAAGGTTACTATCGTCACCAAAACAATTAATTGGATTAGAAGTTGCAGACAGGAGATCGTTAGTAAAAATGAGAAAGAGTGATGGAAACTGAACAGAGCCCTGGGGCACACACCAGCATTTATTTAGAAAAAAAAACTGGTCCCATAAAATTATTTACACTATCAAGTATAGGCGGAGTCATAACTCTCTCTGGCAGTGTTGGAGAGCTAAAAATGAGTGTAGAAACCGAGGAACAATTCGTCATGTTCTTTACAAATGACCCAAAGTTGCAGTTTTTTTTTGGCTTAGTTGTTGGTCATTGATAAATTTTGACAGTCAAATATGGGCGTTGCAAGACTTCCTGGATTGCTTGAACTTTTTCCGATTTTCCTCACATGGGTTGGTTTTATAAAAACCAAAATTTACTTCATTAACCCTAATAACCATTTTGCAGCTCAAATTAAACCATACGTTTTCTTTGGGGCTGATACTGTGAACCCAATTTGACTTTGAACCCTATTTTTGATGAAAGTTCTCATTTCCAAAAGAATCAAACTTGTGATTATATCTGCATGGAGTTAACGTCACTATCGAGGAAGTATAGTGACCAGCTAAAGATTCTGAAATAATTATTGAGACCGTCCCAGTTGGCTTTTAGTATTACCAAACGGTTTTCTAAGGAGGTCTTTCTTTAACTGCGGTGTTTTGATACGAGAAATCTGCAGATATAATACAATGGTCAGATGTGTCTAGAGGAGATAAGACACTTAGAGGTAAGAAACAAGTCAAGAGTGTTTTCTGCTTGACCTTCCACTTCTAATATTGGAGGGGGCTCGTTGACCAGCTGAGTAAGATGGATAAACTCAGCAAAGACCTCAGCATACACTCCTTCAGGTGATGTCTGACCCAAATCTAGAAGCCAAGAAGAATAGTGTACATTGGAATCACCCGTATTAACGACTAGCCGACCCGTGCTCGCGTTGCTTCGCAAATTGTAACCAACACATTCTTTTTGTGCTTATGGATTTTCTTCCGATGTTAGCCTTTCTTTTACCCATTTTATATTTCTATGCGATAAAAGAAAAAGAACGAATTTAAGCTTGTTATGTACTCGTATTTAATAAAAAAAATCAAAGAACACTTCCTTACCGAAATTAACACTTTAGAAAAAAAACTTAAGTAAAATATTACGTAGTAAAGGCCAAGCCGCACGTGAAAACAAACAAAACCATTTCAATTTTTTAGTTGAAAACAGAACGAAATTTTTGTCTATTTTCTTCTTTTCTTTCTTTTATTCATACCTAGAAACGTTTTTTTGCAACCGAAAAATATAGTTTGCGGTAAAAAAAAAAACAAATTTGTGTTTTTAATGTTCTCATACATCTATAGGTATGCGTGTGTAAATATCCATAGACACATTTTTTATTCATCTGCTCATGTTCAGTGCAGTGCAACTGACTTAACCTACCCACATTTGTGTGCTCTTTTTATCGGCGTCATTGCAAGTACCTTCTTCGAGTTATTTGTAAAGAAAATTTTAACTTAATTTCAGTGTTATTGTTCGAGGAAGTGATACAAAATTGGTAATTCAAGCTATTTTAATAGAACTTTTTTTATTTTTAAATTGGAAGAATTATAATCTATTCACTTCCTCGAACCAGAAAAATAAAAAAGATCTAATTTTTCTTTAGATAAATCGGCATTTCATGTGCACGGCACTGTAGTTAATTAAATGTCCATAGTAACTTAAAAAAAAGAGCCCGCACTGCTCAGCGATGTGACGATAGAATTAGAGAAACAAAAAAATAATGTGTGTGTGTAGGTTAGTTGATAAACTATCGGGTGATTTTTTAAGAGATTGAGAACTTTTTTAAAAAAAAAAATGCATACAATTTGCAAACTCTCATCGATTCTTTATTTGAAACGTTAGATTGGTCCATGACATTTACTTTTTGAAGATAATTTCATTTAAATGTTGACCGCGGCTGCGTCTTAGGTGGTCCATTCGGAAAGTCCAATTTTGGGTAACTTTTTCGAGCATTTCGGCCGGAATAGCCCGAATTTCTTCGGAAATGTTGTCTTCCAAAGCTGGAATAGTTGCTGGCTTATTTGTGTAGACTTTAGACTTGACGTAGCCCCACAAAAAATAGTCTAAAGGCGTCAAATCGCATGATCTTGGTGGCCAACTTACCGGTCCATTCCTTGAGATGAATTGTTCAACGAAGTTTTCCCTCAAAATGGCCATAGAATCGCGAGCTGTGTGGCATGTAGCGCCATCTTGTTGAAACCACATGTCAACCAAGTTCAGTTCTTCCATTTTTGGCAACAAAAAGTTTGTTAGCATTGAACGATACCGATCGCCATTCACCGTAACGTTGCGTCCAACAGCATCTTTGAAAAAATACGGTCCAATGATTCCACCAGCGTACAAACCACACCAAACAGTGCATTTTTCGGGATGCATGGGCAGTTCTTGAATGGCTTTTGGTTGCTCTTCACTCCAAATGCGGCAATTTTGCTTATTTACGTAGCCATTCAACCAGAAATGAGCCTCATCGCTGAACAAAATTTGTCGATAAAAACACATTTCGAACCGAACACTGATTTTGGTATTAAAATTCAATGATTTGCAAGCGTTGCTCGTTAGTAAGTCTATTCATGATGAAATGTCAAAGCATACTGAGCATCTTTCTCTTTGACACCATGTCTGAAATCCCGCGTGATCTGTCAAATACTAATGCATGAAAATCCTAACCTCAAAAAAATCACCCTTTACAATATATAGAAAAATTGAATACAGTAGGTAGGTGAGAGAAAAAACGTAACTAATAAATGGAACACATATTAAGAGAGAAAGAGCATGGGAAGAAAAGAAAATTAAAAATGTTGGAATGATAATGAAATGAAACAAAGCAGCAACCTCGCGATTGTGATGGAATCTAATTTACTGGATAAAATGAATTCAAAAAGTTTATAATTTTATAATTTGTTTTTATTTATTTCTCAGGTTGTATGTTTAACTTAGAAGTGATTTTAGGCTTAAAATTTGCGCAACAATATTGACTTTATGAAGGAATGCTAATCTTTGTCGATTATTGTATAGGTTTTAAGATATGAGTGGTTGTATAAGTCAATTAATGAAAAAAAATGTAAAATTAATAATATTTAAGTTTGACAAATAATTAATGAAAAAAAATTAAAGCCATAAACACTCTCATAACAATATAGAAAATAATAAAATATATTTCAAATAAATCGGTTGACTACTTTCTGAGTTCATGCGTTATAAACTTTAAAATGGTTTCGCTTTTATATAATAGTATAGATTTTATTGTGAAGTGATGAAGAAATACATTTTTGGATGGAATCATGCAAAGCATCAAATTCACGAGAAGTTGATTCTCTGTTTTGACAATTTAAAAAAAAAAAAATTAATATAAAATCATTGTATCTTATAAAAAACATGGTTGTTCTTGTTTTGTAAAAATCTATTTGACAGTTTTTTTAATAAGAATAAAACAAATTCTTTAAACCTTAGTAAAACTAATCCAAAAAATCATTAATATCAATTTTTGTTAGTATATCACAACTGATAACTTTATGCCTTGCATCCGATTGATTGTTATAAACTCAGTTTGTTACAAGATTTCTTCTTATTTCTTTTTTTTATTGATGGTTTGATTATCTAATCATTTAAACAATTTGTGATAAGATAAATCACCTTTTTTTTAATTAGTTTAAAGCAGGCTTTAATCAAGTGATATTTTGTTTACGTTCTAAAACTAAACTTTAACTTTATAACGGATCAAATTTCTGGTTTATTTCTTTCTTATTTAAAAAAAAGTTGATATTTAGAAATTAATCATTTGAATAAAAACACAAAAAAAAAACATAAAAACGGTACTACATGTTAATTAGAAGAAAAGTATTAAATACAATTAACGACCTAGTTTGTTGAAATAGAAATAAAAATAAAAACAAAACAAATAATGCAAAATGCATGCAAACAATAAAAACAAAACTGGAAAACAAATAACAAAAACAAACCAATTTTGTATCTTCTTTTCATTTTTACCTTATTAAAATAATCATAAGAGCAAGTTCTTAAGATCACTCGTATTTTTTATCTTAGGCATATGAAACCAGATTAATATAATAAGGGGTGTTTTTTTCCATAATAGGAATTCATAAAATATACAAATGATTTCCTAGACCAAAAAATTTTATCTCAATTTTTATTTGATACAAACAAAAAAAAAACTAATCAAAATCAAAATCAATGAAAATATGTTTAAATTTTTATGTTTATTCTAACAATTAAGAAAAAAAAACACACACTTTCAAAATTAAGATCTTTTCCTTATTCTGTTCTTCTTTAAGAATAAATTGACAACTGATTGACCAGATTTCAAGGACAAATATACACATTCCCTGATCTACCAGTTTTTTCTTTTTTTTTTAAGTTACTTCCATTTTGTCCAAATTTCAATTCTTATGTCGGAGAATTGTTGTTGTATTTATCTTTGTGTTTTATCAGCATTAGCAGTTAGCACCATCATCAAAGCTATAAGAAGCGCAACTCTATAAGTCTATAATCAAATCATATATCATCGAATGAACTCCAAGAAATTCATCGCTTGGCCTACCACCAACCACTTCTCTTTTTATTTGCTTAACTAAATTCATCGCTCTCCGGCTTCAGACTCTTTAACTTAAACTTAAACTAAGTTTCAACAAAATATCTTATTTTAATCAAAAGCTGGTTTCAACTCTAAATGTTGAGATATTAACTTCAAGTCCATCCGAGCGCAAGACGATCGAGAGTGTGTATTGGTGATGTTCGCTTTATGAAAATACAGCCACTCATCGCAGTCTTGGAAAATAGTATCTAGCCTTAAGTTTGGCTTAAAGCATAAGAGGGTTAATTTTTCTGTGAGCTTATTGCTGCTGCTGCTGCTGTACGTATGTAGCTGTGACTGTGTGGATTGATTTACGTTGTTTTAGTTGTATCTCTTACTTCTTTGAAAATGGCTTGACATTTTTATTTTTATCTTATGATTGTCGAGAAGTTTTTGAATCAGTTAAGCATAAACTCTCAGTCGGTTCGGTTAAGATTGTCAATTTAGGCTTTGCCAACTCGTAACGGTCAAGATACAAAATAAGAAGAAAAAAAAAAATAAAAAAAAAATAGAAGGATACTATTTTAATAGCGTATTTAACACGAGTATTTTTTTGTTTTGTCGATAAATTCTATTTTACTGTTAAAATTTTAAATGAATCGATTATTTAGCTAACGGAAAAATAATTTGAATTCTTAAATTTGAATTTTGATTTTGTTTTGCAAAAATTAACAACGAAACACAACCATGACTGAAACATAGCCTGAAAAATAAAATTATTTTACATATTTTGTGCATTTGTTTTGAGAGCTTTTTAAGTGTTCTTTTGTTGTGTTAGTGTTAAAATTATTTACTAAGTTTAAATTTATTAAAAAAAATTCCAAATCCTGCATCAAAATGGAAAATATTACATCAAATTTTGATTATGCTGCTGAAATTGTCAAAGTTGCATTTGAAGAATTAAACACACATCATTTATCTGGAAATTATTCAGGATTGATACCAAGATATTATTGGCTGGTCGAAGAAGAATATGGAGGTATGTTTCGACATTTATGCATTTTTCTTTAATTTTTGTTAGTAGAAAACTTATGTAAAACGAAAGAGCTGAGTGACGAACCTTATTTTAAGAGTTTTACTTAAAGTGATTTAAATGTGGAATTGTATTTGTTCTTAAGGATATTTTTTTTTGTATACTAAGGACTAGGAAAAATATTTAAAAATTGTCACAAAGATATAATCTTAATGTATGCCATGATTAAATTTTTGAAAATCGTTTTTCATTTTTCGCTTGAGATTGATTCAATAAATTCTTTTATTGCTTCTTCAAACATATTTAAATATTTTCAAGAGCTTATGTCACATGTGAGTGCACATTTTGTAGATGAACAGTTAGTCTGTTAAAATTGAAATCGAATATATTGTTGAATGTTGGTAAATACCACGACGAAAACAAGTTTATATTTTATAGACAACTTAAAATGGGTGAATAATATAAAAATAAAACTTAATTAAATTAACATTTCTTTAAAGTTTCTCGGTTTGATGGCGTGATTTAAAATAAAATGCATCGGCGTTCTATGGCATTTCGTCAACTTAATTTAAAGTTTTTGTTTTAAAACAAACATTTTATAGTTTGAAAGCATTTATTTATCATAGAGTACCTACTATGAATATACATAATCATGTTTGCATTATGTTTTAGATGCTAATTTTAGATTGTAGCGAACAGAAAAAAGTTATATAAAGAGGAAAATTTCAATAGAGAAAATAGAAATCAATAATAATAATAATTAACACAAGAAAGATTCCCAAAGGATGGGGTATCCTTTTAGTTTCACTTTGTCAGAAGATAAAGTTTAGTCAAATGTTAAAAATTGGATACCTTTAAAAGAAAATTGTTAAAAAGTTGAAATGAAAAAAAAAAAAACAAATAAAATCCAAAACAGGAAAACTAAAAATAACTTTTCTAAACATACACAATCTGAAAGATTTGATTCATGTGATCTTTCATAAATAAAATAAAAAAAGAAAATCAATAAAAAAAAGTACGTTGAAATTTGAATTATTTGATGGTGAGATCAAAACAGAACATTAAGTGTTGGTCAAGTAAAATTCACGTTTTCATTTTCTTTCCCCGAAATGTTCATTTAAATGAAGTCAATTAATTGTTTCTTATGTTTTGACTTTTCCCTTTCAACTGTAGTCAATATTCTTAATATTTTGAATTAAAACAATAAGCCATTAGATATATTTTATTTAGGAGGTAATTTATCTATTTCATATTTTGTTCAACATTTAAACTTCAGATTTCTGATTAAAAAAAAATATTCCAAATTAAGTAAAGTGCTTAAAAATGTTGAGTAAGTTTTAACACAGGATTTATAGTACAATTGTATGCAAATTACATATTTAATGCTTCAAAAATATTTGTTGGCACATTTTAATTATTATGTATTGCAATTAAATAGTTTTGTATTGAATTCCAGAAAGATAAGAATTCAATATACCATTAATGATTTACATATACACAATAATTAAGACTAAACTCTGATTTCTCAAGGCTCTTACTTCCTGTAGACAAAGATTTAAATAATTCTCGTTTTTCTGTTAATGCACAAAAATTATTTAATTTGTATTTATCGTATTATTTCTTGATTTAAAATTATTGTTTTACCTCGGAATAAAATATCAAGCCGTTGCTTTTGGTGTCATTGTATCGTCATAGGTCACAAGAATAGCAACTCTTTAATTACTATGTTTTTAGTGTTAAAAACTTTACCGAAATTGTCAATCATTACATTTCCAAAAATTTGGTTATACGATAAATAGTTTGAGAAATAGAAGACAGGGTATTTTTGATATTTCATTTAAATTTAAGACTAAATTTTCTCGCAATTTCAAAACTATAAAATAAAAAAAAAATTCTTTTGTTATGTTTAAGAAAGTCTTTTTGAAATTTAGATTCATAAAATAAAAACTAAAAAAAAACTAAATAATATTTTATTCGACAATTTAACAATTAGATTCTATTGAAAGATAAATTTGCATTTAATTACTTTTTATTTTGTGTAAAAATATGTTTATAGATAATATTAAACCGATGTGAATAAATAAATGTGAAAATAAAGTCTTAAGTCTTTACGTTTTCTTTGTGAGATTTTGTCAGCAGGTTAACATTTTCAAATCAAATTAAATATAATAAGAAAAATACTAATTAATTACATAACAATTTTTTATTAATATAAATCAATGACTTAAATTGATATTCATGTTTATTGTATGCATTAAAATACCTCAATGAACAACATTTTACTTTTATCATTGGTTCCGTGTTTCATCTTAGTTTAAATAAAATATGAACTAACGAAGTTAAACTTCAACCTCAATCAAATTTGGCAAACAATCAAATTTTTTGACTCTTTGAAGCAATTTCTGTTTCACAAAAGTAAAATTAGATTGTTTTTTTTTATCTGATGTTTATGTTAATTTTAGACAAGTTTTACAAACATCAATCTGTTAAGTTAATGTTTTTTACAATAAGAAACTTAACGAATTTGACTGATACTGTCTATAATAGAATGATCTATATTATATAGATACATATATATACTATAATTTTTAAATAATTAAAATAATACATTTTATTATTTTTTTCCAATCAGCATTCATCGGTCAAGTGTTTCATATTTTTGTGCATCAATAATTTGAAACCAAAAATGATGTGCCGGCTTTTGACCTTAAAACATAACAAATAATAACATTATCTAACTGTCATCGTGATGAAAAAATTATTGAATATCAATTAAGTTCATTCACACCTTTATCAAAAAAACCTTTAAGTTAATCTAAATACCATCTTCAATAAATTTGTATTTTTTTTTGTTTGACTTGCTAAAAGCAATTATTCATTTTTGGCCTTTTAGCTTTTTTTCTGTAGACAAACTATAATAATGCTCCAAGGTATCATCTTAAATAATATAATTATTATTAAAAGTGATTATTATCATTATTTTTTTTGGTTTTAAACATTTTTAAAGCATCTTTCGCTCAAATATTTAAATACTCAAAAACGCTTCGTGATAAAATGTATGCATAACTTGCCATGACCTCTTCCTATGATATGATAAACCATTATACAAAAAAAAGTCTGTATCTCTATCTCTAGAGACCATCAAATAAAACTTTAGCCATACAAACATTTAATATTCGTTGACATAATGCTAGAATTATAAAATTGAATATGTACCTAAACATCATAAAATAGTAACTTACGAGTAATTGAGGGAATGAACTTGTCAGCAATTATTGACATTGAGAAGGTCATTATGGGTTAGTGTGTTTTATTTTTACAGTGCTGTCGTTATGCCCATGCATAATAAATTTATGGAATGTGATGGAGGTTTTCGGCAGACCTAAAAATGTAACCTATATAATTCTGAAAGCATTCTATTAGATGAATTTATTTCCTTACATTTATTAAAAGGAATTTAATTTAAAAACTAAAAAAAGACACAATTCAATTGACAAATATGTACAAAATAATTAAATTAAAGAAAACTATTCAATAATAAAGGCAACAAATTTTAAATTAAACAAAATGTAATGAAAGTAAAATAAATTAAAATAAAATAAAGTGAAATAAAATAAAATAAAGTGAAATAATATAGAATAAAATGAAATAAAATAAAATTAAATAAAATTAAGTAAAACAAAAGTTTAATGAAATAATATACAATAAAATGATATGAAATTATTTTATATAAATAAAGTAAAGTAATGCAAATTTAAAACAAAAATTTAATTAAAGAAAATTACATATCATTAAATAGGATCGATTAAAAAAAATCAATAAATCAAACAAGGTAAAATTCATTAAAATTCTAAAAATGAAATGCATTCGATTTAAAAATATATATGAAAAAGAAAATTCATCAAAAAGTATCTCATTGTTTTTGTTAATGGTTTTTTAACTTCCCATAGGAAGTTATTGTAATGGGTCCGATTTGTCAAATTGAAAATTTTGACATTTCTCGACGTTTCAAGGTCCCTAGAATCTAAATAAAAGATTTTTAGAGAGATGTCTGTGCGTCCGTACGTTCGTTCGTCATCCATAGCTTAAGAACCAGAAGAGATATCGACTTCAAATAAATTTTGTTATATAGATAATAAGGCAGAAAGATGCAGAAAGGGCTCTCAAGAAAATTGCGTGGGTGGTTTTTTTTACCATAGCAGTTTAAAAAAAAGATGAAAATTTTGGTTAAACCTAAATATCTCATGAGCCAATGACGCTTAAGACTTGAATTAAATTGTATATTATATATTGTAACGCGATACAAAACAACTATATTTTTGGAAAAAAATATAATTAACGGTTTTTTTATAAATCAAAAAAAATGAAAAAAAAAATTTGTCACCTCGAAAATTTTACGACTAAACTATGATTTCATCTCCAAAACAATTTTGTGCAACGAAGAATAATGTTTTTGACATCTGATAAAATTTTGAGAAAAATCCAATTGACTGTTTTTTTATAAAAAATAAAATCCTAAAAAAAACATTACTCATAGTTGGTAAAAATTGAATTTCGACTCAAATATCTTTTCAAAAATTACAAATATTGGCTTCAAACTTATTTTATTTCACAGAAAATATTGTTTTCGATATTCATACATCACACGATATAAAAATCCAACAGTCCGTTTTTTCATAAAAAAATAAAATCTACAAAAAATAGTACGCAAATTTGGTAAAAATTGATACATATAGACAAACTTTTAAGCAAGACAAATCGACAGACGGGATGGGAAGTTATCAGTGTGGGTCTCATCCCATCCTCTTTTTTAATACGTATTTGAAAAATCTAAAGAATAAGAATTATGTTACTTTGCTGTATAACAAAATGTTATAAGTACCACCAATTTTATAATATTTTTTGTATGTACATATGTCACTCACCTTTAACTAAGGTCGACAGCCCTGAATCGCAAAATACCATCCATCTCTGAAGATGTATGATGGCTTTAACTACTTTTAATAATGCCGGTGTTTTTCTTTTGGTTTTTTTTTTCTTTTCAAGTTCATTATTAAGTTGGTGGTTAGCGTTTTGTCGCAAAAGCATTTTGTTTTTATTAATTTTAATTGTTTTAATTTTGTATTCAGAAGTATAATTATTACTGTTTAAACCTCAATAATGATAGTATCGTTTCTTTGATTTTATTGTTCTCAAGGTAGAAAAAGGAAAACAACTTTTTGGGGAATTCATAATTACTTTGGTTTCAAGTTTGTTTGTTTTGTTCTTTTTGCATATTTAAATATTTCGTGGATAATTTTTGTTTTGTGTTTTATGAAAAAAAGAAGTTAATTCTTTGTTTTACTTTTCAATATTTTTGTTTTTACTTCTTTATGGCAATGTTTTTGTTTTCGTTTTATTTTTTGTATCGGAAGGAAAAAATAAAATAAAGCTTAAAGGCAAGAAAACAATTCAAACATATTAAACCTTTAATCACATTTTTTAGACTTTCTTAGATGTTCTAGCTTTAATTACGGATACAAACTTAACTATCCTGGTCAACAATTTTTCAAGACCGGCAATCAAATAAATCATACTTTTCAAGAGGTTTTTGATAGCCTTTTAAAAAACAAAAAACAAATTATATAAGGCTCTTTAAGGCTACGTTAATTTAGGAAGTAGTTTTATTTTTCAGTAAAATTCGTGGTGATTTTCTGCATCTATATTTCATATCTTAAATATTTTCAGTACCTTGTTTAATTTAAAAAAAATCCTCATTAATTGTTCGTCTAGTGAAGACGTATGCTAAAACGGTTCTTAAAAGTTAAAGCACAAAATTCCTTAAATTAATTTTTAAAACGAATTTGTCACATCAAGTTTTTGAAATATGTGTGTTAAAAAATTAAAAAAATTAATATTAAAAATGGAAATTTTTTAATCTGAGAATATAGCTTAAATCGGAATTTGAAAGGATTTGAAATCAGCATTGAAATAATTTTTAACTTTAAGACATATTTTCGAAAACCAGGAAACTTTATGAAAAGAGTCAAAAAAAGATCATAACTATGAGAGTTTCCGGTAAATAACAAAATGATGTAAACAATATCTAGATCTTAGTTTTTAAAAATCATCACACAATTTTTAAGATTTTTTTTCTTGGCACAGTTAAAGACTTGTATTTTAACAACCTGACCCGATAGAACAAGTTTAAGGTATGATTCTATATCAGGACAACACAATCCTTCGGAAAAGTATTGTTTGGTTTTTGATCCAGACAAATTTCTTGACTTTGTTCACCATGAAAGTTTACCTAAAAAATACTACAAAATTAAGTAAAATATGTTATTATTGAGAATCAATTTTGTACGTATTTGAAATTTTCTTATAAACGACAAGGAGGATAAAAAGAATTGAAATTATAAGCAATATCATAATTTATAATAAATCGTTTCCTCATTTTTTAAAGAAATTAAATATCTTGAAAAGAGGTACATAAGTTAAATAGAAGTTAATTAGAAATAAGTTTATTTTGAAGTCAGAGAACTATTATTTTAATTTTTTAAGGTTTTTTAGATTATAAATTAAAAGAAAAACGCATTTTTTTATAAAATTTGATATTTTAACGGCTAATTTTTTGACAAAGTTCTAGTTTATAAAAATTGGTTTCTTCATCATGTTTTCAAGCGTTAGAACTCTGATTTAAATCTCAGTCTAAGATAGAACTTCAATTAAATAGAATCTCAAACTTGGGGGTCTAGGATATTAGAACTCGGTTCAGTAATGTTTTTATTTCTTCCAAAGGCCTAATTTTTAGATTAATTCCGGTTTTAGATTAAATTTTAGAGCACACAGACATCTTATGTGCAAAAATGAAATATTTGTTTAAAATATATAAACATGAACGGTTTTCCAAACGTCATAAATATCAGGTGCATAATATAAAATGGTGTGTTCTTAACTTTAAATTAAATTACAGTATTTTAATATCTGAATTAATGATTCCAGTTTTCAAGAAACACTGGAAAAACGAAATCGAAACCAATGACTTTTGATCTTTAACCAAGTAAAATGTTGGGTGCAACACGAATATGTGTACATTTGTGAAAAAATAATAATTTGAAAAAACACCAATCTAATTAAAACACGAAAACGCAAATTTTATTTCGAAAAAAAGTGAGAATATCAAAACTAAATCCTAAAATAAATGTCCGCTCCAACAAAAACTGACATATGTTTTTAATTTTGTTCGTAAAATGTTAGAATTTTGAGTTTGAACTAGCTACGGAGTGGTACAAAAATAGCAAAAACACTTTGGAACTCAGATCAGAGATCAAAATTTCCTAGAACTCAACAATGATCTTAAACCGAGTTCTACAGATATGATCAGAAGTGAAGAAATGCTAAGGTTCAAAATAGTTTAAAAATGAAGTTCCAAAGATAAATCGAGAGTTACTAAATCGAGTTTTGAATTTATTTTAGAACTTCGTCAAGAAATTGACCGTAAAAGAAAAAAATTAATAGAGATGGATTTAATTTAGTTAAAATTTCATTCTGATTCTAAAGACAAATATTTTGATTTTCATTCATTTATTTATTAAATTAATTTCCACAAATAAATAAGAATCCAACAAACAAAAACTGCCAAAGACCACAGAAGCACAAAATCAATCGAATATCTATGTATCTCTCGTTAATTAAATGAATGAACCGAACAACAAAAAATATAAAAATCTATGATAAATTAATTCAAATAAATAATTAATTGTGTTAATAATAAATAAATATTGGTTTACACAAATAATACCAACTTAATGATTCTCTGATTTAATCATTCAATTTGCAATCGTGATAAATTACATTTTCAGATTCTTGTGATTTTTGTTCTCTCTCATTTTATTTTATAAAATCGCTTCGGCAATATCGCTGTGACAGTAATAATTATATTTGCAGGTATATTTCCATTTAAATTAAATGGAAAATTATATGCATTTGATCAAATGATGTTCGTTTTAACACTTCTTGTGATTGTAATAGCTAGAAAATAACATTCAGCTTGTTAAAGTATTTTTTTTTTTGTTGAGATGAAAGATAAAAGATACAGAGAGTTATTGAAATTGTTGTTAATTAAAAAAGGAGGAACTAAAAGCTTAATCTAGGACTCCCATAAAAATCCAAAACATTGTTTTTTGATAGAAAAGAATTTGTTTAATAATAAAAATAATTTTATTTATTGAGACAAAATTTATATTTATATTCTTTTTTAATTTGTTTTTTTTTTTGTTTTTTTTTTTCAGATCCAAGAGCGAAAAGATTTCCCTTAATGGATAATCCCCTGCCCACCTTCGGTCTAGTCGGAATTTACCTGTCATGGGTTTTATATTTTGGTCCAATGTTCATGAGAGATAGAAAACCATTTCAACTGCGACAAACATTGATTGTCTATAATGCATTTCAGGTTCTATTGAGTGGTTACATGTTCTATGAGGTAAGTCTAATAAATAAATATAATATTATAATTAACGGTAGTGATTAATTTGTATTTTATGCATGAAATTACATAAACGAGTATTTATTTGTTCATAAAATGCTTCACAAAAAAAACTTGTACTTTTTTTGTTGAGTTGATAAGAAGTAATTTATGATGTTCATGTATTATTTAGTTATTAACTAACTCATATGAAATACGCGCGTTTTTATTTTTTTTAGTTGAAAATATTAATATTAACATTTTAGTTTAAGTTTTTTTCTACCATCGTTAATCATAATTATGAAGAAAATTAAAGAAAACTAAATTTAGAATTAAAACGTTGTTTTATAAAGTTTTTACATAAAATTAATTGTTTTGTAAACAAAATATTAAAGAAAGATAACATTTTTATATTTCAATTTTTGTACTTTTTAGCATCTTATGGCTGGATGGCTGAACTTGTACAATCTTAAATGTCAACCCGTCGATTATTCAGATGGACCAATGTCAAAACGGGTAAAAATATTATTATACATAGCTATACAATATTGTCTATGTCAAAGCTCAAAATTTTGTCATTTTTTTCAAAGTTCCTAGAATTTAAATCTTAGTTTTTAAAGTGATGAAGTTCTTGACATCAGGTATCATTTTTAAAAAGCTTCAAGTTACATGTTTTGTTTACAAATGTTTAATTTCTACCAAAAGTAGAGAGTCATTCGAGTTAATGATGCTGACACCTGTCAAACTAGGCTTTGTTGAATCCTTCCCATTTACGACAATAGATCTATTAGCAATCGAACAATGCATTACAATTCATTAAAACTTACTTCAAACGTAGCTACATTTCGAGTTGTCATAACTCTGGTCGACAAAATTACGTTTTTTTCTGCCCTAAATTCGAATCTGGCGTTTAAATTTTTCTATAACATCAGGTTTTTAAAATATGCCCCCTTAAAAATGCTAAAGACAATCAAAAACGTATGTAGTTTTTAAGGCTTAGCCATTGTTAGGAGTCAGGTTTCCACGGGGGAATGCTTTGGAGTACTGGAAGTGGCTACAGCACGCTTGTGGTTGCACAGCTCAGCTCGTCGCGTGGGTGGTTCTTGCCACCTCCCAGTACACCTACTGCTCGACTAAACATTAATTTTATTCGTGCCTAAGGTAACTACAAGATGTAGAATGACATAAACCTGTGAACTTTTACGATATCTAAGAGAAACTCGAAATCGGTGCTTCGAAATTAAGTTTAAAAAAAAATCCAAAAAAAATAATCTAACTCATTTCTCATTGATAAATTGTATGATGATTATGCAAAGTATAATAATAATTGAACTCTTTATTGTAGCTGAATTTATATACATTTTTTTTTCGTATAACTAGATTGCACAATTTACAGAGAAATGGTATTTTCTACCTTACTACTGAAAAACTTATAACATTTATACAATAATAATATCACAGATACAAGTTTTTAGAAGGAAAAGCTACATGAAAACCTTCATTTAATTTAAAATATGCAAAGTATAAATCTTCTCTTCTAGAAACAATTTAAATCACTTAAGTATCCTACTTAGTTTTTGGAAATTCTCATTAGTTATGGATCTTTATTAGACTCTATATAAAGTTTTAACCAAACCTTGAGTTAAATACTTAAATAATTTTGAAAAATATGTGTTGTATTTATTTTGTACTGCTGATTTCGAATTTAAACATTAATTTTAACTATTTGATCAAGTTTTAAAAATACTGGTTTTCAAAATTATATTTTTAAAATTTTTCGAAAACTTGATATAAAAGAATTGTTAAGACAAGAAATTCAATACAAGAACAAAACTCACTTTCAAAACGTTTTGCTCTTTTCTGTTGAAAACCGTTTTAGCTTAAATGGTAAAGCATTTCTTTCAGATTTTTGTAAGACAACTAATGAAGATTTTTCGAATATTGTATGATAAAATGTAAATATTTGGACTGAATATTGAAGAAAGAGATTTTAGATTTGGGACCCTCACGGATTTTATTGAAAAAAGCTACTTCATAAATTTAGATAGCCTCGAATTTTTCGAATTTAAAAAAATATTATTTGAAAAATCTGATTAATTTTAACGTCAGATCTAAATTAAAGCCATCACAATATTACCGTGTATGCATCATGAAATAAATAAATAAAATTCATTGTAAAAGTGCAATTTTATAGCAAGTAAGAAAACCTTGTCGACCATTGTAATCTCAGAATTTAAGACGTATTAAAAACCAAAACTACTCGGGTTATGGTAGATATACCGCCCTAAATTTGAGAAAAAGTGGTTAAAAATGTTCTCAAAATATTTACATGTGAGTTTTTTTTTTAGCATTATTTTCGAAATCGACAAATTAATGATTATGTAACAGAAAATACTGCTTCAAAAATTTGAACCCTTACAATTTTTAATCTAAATTATAATTGAAATTTTTTGTATTAAGAAAAACGTTTTTAAAAAAGATGATTGATAATGATAAATAGGCAGTGCACTCATTCAAAAATGTAATCAATATTAACAAAACTAAAAAGTAATAAAGTATTGAAAATTAAAAGAAAACTTCAAAAAAAATATTGTTACCTTAGAGTGACGTTTTCTCCGTATATAATTTTTGTAAATTTGTAATTTTTTACTGGTAATTTTTATTTATATTGATCTTTTCCTAAAAGAGAACATGGTAACAAAAAACTGAACTTCAGGCAACTCTAAACTTTGAACCTTGAAGAAAATCTTAGACGGGTGACGAATTATTATTTTTTTTTAACTAAGTTTTGCTTTAATATAACCTTTGATTATATTTATCAATTTGCAATCTTTATTCAAGGACCGGAAGAAAATTCAAGACAAAAAAAAAGTCATAATTAGATGTGATTAAAAAGTATTTTAATATTTGCAAAAAAAAATAAAGAATCAGCAAAACGAGTTTCATTAAAAAAAATATGACGACGACTCTGGCACCTAATTTCATAGCTTTGAGCCATCACATGAATTTAAAGACATAATTAAATGAATCATGTTCTAAAACATTTTTGTTTTGTTTTACTTATAACTACACAAAATAATTACTTCTAAGACATCAAATAACATGTCAATGACACATGAGACGTCAACAACATTTACCTCATATACAATTTTAATTTAAGTAACTTAAAAAAGAAACAATAAAATTATTACTTTCTGCATGAGAAGAATATTTCCTGTATCTACTTTTTTCCTACCATTTTTTGAATGGATACTTTAAATTTAGTAAAAAAACAACTTTTTTTTAATACATTTTTTAATTATTACTTAAAATTTGATCATAAACATTTGGCGATTTTTGTAACTGGTGCTATTTGAACACTATTTTTGGGAGTTTGAATAACTCCGATACAATAAACGTAGAGTATTTTCAAACTAATTAGACTTTGGTCGAAATTATGTCTCATACGACTCTTTCGGGTAAACTTGATCAACAATTACTATCAGACACAATGGGTGAAAATATATCTAAAACATTTAATGTAATTGGGGTAATTATTATTAGCTATGGCGGTTTATGTTTATGTTACTTCCAAATATTTGAAGACTCAAATCTCAAGATATTCTAAAAAATTTATTTTTGACAATTTTTATTGTTTTATAACACAGATCGACAAAATTACGTTTCTTGTCCCACAAACAAAACAATACTTTTTTAAATGACATACATATGTATGTGCTTTTTCGAATTTCAAAAAGTAATATCTCAAAAACCTGACATTATACATTAATTTTAAAATCGAATTTGAATTAAGGCCATCAAAACCCATAGTACAATTTTATTTTATTTGAAGAAAACCTTGCCAACCCGTGTAAAAAAGAAAAATTTCTGAACTTTTCAAAAGTATATTTTTTGGAACAACCTTCAGTAAGTACACATTTTTAACTTCCCATAGGAAGTTATTGTAATGGGTCCGATATGTCGAATAGAAAATGTTCACATTTCTCGACGTTTTAAGGTCCCTAGAGACGAAATAAAATTTTTTTAGAGAGATGTTTGTGCGTGCGAGTGTACGTACCTTCGTACGTCCGTACGTTCGCGACGTTTTTTTCTTCGTCCATAAGTACCAGAAGAGATATGGACTTCAAATAAATTTTGTTATACAGATAATAATACAGAAAGATGCAGAAGGGACTCTCAAAAATATTGCGTGGGTGGTTTCTTACTATAGCAATTTAAAAAAAAAGGTGAACATTTTTGTTAACCCTAAATATCTCACAAACCAATAACGCTAGAGACTTGAATTAAATTTTATATTATATGTATAACGCGGTACCAAACAAACATATTTTTGAAAAAAAAATCTAAGTAACGATTTTGTAATATATCAAAAAAACTGAAAAAAATTATTTGTCACCTCGAAAATCTTACGAACAAAAAATGATTTTATCTCCAAAACAACTTTGTGCAACGAAGAATAACGTTTGGTAAAATTTTGAGAAAAATCGAATTGAAAGTTTTTTTTATAAAAAATAAAAAAATAATAAAAAATTATAAAAGTTGGTAAAAATTGATTTTCGACTCAAATATCTTTTCAAAAATTTGAGATATTGACTTCAAATTAATTTCATTTATCCAATTTGTATTTGTTTATATAAGAAATACAAATTTTTAAGAAATGCTACTAAAATTAGTAAAAATTGGTTTTCGACTAAAAATCTCGTTAACAAAAATAGATTTCGAAATCAAACTATTTCATTATATGCAAAATATAGTTTGTAATTTTGAAATCTTTAAGAATATTTCAACTGACAACTTTTTTAACAAAACACGAAAACCTACAAACTCTTAAGCAAGACAAATCGACAAACGGGATGGGAAGTTATGAGTGTGGGTCGCATCCTAGCCTCTTTTTGAATTGAATAAAATTCCATACTTTTTTGAGTATTTTAAAGGTGTATTATTCTATAGGAAGGTTCTGTTAAAGATCCAATTTATCAAACTGATAATGTTGGGATTTCGTTTCAAAGGTCCATAGAATCTAAATCCATAATTTTTAGAGTCCGGGATTCTTTTTTCGTCCTCCGTATCTCAAGCACCAGCAAAAACATACATATATGTAGACTTTAAAAAATTAGTTGATCTCAAATATCTTCCAATTCATTAAAGTTATCGACTTCCTTTGGAATGAACTTAAACATTATTCGACGAAAAAAAACACTTGAAACCTCAAACATTTTATGAACAAAAGATGACATAAACTTAATTGAGTTACCGTTTTAGCACAATTGGATAGAAATTGGAAAAATTGTGAGAATAGAAAAATCAGTTTTTTGAAAATATCTAAGGATTTTTGAAATCTATAAATGGTTTTAAGTCCCATAAAATTATCTACACAGTCAGAGTTAATTCAAAAGCAATTACAACAACTATGTATATTTTTGAAGCACTGCGTTATAATTGCCATTCAAATATCAAATACCTGACTAAACTCACCACTAAACAAAACTAGGCCCTAAGGAAATACTTATGAGTTGGTGACACTAAAACACTTTGAAAATCAGCAGTACATAGCGCAGCCGGTCGTCAAGTTCATTTTACAATAGTTACAACTTTGTCTGCTTGTTTTTGAATTATTCATCAAGACACGATGATAATAACATAACTATACCCTTCCCAAACCATAATAGTCAAAATTAAAGCTAAACCTAAAAGACGTCTTTATGCAGACTTTTTTTTTTTGTTCGATAAGCAAATATAACAATTCATGGCATTATCAACAATATCCAACAACAACAAAAATGCAAAAAATAACAAAAATACTGATCATCACACTTCTTCAAGTGACCGTGGTGTGGTCCATTAAACCTCATCATCGACAAATAAAATCTAATCCCCGCTTCGACACTATGTACTTATCTGAAAGTGTGTTTAGTCCATGGTCATAAATTTACTTATAGAGGAAACAAATAATCTATAAATATTGTGTATGTAAGTATATACGAAAGCTTAGCACTTTAAGTTTAGGTTTTTCTACAGAAAACTATAGATAAAGGTCCTATGTACCTCTTAAAAAAAAAAAAAATATTATTATATTTGCCAAAGACAAACATTAAAAATTTTAACTTTTTAACAAAAGCAGGTTCAATTTCTGCGGCTGAAAAACCATTCAGTTCATGGTCAAAGTTTAAACTTGAAATTAAAAACAAAAGTACGCTCGTGTTAAGTATAAGTATATCTCTATCTTACCTATGCCCGCTGAACAGCAACACAAACAACAACAACAACACATAAAATTAGTGCACTAATTGATTAACACGAAATTGTATATATATATTATAATCAAAAAACCAATAGTTACTCCATCGATCTTGCAATCTAGTGCAGGCAGCAGTAAGAGTGGCAGACAGTTGATGGAATATGAAGTTTGATTTGATTAATTTTAACATTTTATTGCTTCCTTCGTTGGTTTTTAGTATGTTGATTTTTGATTTTATTAAATAAAGAAACAAATAGAAACCAAGCCACCACTCACCATATGAAACGCATCAGTGCATTTGAATATTGTGATTTTTGTTTCTCTTTTTCTTTGCTAGTTTTTCTAGAAGATACTCGTACTACGCGCTTTTGATTAACAAAAAATAACCATACAAAAAATGATATGACAACACTACTTGTTTTAACAAGGTAGTAGGGTTGCCAGAATTAAAATATTAATGCTACATATTACACGTTCTTAATTTTGAAGTTACTCAAAACGATCGATTTCGTTTGAACAATCAGAATTTTGACACTAGAAAATGACATTTATAGAAACAAAATGAGGGAAAAAGTGAGGCATAGGCGGTTACTGGCATTTTTTTAGGAATCCGACTTCAAATAAATTTAAAAACTAAAGAAGTGGCACTGCGCAAATAAAAGGAAAGAATAAAAAAAAACTAAAAAACAGTTATGTTTAAAAAAATAACGAGTTAAAGTTAATTTAAGAAATAAGTAATATCAAATCTCAAATCTTATAGTGTACCCAAGCAGCAGAATGCACCTCATCCTAAAAATAAGTTGCTCTTATTTCTTAAAATAAATTGGACTTATTTCACTTTGTCAAAGGGCAATTCGACCAACTGCTGAAAATTGTACTTATTGTATTTCTTAGAAGTGCAATAAGGGCCTTATTTCACGGCGCCGGCAAGTATTTTTAGTTTTTATTGTATTTTGTATTTATTAATTCATTTTGGTAGGTTTACAATGCTTACAATTTTAATTTAAGTAGAAGACGTTAAAGATAAACATAGCATTTATCTCAATTAATTAATATTAATAGGTACCTACTAAAGCAAAATATAAAAATCAGCTAATTTATATTATATAAAAAAAAATTTAAGAATAATTTAAAACAAAAATTTATTAATTAAGTGATTTTAGTAGTTACCTGCAAAATTACAACAAAAATATATAATAAAGAATACAAAACATTGTGATCTTCCGAATAACCATAGTTTTCTATGTAACCCTAACAAAACAAATTATGAGACACTCTTTAGCTTAGCTTACAGCTAGAGCTAGTGTCGAATGCTCATCTTGAAAAAATTATCGACATAGTTGTGTGCAAGGTGATAGAAAGAAATGAGTTTTTTTTTATTATTTAATTAATTAATTAACTATAGGTATTCACCCCCCCTCTTCCTGCACCTAAGAAATAACGTTAGAAAATAAAATCAAAATGTTCGGAACATAATTTTGTTCCTATAGTCAAATTTTTAGTAAATGATATTGGTTTTCATAAAAATGTTCTCAAAACGTAGGCAGGGAAAATATCAATTTTACGAGCTGATTTTTTTTTAAATATTAAACAATTTAGTGCTATTATTATTTACGTTATAAACAGTGACAATTCGTGAACAAAAATCAAAGCAAACAAACCTTAATCTGGGGAACGGATCTATTAATTTCGGAAACTCGGAAATATTTATCAAACTACTAAAAGTTAAAATAGACATTTTGGGATTATATAAAAGCTATAAAAATTGTTTTAAATAGCACTGGTCGACAAGGACAAGGTCGACTTTTGCATTGGGTTTTGATGGCCTTAATTCAAAGCCGAATTCAAAATTAATGTATCTCGTCAGGTTTTTAAGATATTACTTTATAAAATTCGAAAAATAAAACTTGTAGATATATGTATAAGGCTTTTTGAGGCTATCTAAATTTATAAAAAAGATTTTTTCAATAAAATGAGGGATGGTTTTCCAAATCTTTAATTTCTTTCTTTCTTATTCAGTACATTTTTTCTTATAATATTCGTAAAAATCTTCATAAGTTGTTAGATTTCACCTGTCTTAGTCTTACAAAAATTTTAAATAAACGCTAAACCATTTATGCTAAAAAGGTTTTGAACATAAAAAGGCAAAACGGTTTAGAGAAAAGCTTTGTTTTTTTTTATAGAATCTGTTGACTTCACAATTCTATTATATAAAGATTTGTAAACTTAAGCAAATAGTTAAAATTAAAGTTTGTATTCGAAATTAGTACTAAAATTTAACTCCAAAACGTATTTTTCGAAACTATGAAAGTATTAAAATGAAGATATGCTTAAAACTTCATAAGAAGTCAAATAAGGACTCATAACTAATAAGGAAATTGAGTTAGGTAATGAAACGAATGAAATCGTATATAGAAGAGAAAGATTTTTATTTTACAGAATCATCACACAATTTTTGTTTAGAGATATATTTTTAGTTTTAACTTTATGTAAAACCCAGTTTTTGGTTGTTTTAAGGGGCATATTTAAAGACCTGATGTGATAAAAAAAACTTTAAGGCGTTATTCGAATTTATTATTATTATTATTATTATTATAAGCTTTTATTTGCCATTATTGATATTTTGTACAATATTTATTTACATTTTTGTTTACATTTTCTGTTTCTTTGGAATTAATTACTATATAAAATTATAAAATCGACATATTTTTTTTTTTTTTTTTTTTTTTTTTTTATTCGAATTTAGGACATCCTAATTCTTTTAAAAAAAAGTATTGTTTTGTTTGTTCTCCCGATAAAAAACGTAATTTTGTTGACCAGTGTATACTAAATCTTCTCCTTAACTTATTAAATCATATTTTTTATATTTTCAAACTTAATATAACAAAATAAATATGAAATTTTTGTTATTGTAAATATAGGAAGGCTATAGTTTGGGAGCGTTGTACGATGTACTTTTTAGAAAATGTATGCATTTCAGTAGAGATTGTAGCTTTGACTTCGTATACCAGTTTCTGTTATTCTGTTACTTAAAAACCTTTCATAGAATTTGGAACTTCATTCTCAAAAAACTGATTTCTTTTTTAAATTTCCTGATCAAATTTGTAATAGTTTTTTTTTTTTAAATAAGTTTCTTTTCATTTCTCAATTATAACATTTTTGGCACTACTTTCAAAACTTATCTTACATTCCAGTGTCAAATTCATCCTCAACAATACTCAACACTAAAGTTCAAGATTAGTTAAAAAATTTAGAATCTAAAACAAAGTTTAAGAATGTTTCCGAAGTTGAAAAATGGTTAAAGAATTGTGCTATTTCCGTTTTCAATCCAAAAAATGCAAAGCTAATTTTAAAGGCTGTTCTAATACCTTTATAATTAAAAGTACCGACATTTTTCTTTTTAACACAATACATTTTTTAAAAATTCACATTTTTTTTGGGGAATAACTTTTTTAATAACGATTTTACGAAAGTTTTTATGTTTACATAAAATTAACTACATATCATAACTTCACCCTCTACTCTTCTAGGCTTCTTTAAATCAATTACATATTTTTGATGATTTTCTTATTCAGAATATCGAAAAATTTAAATTATATGTAAACTAGCGGCGCATCCCGGCTTCGCACGGGTAGACATAAATAGGTACAGATATTTAAGTTATAAGCATGCTAATTAAAACGACCATGAATCACTAAATTAGAAAAAATTTGTTTGTCCAATATGATTAATACTCTTCGCAGCGTATGCGATGAAAGACATTAATGGATAATTTTTTTACACCTTCGGTTGTTTTTAATAGGAATTACAAAAGATTTCTGTAGTAATCTACTACTAAATAAAGCCTATGTTACTCAGTGATAATGTAACTCTCTAATGAAGAAAGAATTATTAAAATCGGTCCAGTACTTTTTGAGTTTATTCGTTACATACAAAAATACAAATCTTTCCTCTTTATAATATTAGTATAGATATAGATACATATGTCTGTTTTAAGATTTTCAATTTATTTTCAAACAAAATTAAAAATTAGAAGTTACAAGCTTACTTACTTACTTAAGGTGGCGCTACAGTCCTGTGTGAACTAGGGCCTCACCCAACAAACTTCTCCATCTAGCTCGGTCCCTAACTAGATTTCTCCTGATCCGCATGTCTTCCTCTACTGAGCTGACCTGTAGGTGTGGATTCGAAGACTTTCCGGGCCAGAGCATTGGTTGACGTTACAAGCACGAAATTGATTAATAACCTTAGAAGAAAGTGACAGCTTATAGTGCATAGTTACGAAAAATGGAAGACCAAACGCAAGAGTTCTGTTCTTAATTTATTTATTTAACAATTATAAATTCTTTGAAGTTATACAAATGGTACTTAAGTCAAAAATTGGTCACATAGACTTAATGAACTTAAGACGTTAAAATCTAAACAAATACTAATTTGTTTGTCAATTATGTTCTAAAGACGAAATTAATACGATATTTAGCACTGTTCTTCACTCAAGTTGTTAGAATTAAACTTAAGAGACAAAAAAGGCCGTGGCAGCAAATTGAAAACCTAAAATGCCATTTTTTACTAAAAACATTCTTACCTTATTTCAGAGATTTATGAAAGTAGAAAGAAATCAGTGAAAAAAGTAGTGGGTTCATAGTCAGTAAACCCTATTTACAGTAACAAACAAATAAGGTTATTGACTCTATCTAAATACCATAAAATTTTCGTGAGAATGACGAATCAAAAATTGTATAAAACAAGATAAATATTGATATTTAACTTGCAATTCAATATTTAAAAATATAAAACAGATAAAATTCTTTTTATATTTACCATTTGGTAACATTGTTGAATTGAATATGGTCTTGAAGGGTAACATGCACCAGGCCTTCTATTTCCTACTACTTATTATTTTATTATTATAAAAGAATCACTTTAATTGCGTGCTAAAAAATAGTTTTGCAATAATAAGTTGCATTTCTATGTTATACAAATTAAATTAAAATCCAGAATAGCCTTTTAATTCTATTATTATTATTATTTAATAATTTATTTTACAGATGCTGAATTTGTGCTACATTTACTATCTATCAAAACTGACTGAATTTGCGGACACAATATTCTTTGTGTTAAGAAAAAAGACATCACAAATAACTTGGCTGCATGTGTACCATCATTCGTTAACTCCACTAGAAACATGGGTTTTGGTTAAATTCATTGCAGGTAATATAATCTTTTTTATGATGTAAAATAAAAAACAAAACCTCACCTTCAAGTGCTCACATCTTGATCATCATGTAAAAAGATTTAAAAATCTCTTTTATTCAGGTATTATTGTTCCTATTAAAGTTATCAAGGATGTACGTTAAAGCCTGTATTTTATTTTGTTTTATTTTTTTACATTCATTTCAATTTATATTTTTATTTTTTTAAATTTTATAAAATAAAAGATAATGATGAATACACTTTTTTTTGTTCAGGTGGAAATGCAACATTCCCAAATCTTCTAAACAACTTTGTCCATGTTTGTATGTACTTCTATTACATGATGTCTGCAATGGGCCCTGAATACTCCAAATTCTTGTGGTGGAAAAAATATATGACTGAACTTCAAATTGTAAGTATACCTTTCTGAGTTCAAAATTAATATTACAAATTCTATAAAAATAAACAGAAAAGAAAAACAAACAATAGATCACAAAATTTATGATCCACAATATTTATTCAGTAGACTGTAATTAAATTGCTATAAACAATAAATATTGCAAAATGAGTACTCTTGTAGGTTAACACTAGAAGCTATAATTAATCTTATAGTATAATAATATATGATGTTTTTTTTTTGTTGATTGATTTATTTTAATTATTTAATCTTTGCTATCAAAGAAAATTAATCATTGACCTTAACTTTAAAGGTTTTAACTCTTTATGATTTAATTTATATTATTAGTTAGGTTCCTTTGAAGGTGGTAAAAAAAAAAAACTTAAGATTACTTTAGTAATTTTTTGTTTGGTACAGTAGTTATGACGACTTATAAATTAATAGAAGACCATTATGTAGATGCGGTAATTATCTATTGTTTTTATTTACTCACGAGTACTCTGTCACCTAAGAAAAAAAACACAGGTTTAACTTGTTTTACACGCAAAAACAATAACAATGAATATTTAAAAAAAAATTAAATTGTTTGTTTATAAAACAATCAAAAAAATTGTCACAAAAACATAAACGACTTGTTATTGTTTGCTTGGGAAATATTTAATGAATAGCCTAATGAATTATGTATTTAAAAGTAGGGAGAAAATGGTTTTAAGAATTCTATGACTATGGACTTAATAGTACTAAGAACTTAAATAGATACATTTTATAACATCATTTATAGAAATACATACATAAGTAAATAAAAAACTAAGACGAAATTGAGAATTTATTTTGGTAGTTTTAAAGACTAACTAAAAAGTTTGAGCAGGAAAATTTAGCAAAACCTAGATTTAAAAAAATTTAAGAATCACCCATTATTTTTTTAAGAACAATATAAACACATAGGAACTTAAATTATAAAAATACTTTTAAAGATAAAATGCATACAAATTAAAAAAGATATCCATATATTATGAATGGGAAAGTCAGTTTGTTTGTGTGTTTGTTTGTTTGTTTGTTTGTTTGTCCGTTCTTCACTTTGCAACGGAGCAATATTATGATATGATTTTTTGTGTGGAGATAGTTTCAAGGCTCGAGAGTGTTTTCAGCTACTTTTTAGATCTGTAAAATATCTCTTGGGTTCGATCCCTGCCTATTCCATCTAAAGTTTTTTTCTCACGGGTACTGCCTCTTGCGAGGAATTGACAAATTCTCTAAGGGTAATTCTTGTCATGAAAAGTGCTTTCTCAAATTAGCCGTTCGGATTCGGCTTAAAACTGTAGGTCCCCTCCATTCCTGACAACAGTACTCGCACACAGGAATGGTTGAGAGTTGTAAGTCACTAGGCACTAGTTCTCAACGGACTGTTGTGCCACCCAATTTATTTATTTTTTTATACTTACTCCTGCAATGTCTCCATGTGATATTTTGATTTTTTCTTTTACCACACAGGCAAAGCTGCAGGTAACAGCTAGTATATAATAAAGTTATATAAATGTTTTCTTTTCCAACAATTTCAATCGAATCAATATTTCGAATTGAAAATTTTCACATTTCTCGACTTTTCAAACTCCTAAGAATCAAAATATAAGATTATCCAGTTAAAGATTTCATTTTGAATAGCCCCTGGCTAGCTGTCATCTTTGACATTTTTGAAAAATATGCTATAATGCATTGAAATTGTTAAAATTCATTATACAAACAAAATTTTCAGTCACAGTTGACAGTCTTGCAAAAAATGTTTCCTGAGCGTGTTATTTCGAAAAGATAATAAAATTGGCCATCGATATCTTGTTATATAACACCTTTAGTTTTTTTCTTGGGCTACGTGACCAATTAATTCTATTCCAATGAATTTTTGAAGTTATCGAAGACAAACACCCTTAAATGTGCGAATTGTCCATGAAAAATCTCATGAAAAGGATACGGCTCTACAAAATATAGATGTGGCTTACATATTTGGCTGATATCGTTTTCCATAATTGGTAATGGTATTCCTTCATATTTATAGTGAAATAAACATTAATTGATTTCTATCAAAAAATACTAATTTGTTAATATCAAAATACCCTATATGAGAACGGTACAGTGGGTGTATACGTATCTTTTTTACAAAGACTCCCCCTTTCTGTTTGGTTATTTTTACACATAATTCTATCATTTTTCGTTTGGAAGAACAACAATATCTTTAAAAGCACATTATAAATTTTATTTAAAAAACCTTTCCCTCCAATTGTTATTGAAAAATCTAGCTTTCATACTTATTTTTATGAAGTAAGACATGAAAACAAAAGTATTGTTTGTTATTTCCCCGTTTATAAATCAAGACATAAACATATAAACTAAGGCCTTGATACTATCTAAGAATCAAATTTCAAAACAGAAACGTTTTCCATTAATCATCTAATTAAATAAATATATCACCTCCAGTCTCTATATAAACAACAAGTTCTTATTAAAAAGCCTAACCTACTGGTAAAAAGCCCAAGAACCAAAAAGAAGTATCTACACACTATGTACCATTGAAAGTATCTGATTAAATTTACTATGAGTATCTTTTTTCATTTCATACGAATACTAAAACATTGCATCCAAAGTAGAATCGCACTTCCACCGGTTATTATGTAATATCTCGTTTACGTTCAAATTCCGTTGATCTTATGGCAATCGAATGTTCGTCGTTCAATGCATTTGCTTCTTTAGTCTTAGTCTTAGTCTTAGTCTCAGTTTTTTAGTCCGGTAACTAATAAAATATCCGCTTAAGTTGATATTCCAGCTATTCTAGCAGTATTTTATTTTACACAGATATAGAAAAAAAAAAGTTAAAAATCTTGCGAAATTTTGGGTATCCAGTTTTGTTGGTTTGTTTCTATTAAAACACCACCAGCAGCCAGAGCGTTGCAAGCTGCAAAACTTGGCTGCATTATACGATCTAACTAAAGTATAGCCAGAGAGCTACACGAAGAATTCTGCAACTGGGTCATGATTTGGCGGCAAGTAAAAAAAAAACAATCTTTGTGCATGGTGCATGAAACACAATCTGATTGGATTTGGTCTCTTATAGTGTTTTGAATTAAGTTTATAGAGACTATACTGTACAAGCTTGGGTATTGGGAAATATTTTCGGGGTACCTCGCACAAAAAAACTGCAAAAAAAAACAGAAGAAAAAAATTGTTTTTAATTTTCTTAAGATGTTTTCTATGATTGTGTTTTAATTTAGATGAAATTCAATTTTATTAAACGCAATTTATTTATTTGTATTTTTATTTTGTTGTTGACAATTTTTTGGGTTAGGAAAAGATTTGGTATATAAACAAATTTGTTAAAAAATACATAATTAATGATACCGTTTAAGAACCAGAATGACTCGTATTTGTTATTCTTGCTTAATAAATTTATACTTGGCTATACGATCACAACGCAGCGGAAAGTTAGAAAGGCTAAAATTTTTGGAAGAATTTATTTATGTTGCTGTTTTTGTTATTTTGTATAAACGGATAATGTTTTGCCTTGATATACAATCACTTATTTCTATTTAAATTTTATAATTTTCAATTTGAAATTTAAAAATCTTAGGATTTGAAGAAAAATTACGCATTTATTAGATTAAAATTTAAGTACCGTAACCATATTAGTTTATCAAAAAACCAAAAGGAGCTTGTTAACTTACCTTCAAAAATAAATAAAATATTATATTGATTAAGGATATGAATCCAACCTGAATATTTCCTTACATTCAACTATTTCTAGAAGGAATTTCCTGTTAGAAGTTATTGTAATCGGTCCAAATTTGTTGCATTGAAAATATTGACATTTCTCGACGTTTTAAAGTTCCTTAAATCTAAATGAAAGTTTTTTAGAGAGATGTCTGGTCTGCGTGTGCTTGCGTTCGTACGATCGTTCGTCCGTACGAACACGGGATACCATTTTTTGGAACAAGTACAAGTAGAGATATCGACTTCAAACAAATTTAATTTTACAGGTAAAAACATCAAAAGATGCAGAAAGGACTTTTGAAAAAAATTTAGTGGGTGTTAAGGGAACATTTTGGTTAACCCCAAATATCTTACGAACCAATAGCACCAGCGTGACTGACAACATTACTCGTATACAGGAATGGTCGAGAGTAGTAAGTCACCTCGAATATTTTACGAACAAAAATGATTTAACGAACAAAAGAATTGTATGCAACAAACAATTCAGTTTTTGACGCCTGGTAAAATTTTGAGAAAAGTCAAATTGACATTTTTTTACAATAAAATAAAAACCTAAAAAAAACATAACTGAAAGTTTGTGAAAATTCACTTTCGACTCGAATATTTTTTCAAACTTTAAAGATACATATTTATTTCAAACTAATTTTATCTTATTGTGCAAAAAATTTCTGTTCGTCATTCAGTCAAATCTACAAAAAAATACATCACAAAATTTTTAAAAATTGATGTTCGATTTTTAATATTTCGTGAATAAATATAAATAAATAAAAGTATTGACTTCAAAATGATTTCATTTTGTGCTAAATTTGTTTGTTAACTTAAAATCATGATCTTAGAAAAATCAAATCTGTATTTTCTTATATATGTATATGTATAAGAAATACAAACTTTCAAAAAATGATACTAAAATTGGTGTTCGACTAAAACAAACAAATGGAGCAAAAACTTATTTCTTCATATGCCACATTTTGTTGCTAACTTTTAGTTATTTCTTTAGAAAAATTCAATTTTCAAACATTTTCACAAAACACAAAAACAACAAAAAAAAAACTGATAAGAAATGGTTTTTACTCAAGTATTATTAGAAAAAAGAATGATATTGGCTTTAAAATTGTTCATCTAATAAAATATGTTTTTTTTAACATTTTGTTAAAGTTTTAAACAAATCGAGAGACGGGATGAGAAGTTATCAGTGTGAGTCGCAGCTCAACCACTTTTTATAATTATTTTTGGTACACTTTTCTTATTGTTTTAAATTTTTTTCCAATTTGTTAATTTGGTTTTCAGCCCATAAAAAAATTATTATTCTAATTTATTTAACGTTACTATTCATGACACCTATTTAAAAGGATAGAACATAGCTTTAAGGATCAGCTAGTTAATTTGAGGCTGGGAGTATTCAACGAGCTTGACTAAAAATTAAATTTAATTTCATTAAGAATTAAGGAAAGTTCAGACATATAGGGTTTTCCAATTAGAGGTGTCATTTTTATATTTAATAAAAAAAAAAAAGGTATTTTTAAGAGAAATTAATGGATGTTAATTTCATTGTGATAATGAACAATGGAAAAGAAATTTTCTACGAACTCCATTGTGCCTGGTATGTCCTCTATTCATGAATTGTAAGAATCGTTTTAATCGATTGTAAAGCATTGCTATTGGCTTTATCTCTTATGTGGCCCTAAGGAAAAGGTTAAATCACAAGATCTCGGTGTCCAATACTGTGATCAATTCGCTTGATCAATATTTTCACCATTTTCCTAGTAATTAAAAAAAAGGGTGTTAAAACGTATATCAATTTTGTTTTAGAGATGACATAGTTTTTACTTATCAAATGCCCAAATAGCTGCTTATTCAAAACAAGATATCATATTGGAATAGCCTTTACTAGCAAGTACGACATACGTTACTCTAAGTACTTTTATATTATACAAACTTGTGATACATTTTATGTATAAACTTATTTTAAATAACTGAGCAAAATAGGAAGGGCCTCTTAAGAAAAGTAGTACAATAGAAAATAACGTAGGTATACGTCTACTTATCGTTAGTTTGTCTAAGGGGGTTTAGTATATCTTATTATAGTTTTTGAAATTAGTAATTATATCTACGGAACAAACTGCACTAAATATTACACGTTTAGACCGCTTTTTATAAAATCTATAAAGCTTACTTATTTTACAATATTAAGAAAATTGTGGGCTGGTAAAACCGCAAGCCTTTAGCAATAGAGTACAATAAAGTTAAAAAACGGTGGAAGGTACAAAATTTCGTATTGTTTTTTTTTTTATTGATTAAAGTTTTTGTAATATATAAATAAATCATTATATTTTTTAAATACATGTACATAAAACACGAATGAATTCAACAATAGTTTTTTTTTAATACCATAAAACTATTGAGTCATACACAAATGTCTATGTGTAAATCATCTCAATATCAAACTACACTTGATCTATATAACCTAACCCTAAAACAAATCCATCATAATATTCAGAAGTTCATTTTATTGTTTATTATTTGTTAACATATTTTAGCCATTTAAATATGGTGCCAGTTTCACCTCATAATTTTATTGCTAATAAAAAGCAAAAAACACTAAACAAAGTAAAAAACCTAACGACGCATAAAGCTTAAGTCACATCCATAAGATCCACCCAGCCATGGATGCATAAACAAGCGCATCCAATTATACTGTCCAGCTTTTTCTATAATAAATGTCATCGTGAGACACTCGGCAAAGTATGACGAAGAAGATAGATGTCAACAGTTAGATAGTTATTGCATTATTATATTGTGCACACATCATTTTTAATGTGCGGGTGTAGCCATTCCAATTATAAAACTTCATGTTTCCATTGCCCTTTCGGCACACGTCACATTGTAGATATTTTAATTAATCAACAACTTGAGAAGAAGGTAGGTATAAGTTTTTAATTATCAAATGAATTGAACCGACACGCTATAAATATACCTACTTGTGTAGTGCATAGTCGAAATGACTCAATTTTATTGCTTGTAATTGTATAAAATGTTCATTTTGTGTTTGGGTTTTATAAGAAATCAAATGATATACTCAAGAGGAGCTATCAATCAATTTTGCGGATCTTATAAGTGACACATAAAGTGACCATTTATGCTACACTAGAAAAGGAGTGACCAGACTATATATGACAAATGAAACAACACATCAGAGTCGAATTATAACCATTGGTCTTCTTTCGTCCTTATCTTTAAAAGCACTTTCAGACATATTGCAGGATAAGGATAATCATTTAAAAACAATTTAAAATATGAAGCATTTTCCAAAAAAATAGCTAAAGTTTCTCAAGATCAAGACAATAGCTCAACCTTTAATGTCAATCAAATAACTATAAATTTGAAAAAAAAAACATATGGTCACCTTAAAAAAATAATTTTTTAAAAATTAAAAATTATTTAAAATCTCATTTTCAATTACAAACTTGATTCTTTTTTTTTGAGGCACAATGTAAAAACAGCCAGGAAAAAACCATTTGTGTCAGCTGTCTATACTCAAATGGATTTTTCCTGGCTGTAAGACATGTGTGCACATTCTCAAGACATAATATAGTCTAAAGTTGTGTAGCTTAAGTTTTGTTCCAAGAATAACAATATTTGTAAACTGTAGAATAAGTATTTTAATTTCACAGCATTCAAGACTGATAGAGACTAAAATATATGTCATGTATTTTTATAAGATAATTACAGACTCTGCTGTATAACTGAAGCCCAACTCAAAGTATTTTTCAGGGTATAGATAAAGTTCCATTTTTTCACTTCCGATTGTATCCGGCATGCAGTTAAATTAAAATTGTAGAAATCAAGACAAAATACAAAATTACTAAAATAAAAAAATAATAAATTACAATATTTTGAACTATAGTTAAATTTCACTATAAAAACGGCACTACGTTTCACAATTACCATTTTCCAAGAAAATTTTCCCAAATGTGTCACATTTAGAACAGGTGATAAGATTGTCCACCAAGATCTTGTGATTTAACACTTTTAGATTTTTTCTTTGGATTCACGTACAAAATAAGTTCAATGTCAATGCTCCACAATCGAATCGGTCTAGCTGGTGCGTTTTTCAACACTTTCCCTTATTGAGTTTCTTTAAAACATACTAAAATACTAGGTTTTTTAACCATTTATCATCGCAATACTGGTATAAAATCCGATATCCACAAAATTAACGCTGGTGTACCCCAGGGCTCCGTTTTGTATCCGAGACTCTTCCTTATTCTTATAAATGATTTTTTGTCTAAAACTTCTAACCCACTAAATTGTGTTGCTGATAACAAACTCTCAGCTTTTCATATTCGTTTTTAGATTTTCATCCTTATTCTTCGGATTATCAACGGCAGCGTATGATAAGCTCATTAAATTCTGATCTTGAAATCGTAACCCATTCCTAATGCCACTATCTATGGGTGGTACCTGCATCAAGGAAACAGCTTTCAGTTCTAGGTATGTGCTTTACAAACCACTTGTTATGGAGTGATCATGTATGTATTCGATATCGCCAAAAATGCTGTAAAATATTTATGTTTTTTCCGACGATTTAAGAAGTTGTGCACTGCTTCTGATCTGGCTTTAATTTAATAGGCTTTAAATCGTCTGAAACTTAAGTTTAATTGGGCTGGTGCCCCAATAACATACTTAGGCCTTTTGGACAGAAATACTTCTAGGAAATCTTATCAAGTAAAGGGATTCTTTCTTTAGCAGCACTACACGAATGTGAAACGCTTTACCAGGATCAATTTTCCACTCATAACAATGTGCAGACATTCAAAACTAATTTGCATCTCCGTTCTAATCCTGTCCTCCCTTTATAATTGCTCGCACTCTGTTTAATCATTATAAGGGTATTTATGAAATCTTGTACAAAATACAAAAAAAACGTATCCTCTTTTTCAAAGAGTTTTGTAATATTTAATAAATTTCATAAACTTTGCATTAAAAATCAAAGTGTTACTCTAGACACAGTACGCATATACATATGTCCGGCTCCGATTTCTAGCTTGTGTGATCGTTTTTGACCTCGTGTTCAGTAGTCTTTTTAAACGAACATGAGCTGTCTACTCACAATCTATATGCACAAGTTCCAAAAAGCTTAAAACGCATTTTATAACAAACTTCTTTGTGCTGTCCATATGGCCTTATTTTATTGCAATCAAAAATACTTCTATAAGCTCCATTTCCTTTTCCACTTTAACAAACAAAAAAAAAAAAAAACTAAGACAGACACTTCAAGATTTTCTTATAGAATGTAATATTTCACATCGTTTTGAAAAATGAAAAACAAAAAAAAAATAACTTCATAAATGGCAACACTCTCATAAGCCAATGGCCTAATGTCTGCAGCAATGTCTTCAAAATACGACTATACATACTTACATATCTATGTACATCGTTAAATCTATCCTGGCCAGTGAGGCGTAGTAAATTTATATCATTATTTGTGAACTTTAAAGTTTTAACCCACTGCCACACTGAATCTAAATGAATACACTTTTAAACATATAGCCATAGAAATAGAGGTACATATATAGCTATGTACATTGTACATACATTGTGTATTGTGGCTTGTGGGCTCGGCGAAGACATGCAACGCGTGTATTGCAGTTTTTGAACGACCGACGACGATGAAAACTTGAAAGTGCAAGTGGCCGCTAAAGGATTATTATCTTATTATGAACATGTCGTCGACTTTACCCTTCCATTAATGAATACAGTGATGTGGAAAAATCAAATCGAACAGATCGACATTGGTTTTGGAATATTTTCTATACAAAACTACATATGTAGTTTGATGTGTGACTGACACTACTTTGACATAATTCTCATTTTTAACACAAAAATAAAAACAGCATGCAATTTAATGTCCACTTTAAAGTCATCCATCCATCACTCTGACATGTCTGACTCGAATTTATTTAAACTTGGATGTCTAATTTTTGACAACTTTATGTTGCAACTGTCAAACTAATCGAAGCTTTAAAAGTAATTTTATAACTTTTTCCAAACTCAACAAAACTTTATATTTGACGAAGAATTAATAAGAAATAGTGTTATGACATAATTGTGAAATATGATCTTACATTTGTAAACCCAATAAGAATGACATTAAGTAGGATCTATTTTCTGTCTTAAGTCGCAGACTCGACCTTATGACAACCTGAAAGGCTTATTTTAGAATTTTGACAAGATGTGCTTTCAATTGCTAGTGTCAATTATCAAACCAACAGATACTATGAAAACAGTGTTGTCAATCAAATAACTTTTCCCAAACTGAACGAAAACTTCATATTTGACGAAACTTTAATAAACATAATTTAATAGCATAGTTCAAGTACAAGGGATTATCGTCACCTTTTTAAACATAAAAGCATGTTGTTTACTTTAAAACCCAAAGAAGTTGACATTGGCTGCGATATTTGTCCACTCTAACTGTCATCCTTTTAACTTGTCTTACTCGAACTTATCTAAACATAGAAGTCTTATTTTTGACAGCTTTATGTTGGGTAACTGCAATTGTAGTTAATTGCACCTGTTAAACTAATTGACACCTTCAAAACAATTTAATAACTTTTTCCAAACTCGAAAAAAATTTATATTTGACGAAGAATTACTGAACATAGTGCTATGACATAATTTTGAAATATGATGTTACATTTATGAACGAAATAAGAATGGCATTAAGTATATTTTTTCAGTTTTAAGTCGCTGAATTGACTTTATGAAAACTTGGAAGTGTAATATTTTTGGATTTTGACATTTAAAAAGTTTCAACTGTCAAACGAACGCATACTATGAAAACAGTGCTGTCAATTTAATAACTTTTAAGTTAATGACATAATTCTGAAACAAGTATACATATAGGATCACAGTTATCTTTTAAGATATACATATGTATGTACATAAGAGCATGTAGTTTGCCTAAGACTCGACCTTATAAAACTTTGATTGTTTTAATTTTGAATTTTGATAACTTTAGGGTAAAGCTTGTGCTACCAATTGTCAATTTCAAATGTCAAGCCAACTGACACTAAAAACAGTGTTGTTAATTTAATAACTTTTTCCTAACTGAACGAAAACTTTATATTTGCGAAAAATTACTAAACAGCATTGTTAATATTTTTGTCGTTTGCAATCAACCGAGAGTCCGAGACTTTCAAAAAACTGTGTATGGGCTAAGTTGTAGTGTGTTTTTTTCGTTTTCCTCCATGTTTTTGCATCAAATCATGTTGCAAGTGCATTGCACTACATTAAAGCAGACAAACTTAGAAATACCTGTCTTTCAAATTGATTTTTTTTTCGTTTTCATCTAACATAGGCACAAGTCAGGCTTTACAAATGTACATATATACCCGTTTATCGGGCTTTGATCGCGCTTTTAACCGGAATGTTTCGACATTTTATTTTTGTTGTATATTGGATTTGATATGGATGCAAGTTAACGGAGTGATTTAGGTTTCGTATATAAGAAACTTTGCATCTGTTTTGTTTACCTACAGATTCTCTCATCAACTTCACGGTATATTGTATCGCGGCGGCCCGAGTCCGATGACCAATGAATTCTTTTGTAGGTCACAGATGCTTCGAGAGATACAAATACCTTAGATACGAGTATTCCAACTATACATTATTTAAGAGAGGGACAAAAATTGAGGAATTTTGTTTATTTACATTATTTGTGCAATAAATTTACACTACAGTGGGAGATGTGTTGTTTTTTTGTACAAATGTATATTTGAGTATAGATACTTATTTGAAGATATACATAGATATACTTGACTTGAAGATACATTTATTTTAAAATCACATAAAATGCAATCAAAACATATGAAACATAAAGGTGTAAACATTTTATGAGATCAGCGAGGGATCATCAAGTTCTTGATGATGATCATCTCAATGTCTGATGAGACTTTGAAAAAAAAATCTAAAGATATTAAACAACTTTTGAACTTCACACGTGTAGAGAATTTATTCAGTAAAATAAACATTATTCGAATTACAATATTTGTAACATTACATAGAAGCTTGTTTAGTTTGACCCTTTTGAAATTAAATTTTTATTGCACATCGTTTAAATGCAAGTAAAATTAAATTTTATTGTTTTATCATTTCATGTGGCAAATTGCTACTTTGTGCATATCGTTTGTTTAATTTAAAAAAAAAAAGAAATTATAACTTGTGATGAGGTGATGGGAACTTCAAATATTGCAACAATAGTTTTCTTTTTGTATATCGAGTAACGCTCTGTTTATGTTACTTAAGGAGTTCTTAAGCATCAATATTTATTATGCCATATTTTATTAAATTGCAACAACGTATTTGGGCAATGTAGAATTACCAACGCATTAGAATTTGATAAAGGTCTGAAGATGTGTATTTGGACCAAACGAAACATTTGAAAAACTTTTGTAAAAGGTTTGAGAAACATTAAAACCTTTCTGATATTTTTATGAAACATTCCATTAATAATTTTTTTTAAATAATTTACTTTACATACACTTATGTATATAAGAAATCAGGTTTGAAGTTTAAACATACATACGTTCTATTAGTTTATTTTTAATTTAAAGTCAAATTTCCAGATTTAAAAACTTCCAAGAAATTTCTTTTCAAGATGATGCTTTATTTGATTTTCGAGTTTTAAGATTTTCAAAAAATCGCTTATTTAAAAGATATAAACTGTCCCGTAAAACCTAATGGTGGACCCTTAACAAAAATGAGACAGAATCACAAAAACGGTGCCACTTTGAAATAAATTGCAATGTGTAGTTAAATAATGTTTCTGTAGTTTTTATTTGTTTTGGAGGATTTGTAAAAAAATGCAAAAACTCCAACTCCTCAAAACAATATTTTTTTTTGTTTTAATTTCTATGTTGCTAAAGGCTTGCATTATCTATTTATTCAATTGAATACGTCTTAAACTTAAGTCTTAAGTTTGTTCTAATTTCATTTGAAGTTATCTAATCGTTTTAAATCATTTATTTTGTTTACAAAGATCTTTTTGCTGCTACAAAATGTCCTTCTATAATTTATTATATAAACAGTATCCGTTATAATTATGGACTACCACAGGGCAGCCATTGAGGACCTATGCTATTAAGATCCAATATGTCGAATTAAAATTATTGAAATTTGTTGACGTTTCAAGATCCCTGAATCTAATTCAAAGATTTTTAGATAGATGTCTGTGTGTGCCTGTGTGAGTACGTTCGTGGTGCGTTTGTAGGCCCGTACGTTCGATTAACCATTTGTCGTCGTCCATATTTCAAGAACCAATAGATTTATCGACTTCAAATAAATTTTGTTTTACAGGTAATAAGATTTTGTAACTATAGCAATTAAAAAAAGAAAACATTTTGGACTTCAGTTAAACAAGAGTATTGACTTTAAAATGATTTCATTCCATTCTAAATTTTGTTTTTAAAATAAGATAATGGTGTTAGAAAAATCCAATATAATATTATATAAGAAATAAAAACTTTAAAAAATGTTACTAACATTTGTAAAAATTTGTATTCGACTAAAAATTTCGGGAACAAAAACAGATATTGAAAGCAAACTTACTTTATCATATGCAAAATATTGCTGCTAACTTGTAGTTCGTTTTTTATAAAAATTCAATTGAGTTCAACCTACAAAAACAAAGAAAAACCTGATAATAATTTGAAAAAGACTGTTAAAAGTCAAATAGTTTTTTTCCCTGAACACTGTTTATTTTTAATAAAATGATTTAAAATCATGTATCTCGATTAATTCGGGAAAATATGCGTCAAGACAAGGTGTAATGGTCATCTTCTGATGAGCCCAACCATTGTACCGGGGCGAAACGCATATGTATATGAACACTTGCTGGATCATTTTTATTTTATTTTCATGATTTTCATGATTTTAAATCATTTTATTAAAAACCTGATAATAAATGGTTTTCGACTGAAGTATTAATAGAACAAAAAAAAATGTTTGTATCTGCTCAAAATATTGTTATTTATATTTTGTTAAAGTTTAATTAAACCGACAAACAGGCACGAATGGGAAGTTATCAGTGTGGATCGCACCCCAGTCTCTTTTTCAAATATTTTCTGTACTGGTTTGTGCTAATTTTATTTTACGTTTTGTAATCGTTTAAAATCATTTTTTTAAACATCTTTTTGTTTCTACAAAAAGTCTTCCTATATTTATTTTAGAATTCCCATCATAATTATGGAATACCACAGGGTAGCAATTTGGATCAACTTGTATTTACTTTATTAAATTATGGCCTACATTCCTTTCATAAGCTATTTGATTGTCTAAGTTATGAATTTGATATTACTATTGAACTAAATATTTCTAAAATTATTGATTCTAAAATGTTTTAGTGAACTGCGCACCCTACACGTGTCGACTTGTGTTTCTCTTGAATCAATAATGTGTGTTATTTAATATTCCCTATTTAATATTCAATCAATATTTAAAAATGTTGGTACCAAATACCGTGCAATTTCATTTAAATATTCTTAGGAGTCCAAGACGGAACTCAGATAAAATAAGTTTAAAGAGACGACATTTTTGGTCGTCCAAAATTCTACAGTGGATTTAAAATGTTTAACGTTCCTATAACTTTGAAAAAATACTCTCTTATATAAGTTCCGTTTTTATTATTTAATTAATTTTGAGAATTAAGAACTCTTTGAACCTTTTGTGTCCAAAAAATTTGAATATTTCTCTAAAAAATCTAAAAAAATATATACATATATCCATCTGTAATAAAAATTTTCAACAATTTTCTCCCTTAAACAAATTTTTATAAAAATAATTTTGAAATTAAGGCAAACTGGAAATATACGATATTTATGGCTCTAAGAGCAAAAATATTAATGGCTACCAATTTTGCAAAATTTGAAACAAAGACTTGAAATTTATTAAAAAAAAAAGCACACAAAACTAATTAAAACATTGATAATTTACTAATTTGAATTTGATTTACTTTCAAATTTATATAAATTATCGATAATAATATTAAACCACTCTTATTTTTTGTTATTATATTTCTATCTTCATTTATGCAAATTTTTTTTTTTTGTTTAAGTTCAAGTCTTCATAAATATTCAATAATTTTGTTCTTCTTTATCTGATTTCTTAAATAAAAATTTATTCTAATAAATTCTCTTCTTATAGATGATGTACATAGGTAAATAATTTTAAGTTCAAGATCGGTCATTAGTAATTTTATCAACAAGAAAAAAGAAAAAGAAGAAGAAGAAATTAACATTTTTGCCATCATCTTTTGTTAATTGAAAATAATTATGTAAATGACAAAATTTATAATACCGTTCTCTGTTTCAATAGAGTTCCTGTGTCACAATTTAATGTGACATGTGGAGAGATATAATACTTTTAGTTTTTGTTTTTCGAAACTTGTTTATTATGCTAATTTAAATAAATCTTGAAAAACAACAATAGCTTAAGAGTCCCAGACTTTAGGGCTTGTTGTCTTGAAAAAAAAAAGAAAACATTAAAATAAGCAAAAAGGAAACTTAAGAAACAATAAGGAAATATTTTTTAGAAGATTGATCCAAAGCTAGTCTTGGTTCTAATGCCGTTTAGACGTAAAGTATAGCTAAACTTAAGGCTGATATCGAAAAAATGTCTTACTAACTGAGCCTAAGTTTTTATTGTGGTTAGAGATTTTGAAATTTATTTTGTTTATTATACATCTTAAGCATTAGTTTCTGAAAGTCCTTGAGTCTTTACATAGATTAAATAAATAAATTAGGTGGCGCCTAGTGACTTACAACTCTCGACCATTACTGTGTGCGAGTTGCATATGTTGTCAGGAATGGAGGGGACCTACAGTTTTAAGCCGAATCCGAACGGCTAATTTGAGAAAGCACTTTTCATGACAAGAATTACTCTTGGAGAATTTGTCAATTCCTCGCAAGAGGTAGTACCCGTGAAAAAAAACTTTAGATGGCACAGGCAGGGATCGAACCCAAGACTTCTAGCATGACAGTCAATCGCACTAACCATAATGCCACGGGCACTACCTTAACATTGAATGGACAACCATTTTTCCCATCAAACATCATTAACTTTTTTTGACAGATGAAGAAAACACATACATAGTTGTTTAAATTTTGAAATTAAAACTAAATTAAATTATATACATATACTAGCAACTAAGTTAATGTACATATATAAACACCAAGAGAACAAAATAAACAAACCATACAATATATAATTAGTTAAAAATTGTACACTTGCAACCAACAATCATAAAAAGCTGACGTAGTTAGTTGAAATATCAAACAAGGTAAAAAGCACTTGTACTTTTTCAAAAGAACATCTCACACGGGTTGTTAAATAATAACATTCTCGTTAAATACATGAAAAACGTGAACATTTGAACAGATTTATTTTTGTTTATAAAAATATTTAGTCGTAAAAATAAATTATACATTTGAGTAAAGAATTATATTCTCATAATACATAAGTAAGGAAGTAATTTAAACTTAAAAAAAAATAATTTATTTTGTTGCTAACAAATTGAGAATTTTATAAATATTTACGTAAAAAGGGTTGAGATCTTAGATTATTTTTTGAACATCGATGTTAGTACGTGTATTTGAAATTTTAGTACAAAATTACTTACGAGGCGGCGGCGGCGGCGGCGGCGCAAAGTAAATCATCCTATCAAAAGATTATGTTTACAAATGGCAACTTATGTAAAATAAATTGGACATTTGTAAACTTGACAACTGCATTATACGAATAGACAAATAATGAAGAATTATGAATAGTTTTTCCAGTTAGTAGACAAATATTAATTAAATTTTTAATCTGATATGTTGTTTTATTTTTTTTAATTAAAATATACAAAATGAATAAACGAAATTCAAAGTTTTTGTTATAATAAACTAAAATTATATTTGGTCACTTTGGTTTAATAAGTCGTCTTCCAAAAAAAAATGTAAAAATAAAAATAACGTTTCCATTGCTATTTCAGTATCTTTCAAAAACATCTGAAAAACTTTTTCGTGAGTTAACTCTAAATTCAGAGCTAGTTAGTTAGCTAGTAACTCTAAATTCAGAGCTAGTTAAGCTCTGGGTTTAACTCGGAGTTAACTCAGCACTCAAAAACTGGGCCTAGTATGGACCCAAAACGTGGCGGTGTAATTAATTCAACTTAATAAATTACATATTTGTATTGAGCTTTACTAAAAAACACATTTAAAAAACCATAAAAAGTTATAAAATATATCGTATGTTCATTGGAGTTTTTGAATAAATTCTTTAATATTATTCAATTTTATAAATATTTTTGTTTAGTTTGTTTTTGTTGTTTAGAATGTTGTGTCACATTTTTAAGAAAGGAATAATTTTAACATGATTTTGACATAGATTTTGACTTCATCTGTGACAATAATTATTTAAACTTCAAAAAATGTATAGTTATCAATTATTTTTGTTTGATATCTTTTTATTAAAAATCAAAAGTTTATTACTCAGTTTTTAATAAAACATTTGTTGGCATTTTAAACAGATAAAGTTTTTCGGAACGTGCCGTGTTTTTTCTTAAGAAATAATTATAATTTCTTTTTTCCGACACATCGAGCAATTTTCATTATTCGTGGTCACGAGATAAGACTGACATTTGATGAGGAAAAAGTTATTGAAAGTTCAAAAAACTTTATCAATTTCAAATGAATAATTTCCATGAAAAGATAAACTTAAAATCTCTTATTTGTTGGCATTTTGGCAATTTTAAAGAAAATAGGATAGAGGCATGAATTTAATGGTCAAATACAATTCCCGAATAAAGCCAATTCCCAATAAAAAGTTGACTTGGGCCGGTTCAGGCAACATAATGAGGGACTTTATTTGCAATCAACTGCATTCTTTGAGAGTACATTTTGACCAAGGCAACTAATTAGTTTCTCAACAACTCATTAATTTCAAACTCAGAACTTTAATTCACTAATCTCTAGCTTTTGTTTATCGTGAAAAAACTACCAACAAACATTTTTTTTACAAAACATCCCTCAGGCAAGCTATAAGTCTATTACGATTTGTATTTTGTATTGATAAAAAATATAACTTATATTTTTTTCCAATTTGACAAGGAACTCTTTCACACAAAACATTAAATGAAATGGAAATGCACAAAATAAATAGATCACAGAGAATGTAAAGTTCAGCTTTCAATTTAATGAAAAAACATGATTAGCTGTGATTTTGACATAAGAAGACTTGACTTGACAGTTAGGGAAATATGTTTGGTTAACTAACTTTCTAGTCAACTTTCTACAACTATTAAGTTACCTTAATTTTTTAAAAGCTGGCCAATCAGACACTAGAAACTTGCTTATTTTGGCAGCTGTCATTTCTCAAGCTTATATATTTTGACATTTGATAACCCAAAATTATGCCATTATTAAAAATTAATGCCAAAAATACTGCAACAATGCATTGAAGTTTTTAAAACTGTTTACAAAAATGGTTCGCAAAACTTAAGCACTTATAGTGAAACCGGTGAACAAATTTGAGCTCAAGGGACAAGTTTGCGATGTGATGCATACATAGTTTAAAAAAAACCTGATAATATTGCTGCTGTTACCCATAGTGTTGACAAAAGCCCACGAGATTCCTCGACGTATATTTTCCATAAGATGGCGCTAAGTGTTACATACATAAGTAATAAAACAATCGAAATGTAGCAAGAAAAGTTCCATAACCGCGTTGTTTCTCGATTACAATTTTAAACCGAGATCCAATTTTAAACCGATATTTTGGGATTTTACTCTTTTATACTTTTGTATTTAAGACCATCTGAAATATACGTTCTATACCAATACTCCACAATCAAATCAAGATCTTAAATATGGAATTTGTGAATTTATCGAGGGCGTACAGCCACAAATGTGTGAATTAGTCATGGAAAATTTCATAAATAGGATATGGTGCTGTTGACGTGGCGGCCATTTCGATTATATTTTCCATTGCTATTGGCATAATATGTTCCTGTTTACAATGAAACAAACATTCATCCATTTTTCTCTAAGATGAAACCTCTAAGGCAAAAACCCTGTACTTAAAATTTTAAAGTACTATAGTTAAATTTCTTTATGTACTTCAAATACTTTAACCTTTCAATTCCTTTCTAATTCTTTAAGTTTTTCAGTTCCTTAAAAGGAACTAAAGTACAAAACGGATACAATTATTTTATGAATTAAATTTCTTTAGTGGTGGAATTCAAGTACAAGTACAAACCCGGATTATGATATATTTGAGTTTTAAGAACTTAATTCGAATTCAAAACCAATGAAATACTGTTCAACAATTTTTTCAACTTGCTTGATCCAATAATGATTTGCATTTTATTAGAGTTTTCATCATCTTATTATTTCTTAAAAGCCCATTACCGACTATGACATAAATCATATATTTTAAGTCAAATTCTTTTCAAGTAGCTATTATAGCTATACTTTAAGAAGTGTAAATATAAATGTTACCATGTTTTTGATTTGTTTAAAAAACAAACTCGTTTATTTTGCTGACAAAATTATAATTTCTAATCTTTCTTATTATTTTCTTTTCTTGAATTAATTTTGCAAAATCATTCTGGTTTTATCTTCGAAATCCTGCTTTAATATCATCACATTATAGAAATCTATTATTATGCGAAATCATTAATATTTAAAGTAATATTATTAACAAAACGAGAAAAATACTAAGCTTAATTTTAATTTATATCTGTAAGTTTGAAAGAAAGAATTTTTGTTAAGTTAATGACCGAATTTTAAATAGATACAAAATGTCACGGAAGGAAGAAACTCCAACCAATTAAAGAAACCTCAAAAGTTCATAGGTGTGAACTCAAAATTGAACTTTGATATTTCGTATGGTTAATATTGATATAGCAATAAAAAGAATAGATAAAAGAATTTTGAATGCCTGGAAGGTTTATACATTATTCATCAATTAGTTTCACGCGTTGATTTGTATATATGAATGATCAGTTGCGAGTTTCCGATTTGAATTTATAGTTTTATTATAATGAAGAACAAAAACAAATCAAGGCAGGATCTTAAAATATCATCATGATGAGCTCAGAAAAATTAACAAAATTAATATTTAAAAACCCAAGAAGAGTGATTTTTGTTTTTTTTTTTTAAATTGATTGGTAAAAGTTTAATCCTTGAAGATGAATTTCAAGAACATATAATAAATTGTTACTAACGAAAACCAACGCGTGTATGTTTTATTAACATATTTTTTTATGAAAGAATATACTAATCTCAGAAGTGGTTCCAACGTGGTTGACGACCTTCTATTTTATTCATAAATTAAATATTTTATGCTAAAAATGTTTCTAACTGAGTATTTGACTATGTTCTAAATATAACTTGCTGAAATTTTGTAAAAGTTGTAAATAGAGGGTTTTTGAATTCTGAAATTCAAAATATCACAAATATTAATTAGTTTACTTAATTTTATAACAATTTATTAACTTTTTCCTTTTTTTTGTCATTCCAGGCTCAATTTGTTTTGTGCATAGGACACACCATCCGCGCCCTCTTCTCAACGCAATGTAAATTCTCAAAGTTCATTTCATCGCTTCTACTCCTGAACTCAGCTATTTTCTTCTGTTTGTTCATGAATTTTTACATTCAAAGTTACAAAAAGTTAGTCACCCTGCAACAGGAGGCTGCGTCGAAAAAAAGTCAAGAAGCTGTGAAAGCTGTGGAAGGAGTTAAACAAAAAGCCAACTAACCAAAACAACAAAAAAATCAACTGAAAATTATATTAATAAACATCCATTAGGCTGGATTTTAAAATGACTGACTGATAAATTTCCATATTTTCTTCAATTTTGAATTCATTGATTGTGTCTTAGCAAAACAAAAACTAGAAATAAATTGTTAAAATTCGAAAATGAAGAATAATTATGGTATTTTGTTAGTTATTGTTTTTATCCATAATTAGACTTTTGTAAAATATCTTCTTTATTTTTACCTTAAAATTGATTTTTTTCGTATATAAAAATGAAAACTAAATAAAATTTTAAGTTAAATAAAAACAAGTAGGTATTTTTATAATATTGTCACAAAATCAAAAAAAACTTGTTGGTTGTGTAAATTAATCACAAATTATATATTAAATAGGTTTTTAAAAATGTTATAATATTCTTAATTATTTTAAATAATAAATAAGATATAAATAAAAGAAAAATATAAAAATAAACAAAACAATAGACTAGATAATAAAATACCTTACATAAAATTTAAGCTATCGTTATAGTAAAAAAATATTGTTAAAGTATTTACAAGAGATTTTTAAATGTATAATTAATATTTCTGTAAATATTTAAAAAAATTAAAAAAAGAAAAAAGCAATAAAACATGGATGTTTTTAAAAAGGCACCCATGTTTATCTACAAAGTACAATACATTTTCAAGAGTGAAATAAGTAAAATATTTTTTTTAAATATACATACATAAACTAAATATTATATATCAAAGCTTGGAAAGCTTATGACGACCTTGCCGGACCGAAATATAAATATTGTAAAAGAAATTTTAATAATTTTATTATTATTTCTTTCTTAAAAAAAAAAAAACTTATTTTATTAATAATTCTTTTATTTGTTTGTTCGAACTTTTTTTTTTAATTTGTTTTCTTTGTATAATGTTTATCCTAGTCTTAAATCGAACAATAAAATTTATAGATTATTATAAAAATAAGTTTTTATAAAACGGAAATAAAAATAAATTGGAACCAATTACAAAAAAAAATATTTAATTCTTAAACAAATTTTTCAGTGCCTTTTCTTTTTTTTATTTCATTGAGCGTATACGTAACTAAAAGAGCATTTTGCGATCTATCGTTATATGAAATAATTTTTTTAACTTCGAGTTTAATGGAAGATAGAAATTTATAAGATCTTTATTGAATTATTAAAGAAAAGGCACTGGAAATTTTGCTAACAATAATTAGTTAATCAACCAGAATTTGCAATAAAATGATTCTTTTTATTACTTGTAAAAACTGCGTTTTTTTATTTATCACATTTATTAATTTTGTTAATTTTATTTGATATTTTGTTAAATTCACTAAAACACCAACTATCAACGGGTTGATAGTTATCCAGTGTAAGGACATTTATTAAGGCTTTATTCACAGGTCCTAGCTATTATAACCTCTAAGTCAAATAGTGCCCCAAAAATCTTAGGCATTTTATGTAAACTTCTTAAGTCAATAAGATGGATTTTAGAATTTTGATTTGGTGTAACAGCCTTTTTTCCTCTTTTGTTTAAGGAACTTGAGTTTAGAACAACTGAAAAATATCGTATTAATTTAGTTTTTAGACGAATTCATACGCCTGAAGTTCATTTTGCCTAACTTCAAAGAATTATATGTATTATGTTACAGCCTATTAGCAAACTGTAAACATTTTTAGCTTTAAATTCCTTTATTCGAAGCAAAATAACTTGGTAAACTTAGTTGCAGCACTTTTAAATCCTACTGATAATGTTTAACTAAAATTTCCATTTAATTTCTAATATTTATGAAAAAATTAAATCATTTGCAAATTTTTAGAATGCATATCAATATTATAAGTCTTGGAATGTGATCCAAATCAAATCATTTCTTAATAAAAACTATTTTACTATCATTCGTTGAAACACTTCACTCAGAAGTCAAATGAACTTTGTATTTGAAAAAATTGTATTCTCAGAGTTTTTATACCTATAATTTGTGTACTACTTAAAATGGCTATATTCAATGTTTAATAATTCTTTAAAAAAGAAAACATTTATTGAAGAGGTGTACCTGTTAGCTTGGGGTCAACATTTCGAATTCCAAATTCATATATTAATTGACACGAGTTTTTCAATTTCTATAAATACTCTATTTTAACAGAAACGAAGTCATATGGTTCTCGAACATCAGGACCAAAATAGTAAGATATTTCAAATTTGATGATTTTGTAATATTGTTGAGGAGAGAACTTGGCCAAATTGTTGGTAAAAATTGATTTTCGGCTCAAATATCTTTTCAAAAATTTGAGATTATGGCTTCAAATTAATTTGTTTTATAAAAAAAATGTTTTTAACATTCTATAAAATTTTGAGAAAATTTGAATTGACATTTTTTTTTATAAAAAATAAAAAAGCTAAACAAAAATTAAAAAAAGTTGGTAAAAATTGATTTTCGTCTCAAATATCTTTTCACAAAATTTGAGATTATGGCTTTAAACTAATTTTGTCTTATAAAAAATACTGTTTTCAACATTCAGTAAAATTTTGAGAAAAATCGAATTGACAGTTTTCTTACAAAAAATAAAAACCTAAAAAAAAAAAACAATATTAAAACTTAGTACAAATTTACCTTCGACTCAAATATCTTTTGAAAAATTAAAAATATTGGCTTTAAACAATTTTTATCTCACAGAAAATATTGTTTTCGACATTCCGTAAATTTCTTATAAAAATTCAATCAGTTTTTTCATACAAAAATAAAATCTAAAAAAAATAGTACGCAAATTTGGTAAACATTGAAGTTCGGTTCTCGATATCTCATGAACAATAGAAGATATTAACTTCAAATTAATTTCAATCATCCAATTTGTATTTGTTTATATAAGAAATAAAAACTTTTAAGAAATGCTACTAAAATTGTTAAAAATTGTTTTACGACTAAAAATCTCGTTTACAAAAATAGATTTTGAAATCAAACTATTTCAGCAAATGCAAAATATTGTAGGTAATTTTTAAATTTTTTAGAATAATTTAACTGATAACTTTTTTAACAAAACACGGAAACCTACAAACCTTTTAAGCAAGACAAATCGACAGACGGGATGGGAAGTTATCCGTGTGGGTCGCATCCCAGCCTCTTTTTTTTTATTTTATTTTATTTTATTTTATTTTATTTTATTTTATTTTACCTCCAAAATAATTTATATGAATGTTTTGTTAAAGTTTTAAGCAAGACCAATCGACGGACGGGATGGAAAGTTAGCAGTGTGGATCGCACCCCAGCTTCTTTTTAGAATTGTTATCATCCAAATGGGACATGGGACATAGGACTTGAAGTACATTTTCAAAGTAAAACATCAAAAAATGTCGTTAAATGTAATGAAAATAAAAAACATTTATGAAGGTGGTTCGATATCAATTTACTCATAGAAGTGTGATATCCAAGACAGTGATAATCAAGACGGATACATATGTACATTTGTACAAGTTCACTCAAACATTTTTAGAACTCAATAAATTGTCGATAATAAAATTTCAATAATCTTGTCAGATAAAGCCACTTTTATTAATATCTATTGTAAACTTTATAGTCTCAAAATATGATTATAATTTAATCATTTTAAAATTAAAATTTTAAGTATAAGTAAACTTAGGAAAGTCTTTATTGCCAACTCGTTTTTTAAGTGATGCAAAATTAGTTCAGGAACGTTTAAATCTTTTAAACTTGTTTTTAGAATCATAACTGTCAAAAACTTCAGATTTATAAAAAAAAGTTCGATATTTAATTATTTTTAAGTTCTTCGCTTTGTTTTTTTTATGGAAATATTCGGCCACTAGAGGGAGAAACATTGGAATGTATGGTCCAAACACACTGCACACATAATTCTGAACTCCAAAACAGATATTTTATTATGTAAATCTTTGCTGATACGGAAACCTATTGCAAATCTTGAATTTACTTACCATAATTTACTTGGGAAGTTCAACGTCAAGTTCAGACAAAATAAATCTTACAATCAAATTAATGTGGGTGGAATGCCCAAGGATTGGTCTCATCAATTGGATTAAGTACAAAATATCACTAATAAATCAAAATTTCTGCTAGATGACGTTTGCTGCAAGTTAAACCAGCAAAGAATAATGAACAGTACTCGTATTTTTGTATTAGAAAAGAAAGTTTCAGAGTGGTGATCCAGACGAACACATCAGTCATTTTGAAAAAAATATAATTTTGGAATTTTGTTCTAACTCCCAAGAAGTTTATTCCTTTACTAAATGATGTCAGAACAACCTGCAGACATCGATAAAATGATGTATTAATGTCTAATAGTGAGTTAGTTTTTGGATTATAACGGTCCAAAGTCGATTTTAGTCAAAATTGGAGTAGCGGAACTTGGACTTTTCCTGTGGTATCTAAAATACGTTTCGTATGTATGTTTTGGATAATGTTTATAACAGTTTTTGCAGTGATCTTAACAACCCTTAAAACGAGCCATTTATCATAAATAAAGAAAGAAAAGTCAAGTGTGCAAACCCAGATCTCTCTACACTCCCGCACTTTTTCAAGATTCAGTTTTTTTTTTAAATTGAAAAAAAAATCTATGGTTTACGTGTACTCGATCACATTAGGTAGTGTTAAAAACATACAGCTGCTAGCAATAAAATATCAGTGATTTAAGAAATACCCTTAGTTGAAAAGGTCGCATGACCTTTTTTTTAAATTACAGCTTCACAACGACGTACGTTGCATATAATTGATTAGCGCCTCACATCTTTGTTGTTGTATTGACCTCCATGCCTGCTCAGCTATCAGCCAAACATCATTATTATTATTTTTCGGTTTCGCAATCGCAACCCAACTTTTTCGTCAGGAAACTGAGCAGGAAACTCCATAACCGCAATACAATTGTTCAATTGTTTGGCTGTTCTGCTTGTGTGCTTCAGGTCATTATTCTGCTGGAAGACCCACTTGAGCAGCATTTCCAAATCGGTATATGGCAGCATGAGGTTTTCTTATAATTCTACGCTCTACGCTCGAACCTTCATGTTTGATACTTTTCGTTATATACCTAGGGTTGTATTAGAAATTTGGAAGTCGTCTTTTGTACTGCCGAGAACTTTTATGGCTGAAACACAAACACGCTTCAGCTTCGGCTTCGCTTGACGTTTGGTTTAAAGTGCCTTGCACATGAGCAACGAACTGCGAACTGCGAATGGACGAACAAACGTGATTTTACACATTTCAAAAAGTCAATTCCACACAAAAACACATTTAAATTATAAGAAACCAATTGAAACTAATATTAGGATAATAAAATTTGCATTTTATTCTCTAAAACAAGAGAATTTTGTAAAAACAATTTGGTAGTAACGAATCGCAGTGTGGTTGCTGCGAACTGTCAAACTCTATTCGCGTTCCACATACCATCCACACTGTAACGAATAAATTGTTCGCGCTCAACTTAACCTCAAAATTATACCACTCTTGTTTTGTTTTTGTGTGAAAGATGATGGCTGAGGAAAATATGGAGAAAAGGGTTGACAATTCGTCGCTACCTGCGAATAGAAATTAAAGCTCATGTGAAAGAAAAGTCAAAATATGCGAACATCCACAGTTCGCAGTTCGCAGTTCGTTGCTCATGTGCAAGATGCTTAAGAGTTCAGCCATCACAATGAAGCTTTGACCTCACATTTCGTTTGACAATCGTTAGAAAAAGAACGTAATGTTACGTAATGTGACTCCAAACGGAAGCTCTAGTTCAAATTTGCTGAACATTTGCTTTGTCTGACAGCTCAACAGCTGTAAAAAAAAATCAACAAAACAAAATACATTTGCTTTTGGAGGAATTCGCATTGGTTATTTTAGGCTGTTTAAGCTACTTCCGCGATAAATTTAATTTTTTTTCGATTTAGAAACTCATATTTTTTACTGCACGAAGAATCAAAACAAACTTTTGAGAAAAAATAACAGCTGCTAATGACAGAAGTGCCATTTTAGAAATTTCATATTGGAAATGTCATTGTCGAAACAGGCCCATCGGAACGCAGACGAAGCCGAAGCTGAAGCGTGTTTGTGTTTCAGCCATTAGCACCGTAAAGCACAACCTTCCTCTATTCAGTCCGAAGTAAATTTCCCCATTTTTAATGATCTCATTCTGAATGATCTCACGCAAATTTTAACCATTTATCTACGTGTGTATGAACACCGCACGTTACATCAATTTTACTTAATGTGTCCGTAGCTGCTGAAAGAAGATTTATCTTCAATAATAATCGAATAACTCGTTTTGTTACAGACGGTGTCAGAATTTGTTTCCACATTCGAGTTTTATGTTTTTAATTGAACTGTAAGGCATTTCAAGATGATAACATCTTTGTAGAACAGCCAACAAGTTCCTGAATTTCTTTGTAAAATTTTGGATGAGTTTCGCCTTTCTAGTGTGAAGTATTTTCCACAAACCGCTTTATTCAAATGAACATAAACTTAAAAAAATTAAATAATTATTAATAATAGAAGAAAATGACTTACTTTTAATTGCAAAAACAATTTGTCAATCTCTACTGTTATTTTGCTAGCTTAAAACACTTTTTACACATTAAAAAGAGGAAAAATGAAACAAATTAAAGAATATTAACCGTTAGATAATGCTCCCAACAGTCTTAGAAGCAATGAGAAAACGTCAAAACGAAAACTTATATCAATGAAGCTCTTCATCTTTTTCGAATTTCTTTCGAAGTGAACACTTATTTTCTTGGACCATAAATAAATACTTGCCTATTTATGTATCACAAATATCCTTGCTTCTTTCATTCTTTTTTTTTTCAAAACTAACGACCATCTTATGTACTTCCGGTTTCAGTTATAAAAATAAAGAAAACCAACCCCATCCAACTTCATGCAAAAGCTATCGTCATTTCCAATTTCCATTTCACATTCTTACATTTCTCAAAAAATAAAACAAACAAAACCAAAAACAAGAAAGAAAATAGAAAAAAAGAAATGCACTTATCTCGTGTTGCTCTTCTTCTTCTCAGATTTGTTTTTACACATTTTTGTTTTGCTCTCTGTCGTTCTATTTTGTATTTTCCTTCTACCTTCTACGAAAACAACAAACCAACGAAACACTTGTTATCTCTTTTCCTCCGTTATTCCTCTTATCGAGTTCTTTTTTCAAATTTTGACATTTCCACATTCTTCGCCATCTTTCAAATTAGAGAATGGAAAAATTATTAGAAAAAGAAATAGAAACAAGAAGAAATTGCACAAAATCGTAATACAAAAATAAAATATAACTCCTCAAAAACATAAGAAAGAAAAATATATCAAAAACATCCAAGTGATAAGAATTTTCAAATTAAATTTATAATTTAAATTAAAATCAAAATCGAAACATTTTCTCGGCTCTTTAACTTCCCTCTGTGCGAATGTTCGGGCACCCAGTCCCAGCCTCAGTCCAGTTCCAGTTAAGTCGTCAATAGTTGCTTAGCCTTAATCGTTCCAAAAACAACAAATTTTCTAGTCGCTAGTCGTCTTCGCCTTTGCTAACTTCTTCCAAGTTGCTAACTTGCTTTGCTTACAAGAGCACCAAATATTTGCATAATAAATTACTTATCGGTCACAATGAGTTGCGAGTGAATAAAATCACAAGATAAATAATTAAAAAAACGGACACAAGAGTTACGAAAAAATAATGTTAAGCTCTTTGATTGTGATATAAGACGACGCACGTTGAAGGCGACAAAGGTAAAAACGAGGAAAAAGACGCAGCTGCAGTTCTTGTGAAGAGATCCGGGTTATGCGAGAAAAGAGCACCGCTTCGTCTCTGGACGCGGTTGCCAAACTCCAAGTGGAATCATCATAAATAAAGAAGAAAAAATCTAATTCCAGAAATTTCAGTGAGTTCTACTCTCTTTGAAAATTGCCCAATGACAGTCACAACCATCCATACAATGGAAGTGAAATCGCATGTTAATCCTCCAGCTTTAAACCAGGCCGTAGCAGGTGCTTCCAAGAGTTACTACAAACCGCTGCGCACAGGTGAGGATGATGAAGTCAAGGTCTTGCTAATAAATGAGAACTTTCACCGCGACGGTGCCAGTGAGACAGACGTGGACGTGGACGCAGACGTAGCTGGCGGTAGTGTCAGTGTTATGGGTCTAAATGGAGAGGATACTGTGAAAGAGGCGTGGGGTGAGAATCAGGTTACCTGGTTGGATGACGACGAAGAGATTGACAATCTCGACTTGGACGTGGGGCATATGTTCTTCAATCGTGTGGACAGCACCGAGATAATCTACCAGCCCAAGAAGAAGAACATCAAAATGGTCGGAAAGTACATGATGGGCGATGTCCTGGGTGAGGGATCCTATGGCAAGGTGAAAGAAGTCCTTGACTCTGAGAATCTGACGAGGCGAGCTGTGAAGATCCTAACCAAGCGAAAATTGCGGAGAATTCCGAATGGAGAACAAAATGTCCAGCGGGAGATACAACTTCTCAAGAATTTGCGACACAAAAATGTCATCCAACTTCTGGATGTTCTTTACAACGATGAAAAACAAAAGATGTACCTTATCATGGAGTATTGCGTTGGAGGCTTACAAGTAAGATTCTCCATTTACATACATTTTTGTCCAGACCAGACACTGGAACTAACTAAATTTCTTTATTTCTTTTGTTGTTTTTCTTTTTTTAAGGAAATGTTAGACCATGCGCCTGAAAAGAAAATGCCTTTATTTCAAGCTCATAGATACTTTCGGCAGTTAATCAATGGCTTGGAGTATTTGCATGGCTGTCGAGTCATTCACAAAGACATAAAACCTGGCAATTTATTGCTAACGTTGGATCAGACTCTAAAGATATCAGACTTTGGGGTGGCAGAGCAGTTGGAGACGTTTGCCGAAGATGATACGTGCACAACGGGACAGGGGTCTCCGGCATTTCAGCCACCAGAAATTGCAAATGGTCAGGAATCGTTTTCTGGTTCGAAAGTTGATATATGGAGCAGTGGGGTGACTTTGTAAGTTTGTTTTTTATTTACTTTTTTATTAGGTATATATATATACCAATCCCAAAGTATTAATGTCGCCTGTGACCTATCACGCAACATTTCTGGGCGGTTTTTATTTTACATTGAGAAAATCCGTTGCAGAAAGGAAGTAATTATTTGTTTAAGGAGAGAGGACAAATGTGTTTCTAATTTGCGTACTACGAAAAACCTGACAGTATCCCTTAAATCAGACACCCCCTGTTTCATAGGAAAGTTTTAGTTTAATCAAATAGGCATGCAGTTCCTCTAGAATTGGATTGATTCGTCGTGTTTGGAAGGTAGGTAGGTAAGTAGAAATGGCAGTCACAAGCAGCCCTTGCTGCACGTCTCAATTTGTACTGGCAAGCGTCGTTTTGATACCATAAACTCGTAAGACCTATTTCTTAAAAAAAGACTATTTCAAAACTGATTTATGTACATAGACAAAATCACCGACGCTAGAGCCATTTGTCGCGTTCGTAAAGGATATCAAGTCTTTGATTTTCATCTCGGAAAGTTCATCAAGATCTTTAAGGAATGCCCTTCCAAAAGTTAACATTCTAGAACTGGCCAAGGCAGGAAGTTTAAAGAGAAAGTGATGTTGTGGCTGGATAGTTCATACCGACATTGTTGGACCAATATAGAGGATTTTGTGGCCAAATTGGTAGCCCTAACACATTTTAGTTTGAGTTTGGTTTGAGTATTTTGCATGCTTCTCTGATTGCTAATAATTCCGCTTGAATTAAACTGGCAAAAACTGGCAGTCGAAAAGGCTTAGTGACTTGAAGAAAATTCTGCTAGAATCAGTTCATTAGTTATGTTATGCCCATAGGGTCTGGAAAACCAGACCCTAGAGGCATGTGTAGGTCTGCTGGTATGAGGTGCAAAATAACATTTAAGGGATCTGTTGGGCAGGATGGTGCCGACACTAGCTTTCTTTGAACCTTCCTAAGTTTCTCGATATTGTATTTTTTGTTTAGCGCAGGCCACCACACAATCGCTCCATAAGACAAAATAGGACGCACAAATTCTGTGTAAAGACAGGATTCGACCGTTCAGTCGATGTAGAATGAAGGCAGGTATTTTAGTTTTGGTCGTAAAGATCATCAGTACAGTTTTGTCCACTGCTCGTGGCCCAGTTGCTAACTTCCTTGAGAGCCATCTCTTTGATTTCGCTAATCAAGGTGACGTACTTTCCCGAGACCATTAAAACCAAACAATCGGCATAAGCTACCGCCTTTACCTCACAACTTTTTAACTTAACGAGAACTTTGTTCATGACTAAAATCCATAGGAGTGCGGAGAGAACAACGTCCTGGAGTGTTCCTTTACTCACATGTATGGAAGAGATTGTGTTAACTAACGAAGCTTGAATCCTTCTATCACTTAGCATATAAATTATCCATTCTTGAATAAAAACCTCTATCCCAAAGTGAGTAAGTGATTCGTGAATCGATGGACGTTATTGAAAGCACCTTCTACGTCTAGCAAGGTAGCAAGAGTAAATTCTTTGTAATGAATTGTCTTCTCAATGGTACGCACTACCTCTCAGTAGACTTGCCTTTGAGATATGGGTGCTGAGATTCTTCTAGCAGACATTCGTCCACAACGATATCAAGATATGGATATCTAGGATGCGTTCAAGTGTTTTAAGCCCAAAAGAGGTCAAGCTTATTGTAGTAGTTTTTATCCTACTTTGAGGATAAAAACTACTTTAACCTGTCTCTATGTCTCCGGTACATGTTTGAGTTAGAAGCATCTTTTGAAGATGGTCTCCAGCCATGTTACTACTATGTCTTGAAGTTTTTGCAGGATTACTGTGTATTATGCCATCCAAACCTGGAGATTTAAAGGAAGAGAAAGTATTAATAATCCAGGAAACGCTTCCTCTTGTAATAACAAAATTAATTTATTCTACATGAACTAGATTCGTATTTGGAGTTCTAAGCTTTTCGGGGTTGCAATTTTCGCAGCCCGGAAAATGAGTCGCCATCAGTATTTCCAAGAACTCAATTAGAGAGGCTGTCCACAATGCATCAGGTTTCTTCAGAAAATATGGATTGCAATGTTCCTCCGATAAGAATTTAATAAGTTTGGCAGAATCTTTTATGTCTTTAATCGATTGACAAAATTCTCTCCAACCTTGGTTTTTGGCAGTTTCTATAGCTCGGTAATAAAATTGAGGGAGTCCCTATATGGTTGGTAAAAATCTTGCTTGTGGCAGATATCAAAGACCTTTCTGGTCATTTTCCTTAGAGCAAAAAGGTCTTTGTTCCATCAGGGAGGGCATTTGTTACTGGGCATGAAATCTTAAAAGTAGTCCTTTTAGACGAAAATAATTTTTGTTGGTTTTAGCGCTAGCACAGGTGCCGAAGAGAGATATTATTGTTGTATTGATGCACTGAGACCAGATCTTTTGTGCTCCTCCCTTTAAAGGAACTGAATAAAAATACTCATTCTACTGTAATCTCTTTAAATTAGTTCCTTTTATTATCATGTGAGATGATGGTCCAAAAATGTGATATGTCTCCTTATTCTCATATCAAAACTAGAGATAGCACTGCTCTACATTCATAGCATGCTGAGGCATCAGCTTGCAGTGACCAGTGAGGGGACTTGTTAATAAAAATAGATCAAACCAAACCATTTATGGTTGTAGTTGTCAAGTAGCAGGTTGGCCGACTTAAGTCTAGGGAGTTCATTCCAAAGTCTTGATCTTTCGACCTTTAGTTTTGATTTGATCTTGTTTTTATCACATTTTCTCCTATGTCAAAATAAGGCATTGGACTTGTTTAAGGTGCTTTTGCTCCTCTTTTTGCTGGGAAATCTATATCTTTATTACCTTGAACTTTAATATGCCCCTGTACGCAATGAAGTGAGACATTATAAGGCTTTTCTAGGTCAACCAGTCTACCCACGCGTTCCCTTACCAGTTTGGAGCTGATGTATTGGGAGCATAAAGTTTTCCATGTGAATTGGATTTCTGAAATTATGGAAATTTTTTGATTTTTGTTCTACACGTTTTTCTATGGCGTTAACTTTCGCCTGGAAAATACTTGCACCAATTCCTTTGGAAATTCTCGACCCATCAGTGTTCCACTTAGTGGTATTTGATTTGAAGCTGTAGTTTACATTTTCACATACCAACTTTATCTTGGAATTTAACTGCCTTTTAAAGTTTTTCTCGACCTTACATTTTTAAGATGTATTTTTGAAGCAGCGTGGATTCTCCATGGTCATCCTGCACACACGGGCATGTTTGATAGGGTAGATATGGCTCTATACAGCTCGTCCCTGCAGATACTGTCATATGCGGCCTTGAAATCGATGAAAAGATGGTGGGTATCTATTTGATGTTCTTGGGTTTTTTCCAGGATCTGCCGTAATGTGAATATTTGATCGACTGGTCTAAAACCACACTGATAAGGACCTATCAGGTTGTTGACGATGAGCTTTAGACGTTCACATATTACGGCAGAGAAGATTTGTAAGCGATGTTAAGTAGACTGATGCCTCTATAGTCTATAGTTGGTGCAGTTTAGAGAGTCTCCTTTTTTCATAATCGGGCAAACAATACTGAGGTTCCATTCATCGGGTATGCTTTCTTCCGACCATATCTTACAGATAAGTTGGTACATGCTCCTAAGAGCTCGGCATTCAAGCCATCTGCTCCAGCGGCTTTGTTAGACTTCAGCTTAGATATGGCAATCTTTAATTCGTCTAAGTCGGGAAGACGGGATTGTTGGCTTTCGTCGTCTATGTTGAATGAATCATCATGCCTGACAGCGGTATTCAGTTCGTCGTCGCCGTTATACAGTCTGCAGAAGTGGTCCTTCCATATCCTCAGAATTTATTGCGATTCCTCTATGATGTTTCCACTTGTGAATTTCGTTTTACCTGCTCATAAAACTTTCGAACTTCATTCCTGCTTTTGGACCTCTCAACATCTCTGACCGAACGCTTCTCATGCTCTCTCTTTTTCCTTCTGAAAAGTCGGTGTTCCTCTGGCCTTTTCTGGTCATAGAGCTCGTGAGCAGCTCTCGTCCTTCTATGCAGCGTGCCTTTTGTTTGGCTGCATTTGCTTGCCGACATTCCTCCTTGTTGGTGGCTGCTTGAAACCCAGCACGTCAGAGGCGGCTTCTGCGATTGCATCTAGGCAATGTTGCCACTGGTCCTCGATATATTGTGTTGGCGGGAGAGAACTTCGAGAGAGGGTACTTGTAACTCGGCCGGAGTAGGATTTGGCGATCTCTTGCGATTGTAGCCGTTCGACGTTGTATCTGCTCCCAGCATCTCCCTGTTTTGCCTTGGGTCTGGAAACCCGAAGTGCTACCTTGGCTACAACGAGGTAGTGGTCCGAGTCGATGTTAGCTCCTCGGAAAGTTCGGACATCCATGATGATGGAAGCGTGTCTAGCGTCGATCGCAATATGGTCAATCTGGTTGACGGTAGATTGATCTGGAGAACTCCAAGTTCCTTTGTGGATGTTGAGGTGTGGAAAACGCGTACTGGCTACCATGACATTTCGCACCGCAGCAAAATCGATGAGCCTGAATCCGTGTCGGAAGTGTTGTCGTGCAGGCTGTTTTTCCCGATTATTCCACCAAAGATGTCTTCCCTTCCTAGCTTGGCATTAAAATCGCCCAGGACAATTTGAATAACGTAGCTACGACAATGCTCATATGTTTTGTCTAAGAGCTCGAAGAACATATCTTTGGTGTTGTCATCCTTCTCTTCTGTGGGGGCGTGCGTGCATATTTGCATATTAGGCGAATGTTGCAGAATTTAGCGTTAATGCGGATGGTCATGAGGCGCTAATTGATGCACCTACAGCTCAAGACTTGTTGCCTAAGTCTGGCTCCAATGACAAAGCCGCATCCAAATAAGCGCTGTTGGTTTTCTCGGGAGCATTCGACATATTAATTATCTCCAGCTGCTTTGAAATAATTGGCCATGTGCTCTAGCGGCTTACAAAATAATTTTACAATAATTGCTCAAAAAAGGCTGTACGAACCTCTTTCAAACAATTATTCACATGTTTCTTTACAATAGCCGGACGTATGACCACTTGAGGGACGTAGACGCTCATTTGGAATGATATATGTTCAAGCATTGTTTTCCAGGAAGTCTTTTGGTAAAATAAAGTAAAAATAGGTTTTTAGAGGTCTTTTACGAGAAATGGTTAAAAATGATTTCAAATGCCGATATAAAATCTCTTTGGGAAGATGCCGAAATTTGTCTCTCGAGATTGTTGGTTTTTTTGCTCGCTCAAAGTGTTTGTTTTTCGAGGAACTCTATTGCTGTGAAAGCTTTTACAATTGAGTTACTGGAGAAATTTCTGTTGACATCTGGCAAGACAAGGGTCTTTAATTTTTCTGTTTGGTTGTTCTCCTTGACTCCTCTCGAAAAAATCATCCATACAAAATTTTGAAACTCGTACACGATGAAATTGGATGAAATTATAGCTTAGTCCCTCTTAACTCTTAAAAATTACTGTGTGCAAGTAATGGCTTGAATAGAAGGAACCGTTTAAAATACCTCGAAGATTTTGTAATTAATTTCAATAAAATTAAAACATTTATTATTTGCTGAGCGACCGATGCCAATCTTCATTGACTCGGTCACATATTTCGTCGAATATGTCACCTTTCCCTCTGTTTTCGATAGCGAACCACCCATTTCTCTATTTGACACATTTATAACGAGTTTTTTGAAAACCCAATTTTTATACTATAAATGTTTTTTTTGCAGATATAATCTAACAACTGGGCAATATCCATTCGAGGGAGACAACATTTATAGGCTATTAGAAAATATTGGACGCGGACAATGGGAGGCACCACATTGGCTCTATCAATTAGATGAGAAATTAGCTCGACTAGTCTTGGGGATGTTGCAATCGGATCCAGAAAAACGCTTTACTATTCAACAAATTCGATATGAACCGCAAGTTTTCATAAAACTTAACAAAATATATTAAATGTAACATTTGGCTTTATATTTTTTTTCGTATAGTTGGTTTATTTCTGCTCCAGAAGAAAAAGGACCACCAATTCCCATTCCACCATTAAAAAATGACAAGTATCGTCGATCCACAGTACTGCCTTACCTAGATGCTTTCCATTATGAAACTGAATACGATCAGGAGGATAATTATTTCACCGAACACGACCTAAATCGTAAGAGTTGATATATTCTCCCATTTCAAAGAATAAACAAAAATCTTATAATGATTGTTTTTCCTTTGCCTTTTTTCAGAGGAACTTGCCCGACAAGCTGCTGCTGCAGCAGCTGAAATAAAAGCCAAAAAGAATGCCGCTTCTGCATCGAATCCAACGATTTCATCAGCAGGCACCTCGGCCGCTGCTGCTGCATCCTCCAATAGTCTTAAAGAAAATAAAAAGCATCATTCTTCGTCGGCGTCATCGCTCAAAAGGCGAGCGAAGAAACTCACATCTTGCATATCGGTTAGAAAATTAACCAATTGCCGACCATCTTGAGACCGAGACGGAAACGGAACCAGAAACGGTGACGACGACTTCAATACGTTTTCCTTTTTCTTTTATTCGTTTTTTATAGACCTATTTATCGTTTGATCATTGTTATTTAATTTTCTTTTTGTTAGTCTTGTTTTCTTGTCTTTTTTCTCTTTTTGTTTATCAAAACCCCCAAAAAAGAAGTAGGGTGAAATTTTTAAAAAATTTAGTTTAATTAATTTACAACGATTTTGTTTATGTTTTTGATTTTCTTGTTTTGTTTTTCACAGTCACAAACTTAAGAACTTTCCTACCGACAATACAATACATAAAAATACACACCAGCATCTGCATCTTTTGTTATGAATTTGCATGTCTTTAGAATAATTTATAATAATATTGTTTTTCCGTCAGTTTTATATTTCTGATTTTAAATTGTTTAAAAAATAACTCTTACATTAATTCAATCAACAATTTACATTCAAATTATAACATAAAAAACGGGCCAAATATTGTTTTTGAATAACAAATCGTTTTCTATGTTTTTTTTTTTTCTTTAATTTTCTTCACTTTGAAATACATATATATAAATATACAACAACAACAAAATCTTCAAGCATCTTTCAGCATAAAATTTCATTTTTCTACTCTTGATGTAAAATTTATGTTAAATCAAAAAAAAAAAAAATTATAGAAAGTTGTTTAAAAACAAAACCTTAAATAATGCTTTTTGTGTATAATATACAACAATTTATTAGTGATCATTTACTGCTGGACAGAATGATCTGATACCAAGGATTATACTACACAAAGCTTAACGAAAAATTTACATCAAAAAACCAAAGTGGAATTAATTGTTAAAAATAAAATAAAAAAGAAAAAATAAATATAATAAATTCAAAATTGTTTTATGTTTTATTTTCTTCAAATGGTAAAACCGACTAGTGTCAAAGAAATTATTTTAACCTCAACTTTTTAAAATTGAAATATTCTAAGGATATTAGATCATAGAAGGCAGTTCGATACTGCAAAAATAAAATCATCACTGAATTTCAATAAAAGTGGCGTACCATAAAATTGAGGGTGTTTTTTAAATACAGTTGTGTTTATTTAATTAACAAATTTAATTATAAATACATATGTTATTTCTTTGATAAAAAAGAATAACGAATTAAATATGAATTAAAGAAAATAAAAATAGGATAGCTGCGCCACAGTTTTTGTAACCCAGTAATTTTTTTTTTTTTTTTATCCGATGGAAATCTTCAAAAGACACTCGGTAAGAATCGGTACCGAGTAGTGTGGGACTCTTACCGCACTAAAACCACCGGTGAATCAGGACCAATCTATGAAAGATCGACAAATGATTTTTATTTCTTAATTTTTAAATCGCATTGGGGGAAGTTTAAGGTTATAACACTTTCCCGTAGCTTTTAGACCATCAGCTCATGAGGCTTGGTTCTTCTTAATCTCCGAACATTGTCTCGTACATTTAATACGGTCTCCATTTCGGAGTTAGTATGACTTTGCAGTCGCTGATTGTGTGATACAGCGTGTTTCTTAACCACTTCTGTAACCATTTCAATTTGAAGGTCACGATGTAGATCGCTATTTCTTATATACCAAGGGGCATTTATTATTCCACGAAGGACCTTGCTTTGGAATTTTTGGATGGGTTCAGCATTTGTTTTCTTTGTACAGCCCCATAGTTGGATGCCATATGTCCAAACGGGTTTCAATACTTGCTTATATAACATTAGTTTGTTCTGGATAGATAGGTCAGAGTTCTTTCCTATTAACCAGTACATTTTTCTGTACTTCAAGTTTAGTTCTTCTCTTTTCTTTTTGATGTGTTCTTTCCATTTAAGCTTTGCATCCAAATTCATTCCAAGGTATTTGGCGGTATTGGAGTAAGGTACTTCTGTACTGTTTATAAATATTGGAACATTGTTTATGTTTTTGTTTGTAAAGTTTATATGCGTCGATTTTGTTTCGTTTAATTTGATACGCCATTTGTGCGTCCAATCACTAACTTTATCGACTGCATTTTGCAATTTTTGTGTAGCCTTCGTAACGGATTTATCTGCCACCAATATTGCAGTATCATCAGCAAAGGTGGCCATGATAGCGTTGATGTCCACTGGAATATCCCTTGTATATAACAGATACAGGGTTGGTCCTAGGACACTTCCTTGTGGTACACCGGCTTCAATTTTCTTAAGTTCCGAGTAATTTTGGTCGTACCGTACTCTAAAGAGTCGGTTCGTAACGTAGGATTTCAGTATTTCATAGTACTGCCTGGGGAGGTCCCTATGGCTGCGTTCAATCTCGGACAGATAGGGTATCCGGATACCTTTTTGTTAGTGTTTTACGTGTAAAATAACAACTGATCAAAAACAGCTGATATGTCAAAAAAGGAATCCAAAGGTATCCAAGAATTTCTGGGGTATGTAGGTATCTGACAGAACAGCTGATTCAACACATGGTTGAATTTCAAGAAACTTGAAAATTGATTTCAGCTTTTTGTTTTTGTTTATAAACAAAAAGATACAAAATGTTAGTTGAAGTTGTATTTGAGGATGTTCTGTACATAATAGACGATGAAGAAGCTATTTGCCTCCGAATTTTAGAAGGTAATTATTATGTTTCATCTTACAACAATTTGACTTCGAAGCTTAAATGTTTCTCTGCTTTTTGTGAACAGCTGAAAGTTGTTTTTATTTTTTGACATATATCTCAATACAGCTATCCAACTCGTTCAACAAGGTATCTAAAAATCCACCTATCCAAGATACCCTACCCAACACGAGATTGAACGCAGCCTATGCAGTTTGTACTCAAGTCCCAAGTGCCAAACCTTGTCAAAAGCTTGAGCAACATCTAAGAATACAGACGAGCATACCTGTTTTTCTTCAAGTGCCTTTTCCACAACATCCGTAATTCGATGCACTTGGTCTATCGTGGAATGTTTATTTCTAAATCCAAACTGATGGCTCGGAATTAGTCTTCTTTCTTCAATTATTTTGCTAAGCCTTTTCAGTAGCAGTTTTTCAAAAACTTTTGCCATGATTGGTATAAGCGATATTGGTCTGTAAGATGTAACTTCTGTTGGTGGCTTACCTTGTTTAGGTATAACAATGACTTCTGCAATTTTCCAATGATGTGGCACATATCTTAGTTTAAGGCATGCGTTTATTATAAATTGGAGTTTCTTGAAGGCTATAAGAGGCATTTCTTTCAGAACCTGAGCAGCTACAAGATCGTACCCTGGTGATTTTTTGTTTGACAACTTATGTTGACACATGCTTCTTACTTCTTTGAGCGTGACAAAAGGTATTTCACATTCGTCATTTATGTCAACAAATTGTAAGGGATCTGTAGCTGTGCTTGCTGGGAATGGCTTGAAAACATTCGCGAGATGTTCAGCGAAGAGATCAGCCTTTTGTTTCGGGTTTCCGATCCATTTACCATCTTGAGATTTTATCGGCGGGTTTTGTGTCTGAGGTCTTTTTAGGCGCTTAGCTGCTTTCCATAAGGAGTATTCTGTAGAAGCATCCGCCGTCAGACTTTTCAGGAATCTACTTAGTGAATCATTTTTAAACTCACAGATTCTTTTTTTTAATTCGTTGTTAAGACGGTTAAAAACTACCTTATCATCTGGGAATCTCGTGGATTGCCATTTTCTTCTAGCTCTTCTTTTTTCCAATATCAACTCCTTTATTTCGATAGGATATTTTATTTCTTTTTCTCTCGCATTCGAAATAGTTGGAGTACTTTCTTCTGCAGCCTGCTGCACATCAGCAATAAATTGTTCTACTTCATGATCAATTTGTTCAATTGTTTGCATACCAGTAAATGAAAAAATAAATAATAATGAAGTCTTGGTTCAACTTGCGTGGAATTCAAAAATCATTCAAGAGTAATTTTTATCGTAAGGAAGTGTTTTTCAAAGAATCCTTTCGGATACAGCATATATAGGAAAGGTCAAGAGACATAAGAAGGGATTTGTAACGGGTTATCCATTTTGCGGTTTCAAAAGTATAGGGCTCGAATTCGACATCTGTCAAACTAAGTTGTTAAATCAATTTTGTTTTTTCAATTGAAAGTCTGGCATTTACGAAAATGGATCACTTAAATATCGCAAAAGGCATACAAATTGTTAATAACTACTACAAAAATAGTAATTCCGTCACAGCCACATATCGCGTTAAAGCACATTTCTCATTCGCTGGGTATGTTAATAAACAAAATGGTCGTATTTGGTGTTCTGAGAATCCTCAATTAAGTAAAGGGAGGCCATTACATCCACAAAAAGTCACTGTTTGGTGCGCTCTTTCGCCCAGAGGTGTGCTTGGACCTTACTTCTTCGAAACCGACCGTCAATTCGGAACCCTATGGTCATATGATAACCGACTTTCTTTTGCCTGCTATTGAAGAATACGACTTGGAGAATATGTGGTTTCATTTCAACAAGACAATGCCACATGCCACACAACTCGAGCGAATATGACTTTATTTCTCGTCTTGGCGATATCAAGTGGCCACCAAGATCATGCGATTTGATACCGCTGTCAAATACGGGAAAGACCGTTTTTATGCAGATAAACCTTTAACTCCTGAACACTTAAAAACCATCATTCGTCAAGTTATGGCTGAAATACCATCCAATATGTGTCAAAAAGTGGTCGAAAATTACCTCAAAAGACTCGATGCTTGCAACAATTCGCGTGGTGGTCATTCAAATAATTTAGTGTTTCACACATAACGTCAAAGTTCAAACTTTATAATAAAAATTAAATACTTTATGTGTTTACTTTTGAAACCGCAAAATGGATAACCCTGTATAAGAGACGCGCACTGACTTTTCAAACTTTCCACACCTAATGAAAATTATTTGATTAATTTTGTTTAAAGTAAAAATTTTAACTGATGTTTTTGAATAAAAGTAGATTTTGGTGTTCTACATTACTTCCTTTTCATCGGTGTTAATTTTTTCGAATTCGAGTGAAATTTTGTTATTGATTCAATACAGGGGCCCTACTATGTAACTCGGTTCTACTTTTGATTCTATTCGAAACTCATTTCCGATTCTACTTTCAAATCGTACTACGTATGAAAGTAGAATCGAATGCCGGTTATACCAACTTGTTTTCAAAAAAATTTCTACTTTCGAACGAGTATCGAGTCGTTTGACAGTTTTAAAAACAAAGAAAAAAAAAAAACAAAAATAAAACATCAAATTTTTGGACAAGAATAATTATAACAAAAATGGACACCGTTGGAATTTGGTTTAATTTGCAAGGAAATGAAGAACGGTACAAGCAAATTGAAAGCAGAAGAATAAGAGATAACTCCAAAATAATGGAGCTGAGTGAGAAAAGGTTTGCACATATAGGGTCCGCCATCGAACGTTTTTTTTTAACTAGTGCTTATTTTGTAAATGGTTACACTTAGCTCATGTCTGATTTCACAGATAAATAGTTTTATCTTTCCGCTAAACGAATATGGTAGTGTATACGCTTCATCATCTTTTCAGATGAAGTTTATTTTGATCTTGGCGCGTATGTAAACAAGCAAAATTGTCGCATTTGGGGCACAGAAAACCCGTACGCATACATTGAATAGCCGATACACCCAAAACGAGTCACTGTTTGGTGCGAATTTCGGTCCAGAGGTATAATTGGGCCATTTTTCTTCGAAAACGAGAAAGGAGTGGCCGTTACAGTCAATGGCGATCGTTATCGGGCCATGTTGAACGAATTTTTGTTCACAAAAGGAGGAGGATATTGGCAAAATTTGGTTTCAACAGGACGGCGGCGCGCGCTACGTGCCACACAGCCGAAACTACACTCGATGTTTTTATAGCATTTTCAAAAAAAAAAGTTATTTGGCGGACCCTTTATATACACGGTAGAATATTTGAATGCATTCTTAATGAAAAATATATACTTTTGTTTTAGTTTTGTTCTTCGCTTATCATTAAGTTATCACGAATTACCGGTGTAATTGGGGTGATAAAATAATAAAACACAAGAAGTTCAATGAAAAACTCTCAAATTCAAATTGCATATTAATAATTTATAACATTTAACTTACAATTTGGCAAAAAAAAACTTCGTTCGCAAACACATATGATGTAGAGCGATTATTTTCGATTTTGCCTTGTTTTGAATTCTACTTTCGAGTTACAAAGTTCCTCGTTTATTCGAAAGTTCATAAGAATATAGTTGGCACTACTAGAACTATTCGATTCTCGTTTGTTCGAAAGTAGTCAAATAGATACATAGTACCAATTTTTCGAATTCGAGCAATTTCATTGTAGAATCGAGTTACATAGTAGGGCCCCAGAATTATAGAAGAATATTTCGAAAATAGAAATCTTCTTAACATATAAGTTGAAAAGGTTTTCTTCTTTCTTGAGGAGGAAGTACACTTGAAACAGCCAGAAGAATTTTAAGACGGAATTGGACAAGTGCACTGATTGAAAGAATGCTTATAAGGACTTAAACAAGTACCACGATATTGACATAAACTTTTCCTGGCCTTCATGAAGAAAGCAAAAATTACCGGTCGATTTCTGCACGATTATTGACTAACAAGATGCTCTCATTGACCAGATATTTCCCGAAAGAGCAATTTTAGCAGAAAAAAATGTGGATGTCAACGAATTAAATCTTAAGATACAACATTTGTTACCAGGAGACTTGGTGTCATACAAAACAGTTTGTGATGCTACCGAAGCTGTAAATTATCCAACTGAGTTTTTGAACTCATTGGATTCACCAGGCATGCCACCGTATAATTTACAACTGAAGGTTGGATCTCCGGTAATTTTGTTTCGTTATTTAAACCCACCACGGTTGTGCAACGACACGCGATTAGTAATTCAAAAATGTATGAAAAATGTTATCGAAGCCATTATTATTATTCCGAGGTGAAAATATATTATTACCGCGAATCCCTATTATACCCACAGATGTGCCAATTCAATTCAAACGCCTTCAATTTCCAATTAGATTGGCATTTGCAATGACTATCAATAAGTCTCAAGGTCAAACCATGTCTGTCTGCGGCTTAGATTTGAGCACTTCATATTTTTCACACGGACAACTATACGTGGCGTGCTCTCTAGTGGGCAAACCATCCAGTTTGTTTGTATTGGGAAAAGATGGGATCACAAAAAATATTGTACACTCTGTTGCATTAAGAGATTGATATAGTCATACATAATTAGCGATATGTATGTATATAATTTTCAAGAATTAATTTTAATAAATTAAAAAAAAATTGTTTGGTGATTTGTTATTTTAATATTTTGTCACCGTTTACAGTGCTCTATACCTCTCCCATTTAAATACCACATACATACTTACACACTTACAATAAGTTATTTATTTCTAGCAAAATATTCTCTAGAAATTATTTATATGACAAAACAACGTTTGTCGGGTCAGCTAGTAATAATAATATGATTTGAATCAAAAATCTTTGAAAGGAATATTTCGAATTGAAGATTTAGTATTTCAAGACCCAAAAAAAGAAAGTTGTGGATTTAAAAAATAATATTTTCATTGCTTTTGAAAGATATTCTCATATAAAATATTCTAAATTTTGGTGAAAATCGATTACACTGGTAAAAAGAGTAATGTAACTTGCAATCAAATTCTACATTATTCCAAAGGGTTTTGGTAGCCTCAGTCCGAATCCGCTTCAAAATCACTCTATCACTTCAAGTTTGTTTTTGTAAAACGCGCAATAATATTCCGAAACTGTAATCCCTTCCCAATATTACACAGTTTTAATATTTTCAGACACACCGGTTTTTGTCATAAGCGGTTAAAATTTATTTTTGTTATGTTAACCAACCCGTTTTTCAAAAAAAAAAAGTTTTTGAAACATATATATGTATGTACCCAGTCGTACCATACGTTCTGTTACAAATATAACACACCATAAGACAAGAAATTCATAATATTTTGTATTCATTGTTCATTAATTTGCCCATAACATCAGTTTAATTAAAAAAACAATTTCAATCAAAATGACTGTCCTCAGCTTTAAAGTCAGCCCTTAAACGTTTTGGCCATCGGCCTATAGTGGCACACACAGTTTCTATTGATATTTTTGACATTACTTCCGTTAACTCTATCTTAAGAATTTAAAGAAATCCTGCGAGAATTTTTTCAGTCACGCTCTCCAGTTCTGACTACAAAAAGCAGTCTTAAGGATTAAAGTATTGACTTCCCGAAAGACAATCTAAGCTTCTTTAAAACCAACGATATTGACCCTAAGGCACATTCATGTTCTCTTTTCTTTGTTTGTTTGGTTTGGTTAAACCTTTTAACAAATCCTCTACATTTTTATGGTACAACTGAACAACCCTTTTCACATTCGTTCTCAAACAAGAACATGGCGATTATAACGTTTGACCTCTAGAACAACAGTTCTAGTTTGATATAATGATGTCGAATAAATTCTATCGTTTTCTTTGTTATAAACTTCTTCAATGGCAAAAATCATTCATTCAAAAAACTGGCCTAAGTGTTTCTCGCTCCATCCCTGACAGCCATTTCAATCTAGCCTCTATCTATTAAAAGGTCAAATTCGAATTCAGGACATGAAAATCTTTTGAAAAAGAAATGTTTGAAACAGAAGAAAAGCTTAGTTTTGTTGACTATTGTTATTAATTCTTCATTTAGAAAAGACAAAATTGACGCATTCAAAACGATTGTTTGTTGTTATTTTAAATTGATATACCTTCTAACTAGGCCTTTGTTTATTAACATAATTTTACGTTATAAACAATTTTACAAAATAAAAACTTTAATGAACTAAAATATACATAAATTTGTAATTTTATTTCTCAACAATTTCAATTACTAAATTTTCCATATCACCCATTTGAAACATCTGATGATAATGTGTACCTAATTGTGGTAATTTCTTTTGCATAATATTTCGTAGTATATCAACATATTGTGGGGGAATTTTCGAAGTACTTGGATTACGCCAATGCAGGGCATTATTGTCGCAGGTAAATAGCGCAGGTGATGGTACATTGTCTTTTAGATAATTCCATATGCATTCTTTTAGAACAAGAGCCATCTAATGAAATGAAATATAAATAGACAAGTTGCAAAACATCTTCATTATATTTTAGGTAACTTACCTCTGGTGGATCAAAATATTCAACAATCATATGCAAACTGGCCAAAGGAGGTGGCAACAATTGACCCATAGCTAGAATCTGGAGAAGCTTAATGGTGCACTGCATGAGTTCCTCACTTTTATCAATTTGTTGGAACTTGTTAACTTTAAAATAAGAAAGTTACAGTTAAAGAAAAATTAAGAAAACAATATTCTGAATGAAATGTACCATTTTTCGCTCTCCATTGATGAAGACAAGTTGCACAAAGAGCACGAAGCAGGACAGAGGAGAAACAAAGAGCCGGCCGATGGGTTGCTATGAGTCCAAGTAAAGCCCACAAAATCGGCGATGATATGAAAGTTCGTCTTATACGAAGATCTCGTTCCATAGTAACTTTTGTGAATTCCTCATCGGGAAAAGGCAAACCATTATACATGACGTCGGTTGAAACCATTTCGACCAGCAGCAATGAAACCATGGAATAACCTTCAACGTGGTTAGGTTTTTCCTAAACAAAATCAATATTTTTAAAGATTACTTCTAATTGTTGTACTTTTTAAACTTACCCAATCACAACAACAACAATCAATTGCTTTTAGTAACAATCTTTGCATTTCAGGATCTGGTTCTGACGCCCTGCCCTCAGTTTTCTCCGATCTCAAGCCTTTGCCTATCACACCCGCATGTAGAACTGTTCGATTAGCATTCGGTCCAACACTCTGCCTCTGATTTGAATAAATAAGCATTTCATTCTCCGGCAGAATGCTATCATCAACTTCTGGTTCTTGATAAGCTCCAAACAGATATCCATAGAAATACAATGCCCCTTCAACCAATTCCCTCAAACAGACAGATCGCGCCGATTTTCTGGCACTACATTGTCTCTGGAAAAGATCAAGCGCTCGATTAATTGCAGTCGATCGAATAGTTGGACTTTTCTCTGTGAGACTCCAAAAGAAGTACTTCACTGTCAGTCTGCTCAACTTCAGCACATCCGCCGTACTCATGACATTGATCCTTGAACCAGCATCGATGGTATTTATTAAATCAGCTATTATATGAACTAATGTAGCGTGATCACTCTGTTTGGGAATTATAACTTCATTGGAGGGAATGGTGTCCATTTTATCCGACTCAGTTTTGGCACGTTTTGCGTTCAAAAGATCATTAGATTGAATGTTATTGTTGTTGTTTGTAAATTTTGATCGAGCTGAATCTTCCATTTCCATAAGTAATTTAGTCAAAGCACAATTGAAGACTTCCAAAATTTTTCCCAGGCACTCATTTAGAGTGTTGACGATACTTTGTTGTTTTAGATAAGGAACAATGCCTTTTTTCTCCAATCTGTAAGCAAACCAAAATTAATGCTATTCAAAAAGGAAAATGCTCAAATTTGGTCAAAACAAGCAGTTTTTGAAAAGTTCTCGCGTCAATACATCTACAAAGCCACATGGATATTACATGGTATTGACAACCAGGAACAAGGGTAAGCATCAGAACTAGGAACTAGGGAACCTTTAGAAGGCCAGTTAATGTTACAACCGTGGATAATTTGAGTGGGGGCATAACCCCCATTTATTTCGTATAACTTAAAAAATAACTTAAATGTCCTACTTATAATAACTATGAGTGGGGGTCAAAAGGGGTTTGATGTTATAGGTGCTGATGTTGAAATCAAATTTGGGATCGAATTGATTAGCCGAAGCACACTGGTCAGACTGGTAAATAGAAAAGGCGAGGGTATCTCAGGTTACGAGTGTTAGGTTTAAAGAAGTCGAACCATAGAGAGAGGAGCAGTCAACTGAACCAGAGAGAAGCCGATGTATGAAAAGTATGTTGGCAATTTCTCTACGTTCCTGTAATGAGTTGATGTTTAGTTGAGTGTAATGAGAGGGGGTAAGATCCAAGCGGTTTCCCAAGGAAGTTATGGAATTGCAAAGCGAGGACATTTTCGTTGGATGCTTTCTATTCTTGATATGAGTTTACTTTGATTATGTAGACCAAACCTGAGACGCATATTCAAACGTCATGTAATGCAATCGTGTCGCGTTTTTTAATGTGTTTACGCGAAAAGGTCATTGTCTGGAATTTGCTAATTTTTGGTACAAGGAGAGATATGTCTTCATGAGCTGCAAGGACTTTGAACAATTTCGTATATATATTTGACAATTTTTAATGACCATATCAATGTCGTTAATTGTAAGGATAAAGAGTTGAGGGCCTAAAGGACTACCTTGGGGAACACCAGAAGTGCGGATCTAAATCGGAAATAATATTAACGATTCTAAAGGTAAGAATAGATTTCAGGAAAAGAGGTTCAAAACCTAAGGAGGAGAGTTTGAAGACTATAAGATTATGAGAATTTTTATCAAACGCTTTGCTAAGGTCTGTGGAGACCATATCAACTTCATTCCCGTTTTCTAAGGCTCCTAGGGTGGATAAAACGAACTCTATGAGGTTTGTGGCGGTAGATCTATTTTTTAAGAAACTGTGCTGTTAGGGTAGTTAGAGATCTGCAAAGGAAGCTGAGTGTTTGGGCGGTATTTTGATTAGGAACGAAAAAACAGTTTTGATCATTTCTGTTGCGTTGCAGGTGAGATATTCGCTAATACTGTAAGTATTAACGGAAAGTATCCAGATCATTCTTTATTTGTGTGGATATAAGTTAAAACTGTCATGATATTTGATAAACATTTGTATGAGCTTAGAAGACAGACCTTCCTGTTATATGGAAACCAAATGCTTGTTTTGCGTTGGATTGGATTCGTTGAGAGTGAGATTTCTAATAGTGAGTGGCTAGCGTATTCAAAGAGGGGCCTATAGAATTTGATGAATAGGAATTTGGTGCCATAGGGGTTTCAGAATTATTTAGATAATGTTTGGAGTTTATTAACTTTATGACCAAAATGGGTTCGAAACTTAACTCATCAGCTTAGATCGAGACAGTGGAATCGTTAATGACATTAATTACGTCGTTGAATTTTAAGACAAACGTCAAAGGACCAAGTTGGATCCCTTGAGGAACCTTCGATTTTGAAAAAATGGGATCGAAGATTAAAAACCTGAAGACGATCATGAATCCTGATGTGTGCAACAGGATGACGGCGTGGTTCGCGATTGGCATTGATGGAGAAATTAGTAAAAGGAGACCGACACCTGACGAACGGGAACAATATTCGATGTTCATATAATAATGAACACGGGCAACCAGAAAAGACTTATACACTCATTCTATAGTAAATGTCAGATTCATAGCACATTAGTTGGAGATTTATGAGGCTACTTTGCTATCGATCTAACTGGATTGAATTCTCGGGCACATAAATATACCCTGGGAAGCAAAAGCAAGCCTTGGGTATGGATATGAATGGCAAGAGGTAATCTTGCAGCGCTTGTTTTATTTGAATTTTTTAGTTGCAAAATGTGCGTTTGGCTTAAAGAAAGGAGAAAGCCAACTACGCGACATTAAAATTGTAATTAAGGGATTTTAACGCACAACTTGGAAAAGAAGACATTTTTAATTGAAAAAATACAGTCTGAACGACACCACGTCCGATAAGTGATTAAGAGTGTGGGACGAGACGTAACTAGTACGCAGTTCAAACATCTCAATATTTACAGGGGAATTTTGAGGTCTCCATAAACTACGAGTCTTAACTTTCCGAGAGAATAATATTATATCGCCAAATTCTTCGCCAACTGAGTTTTTGGCTACAGAAAATAAAGAAAACACAAATCATCAATGGGCCATACACCCTGAACCAGAACCTTTAGAAAAGTTCAAGTGAAAATCGTTGTAGAGTCCGCAAAAAATATGAAGAGACCATATCTGCAATTTATAAAACATATTTATAGAAAGACGGATCTTCGACGAATCGATAGTTTTCAACGAAAGAGATATACAGACAAAATCGGACGAGAATTCATCACACAAAGGGGGTTTAATAAGATTCATCAGCAAGCAAAGACATTTTTCGCAAGTTTAACTCAACCAATAGATTTGGAATAAACATATGGGGAGAAAGACTCAGCAACCTGAGATGTGAAGATGACATTGTTTTGCTTTCTGAAACACCAGAAGACATGGAGCAAATGTTGAGCGAACTTTTCACCGACATATAACGAACAGTTGGAAGCGATTTTGGAATGTAAAACAGATTTTGATTTCGAAAGTAGTGAACGGTTGAACCGGTGCGACTAGGTAAGGTAAGATAAGGTAATAAGGGGTGTGCACAGCATGAAGCTGTTGCGTACACGGGGGCCTGCTGGTCCATTATGATCCCCTGTAAAAGTAAAAGTAAGCATCGATGCTCCTCAATCTTGCCGATTAGCGTAGACTGGCTCGTTAACGAACCAGCCTGTGCTATCTATAAATTTTCGTCATGTTTGCCATTGAGACCTGTGCTAGATCATCCAGTTCTCCAACAAACCTGTTTCCGAAATGACGGAGTCGGCTGGTTTGGAGGTTCGGACAGTCACAGAGCAGGTGTTTAATAGTTTCTGTTTCCTCCTCATCCTGACAGCTCCTACAAAAATCGGGTGCAAATGCCCCTATCCTGTTAGCCATTGTGCCAATGGCGCAATGACCTGTTAGTACACCTATTAAGATTTTAATGTTCTTTTTACTCAGCGATAGAATGTTTCCTTTTCATTTATGTTAGGCCATAAACTTCTAGAGATTACGCAATCGTCACTGGATTTCCAGTGGTCTATTTCACCAAATTACAATTACAATCACAAATTTGTAATTGTAAACTACAATTACAAATTTGTAAACTGATTTTCTGTTTCACAAACTACAAAATTCAATCCAACAAATTTGTAAGAAAAGAGACACAAAATATGGGAAATTGTAATTTCCAATTACAAAAAAAAAAAAAACCGTTTCACCGTTTGATTTCCAGATTTGTAAACTACAATTTTTTTGACAAATTTGTAAGTCGGCGGACAGAGAACAGAGTTAGCTATGAATAAACAACATACAATTTTTCTTGCAAGCTTAATACGTGTTGATTTCAAATACATAAGTTTTTAAGGAAGATTGAATTTACCTGCAATATTATAGAACCTTTCACAAATGCTTTCGAATTCCTGTGGCCACCGTACACTATTTTCAAAAAAACATGAACAATAGCCGCACAAACACAATGTACCGATCTACAAACTGTAGATTTAGATACACCGTGCATATCTGCGATCCCATGATATTGGTTTCCATTTCCAAGCCAGTGTAAAGCTATAAGAAATTGCTGCATCGGTGTCAATGAAACGTTTTTTTCAGTCTCATTTGCAATTTGTCCTATTATTTCCTCCGCCTTTACACGTTTCAAGCGAAACTTTTCATTGAATGTAAAAGTATCATAAATTGCATAATTTATACGCGGTCGATAAATTTGTCTTCGTCTACGTACATATATGTTGCACGAAATGGTCACTTAAATCGCTATCGGTGCTACAATGCCTGCGACGACGTAACGACATTCTTAAACTGCAGACAATATTCTTATTGCAAATTACAAATTGTAATGAAATCTACACATCATCTTTCTATTGTAAGAAATTTTAATAAACTGAACAAAATTGTAAATATATTTGATTTGGTGGAACACAAACTTACAAACAAAAATTTATTTTACAAATTTGTATTTGTAAACTACAAACAAAAAAACGTTTTGGTGAAACGCAAATAATGAAATTTCTACAAATTTCCCTTTGTAATCTACAACTACAATTTTGTAAAACAATTATTTCGTGAAACAGGAAAAATAATTTTTTCTACAAATTTGTTAAAAAAGCACTTGTAATTTACAATTTGTAAGTTGGTGAAATAGGCCACAGGAGTTATTGATTTTCTCTTTTAGTTTAAAATCTATCTTCCTTTTGAGTACCCCAATCGGGACGAGTGGTCCCCTACCTGAATGGTCGCTATTACTTATGTCTGCTTCTGACCCTTTCCTGGCTAGTTCATCTACTATATCATTCCCTTCTATATTGCTATGTCCAGGAACCCAGCAGAGCTTTACCTGGTTAGAGGGGCAGATTTTATTTAATTCCATCTTACAGTTTAAAACTGCTTTTGATCTTATGGTCTCACTGGCTAAGGCTTTGATAGCAGCCTGGCTATCCACGAAAAAAGTTATCTCCGAAGAGCTTGTGATGTGCCAATTCAGCTGCTTTTCCAATGGCAAAGATCTCGGCCTGGAAGACACTACAGTCAGCTGGGAGTTTATATGACGCTCTGATGTTGAGAGATTGACAAAACACTCCAGCGCCTGTACCTGATTCCATTTTTGAACCGTCAGTGTAGAAAGGGATACCCTGTTTACTTATAAGTGAATTAGGATCCCAACCCTGTCTTTCTGGTATGAAAATAGAAAATTTCCTATCGAAATCTAGTAAAAGGGAGATGTAATCGGTGGGCTCCCTCAGTCCCGGAATCGTGTCATATCTTTGTAAGATTCACCCGTGTCCATAAGTGCTGTGCTTCCAATAACTCAGTTCTCTTAAACGAATTGCAGTTTTGGCTGCCGTGCACCTTATGAACTCATCCAGAGCCGGGAGGTCCAAGATCATTTCCAATCCAGCTTGTGGTGTGGATCTTTGAGCCCCTGTTATTCCTACACAGGCTAGTCTCTGTACCTTATTCAGGTTCTTGAGGTAGCTTGATTTTTCCACCGCCTTCCACCATACAATAGAGCCATAGGTAAGAATGGGTCTGACTATCGCTGTGTACATCCAATGGATGACCTGCGGTCGCATACCCCAACGTACACCGAAGGTCTTTTTGCATGTGTAGAATGCACATAATGCTTTTTTCATTCTTTCCTCAGTATTACGCTTCCATGTAAGCTTAGAGTCAAGGATTACTCCTAGAAATTTAGCTTCCTTAGAAGGTTTTAGAGGAATGCCATTTAGTTTGGGAGGGTTGAAGCCCTCCAGTTTCCGTTTCTTCGTGAACAAAACTAGCTCTGTCTTGGTGGGGTTAACCCCGAGACCGTTCTTAGTTGTCTAAGAAGATAAGTCCTTTAATGCATTTTCCATAATGTTGTCGATAATGGAAAGAAACTTGCCTGATACCAAAACACTATGTCATCTGCATATGCTACGATTTTGATGCCTTGATCTTTGAACTTTGTGAGAATTTTGTTGACTACGAGGATCCAGAGCACGACATGAAATTCGACTTGGAACGGTTAAAATTTCAATTGCAGTCACTAATTGTTTGTGGCATTAATCTTGAAAACCCATGTTTAAAAAAAAAAAAAGATGAACTGGGGTCTAATTACTGGAGACAAAATCCTAAAATCATACTGTGGAAGTACAAGGGTACAGAGAATGGCATGTATAGGCATAACAAGAGCGATGAAGACCACTTCTACTGTAGGAATTGAAGCAATACTGAATCTTTCACCTAACAGTGCAGTTCGGCTCAGCCAGACCAGCAACATAGGACATGCACACATTCTACAGAAGTACATAGGGAAAGACCAGACTACATGACACCCTGTCTAAGCTTCAATAAACCTTTTAGTATTAAATTCCCTTATAGGAACAAATGGTATAATTCACCAGCTTTTTCATGACCTTGGAAAGGAGTAGGTAAGTACAATCGATCAATCATGCATTAAAAGCTGTCTAAATTGCTCTTCCTTCTCTTTGTTAACATTTTGGAGACATTTTTAAGGCGAAGCATTCAAAATAAATAACAATCACTTGTTGAAGAAAATAGAGAAGATTAAACTTACTTGGCAAGTGTAACTAAGTTTTGAAACGTATTCAAAGCCTGCGTCTGTTGTTCCTTATCGTGGAATTGTAACTTCAGCAAAACCTCTTCCAACGCCATTTGAAAGCCGGGTTTTATGTCTGGAAAATCCACAATACCATTTTGACTGCCAATGATCCGAATGAGAGCACCAATTCCCCCTTTATTCAAATTGTACGACTTCCTAAGCAACTCCGATATTGTTTGATGATAGATGTGAGATTGTTGAGTAGCTGAAAATTAATTTTTAAAAATTCTGTTTTCCAAAAATAACAAAAAAAATTCAATTGATTCGACTCACAGACAAGCAAAAGCAATCGTACTGCAGTTTGTTGTTCGATTGTATTCCAACTGAGACATGCTTTCCAAATGAGAAACTTCGACGCATCTGTAGCCAAATCACTGAGCAGTGGGCAGCGGGCATTCATGAGGATAACCTGTTCTAATTCTTGCAGATTGTACTCCAAAAACTCCTGACACCACGAATATTGTTCAGCTAGACGAGCGGCGGTCATCAGAAGTTTCGATCCATTTGTCTTGAGATTGAGGGGGAGATTATTGAAAGAGGGTTGCATGTCCATGAACGTTTTGTTGGTCATCCAAACTGGTGTCTGGCGGATGATTGCTTCGAGGAGGGTGTCGTTATCTGGAGAAAGAGTTATAAAGTTGGTGTACCCAAAAAACATCTTGTTGAAAAACTTACATAATTCAAGAAACACAGTTACGACGTTTTGCAACAGAGACTCAGAGTAGTGGGATATTTGAGTGATGAAGGGAATTATATGAACGTGAATTGGTTTCTTGGGGACGAAACCGTCCTCCAGGAGGTCTCGGAGGGACTGGAGTAGTTCTTTTTCGTGAGCGAAGGCCAAATAGTCAAGAATTCCAATCTCCGAGTCAAATCGACAGCGAATGTCTTCCGAAAAACGCTTCAATCCACACTGAAGAATGTGGGAAATGATTTTGAGAGGGAAGCAGCCGCCAAGACGTGCAACAACCCAATCAAAGGTCAGAGAATACCTCTGAAATGCAGCTGAAAACAAATTGTTAAATGAAATTCTTTGGATTAAATACATGCAGGTCAAACCTAATAAAGTTTCAACACACGATTCTGCCTCGGAATCGGTGAGCTTCCTAAAGCAGGAGCTGATTAAACTCAAGAGTCCCTTCATTGCATTGCAATTTAACCAGAAATTACAAGACGCCCCAATGCTCATTTTCCTTTTATGGGAATATTTGTCCGACAATTTACCGACCAAGTCTAAACTCCACGAAGCAATCAGAGGACTCCAGGCAGGCGGTCCTTTGTTGACCAGATTCTCCAGAGCTTCCTGAATGTCAGCGAAGGATTCATCTTCTGGAGGCATTTGTTGTTGCGCTTTTGATTCACTTCCCGCATTGTTTGCAACATAATTGGCTACGGCAACATCGAAGACGAGAGAAAAATATTCGAAAACGATTTCTCGAGACGCTGGCAGATCCTCCAGCAAATGCAGGCTCGTCCGAACCAAGTGAGTAGCGTTGATGTTCTTCGGATTACCTCGGTGGCCAGTTATGGCGGCAATAAATTGTTTCAATTCAATGAGAATATGTTGCTTAAGCATTTTTATTTGATGGATTTTTAATTATTTAATATTTTAATAGGAAAAAGTAAACAACATTACATCGACCGCTTCATAAGAAAATGTTATCAGTGAAGTGTCAATTCCATGTGTCAAAATGGAAGTGACGTTCTAAACATTTTGTTTGGTTAATGCTAGCGCCACGTAGGTGTGAATTTGATGAGAATTATTTTTAAAGTGGTCAGATTTTTGATATATATTTAAGACCCATGCACATGTGAAAAGTTAAGATTAGTTACATTAACCGATATTGTAAATTTTCAATTGATTCTTTTGTTGACACTTACTCATGCTATCAACACTAAAATAACGATTTTATTTTTGACCTTTTACCTTTTTAGTGATTTGAACATAAAAGTGAACTTGGAATTTAAAATGAATTCCGACGAGACATTCGCTTCCGACGTCTTTTTCAGATAAACAAAAAAATGTCATTTATCATGATGTTTGTTTTCCGGTTTTGACAGATCTTGGTGATCTAAAGCCTGCCATACACTACAGAGCTAAAGATCCATATGGACCCGAGTCGATCGAAAATCGACCATGTGTGGGAAAGCTGAGGTGGCTCGGTTTGGCTCTGTCGATCGATTTGGATTTTTTGTAAGTCAAAAATCAGAGAGCCCGAGCCAAGTCTGGGTTTTGTCATGTGTAGGGAATCAACGAACCAAGTAGTATTTCCAGCGTATACGTGTTCACACAGATTACGGTACTGATAAGTAAGTAATTAGACATTTTGTGAATTTCTTGTTCGAAATTTTTGTCGAAAATTGGATCTTTAAATATGTCATCAATAGAAAAATTGGTAAGTCACTGGCACCATTGAACAGAACCAAGCGTTCAGTCACTCTAACTTTGACAAATTGAATACACACAATGGACTTAAGGTATTCTGAAATGTTACCTCAGGCTTTATCTCCGCTTCAGATCGTAAATATCGTAATCCCGACTGCAACGCCCAAATAGATCTATTTTCTATTTAGGTGATGTTTTGACAGCTGACAAGTGTATTGCTATTGCGATTTTGTTTTATTTCAGAATCTGTGTGTAATAAATAAAGAAATAAATTTTAAAAAAATGCAAGTATAAGCTTAAGTGAACTTTCTTCTCAATGCCCAAGGTTCGAAGCTACATTTCGTTTTGCAAAATCTTGTGTCGGGCTTTATGACACATGTTATCGTAAAATATCGTAAAGTCGGTAAGAAGCCTGTCAAAAGCTCCACCGACCTAATGCGTGGTTGTGGTTTAGCTATTAGCCATACAAATTGAGAGAAATAGAAAGTACATACGATTTCGAATACTCTGTTTTTTGAAAGGGGAATTAAGAAATATTTCCAGATTTACATAATCGGATGTTTGTGTTTCGGAGGAAATAAAAGAAATGTAAAAAAAATATTAATCGGATTCCGTAATGCATGATTATACTTCTGTCCTGACCAACCCAATAACATCATCAAGAACTCTTTCTTTGATGAAAGATAAAACTATCTTGCGATTGGGCGTCTGACCAAAGCTTTAAGTAGTTAGTTGGGATGCAAATCTTATTGCTTCGGCGCGGCGGCGTGAAAAGAAATAGAAAAAATGGCAATGTAAATTAAATGGTTTTGGAAAGTGGGAGGAATAAAACGAGATGTTACCTATTTTAAGATTGATAAAATATGAGCATTAAATACAGACTCTATCTTTACTTAGTTTCTTCGTTTTTGTGAACTAAGTGAACTTATATCGATTTCGAAAGAAAATGCGTTGTCGATTTAGGATAATGGATAATAAATTATAAAGATGCGAAACCTTTGTACGTTTTATCTTCAAAAACCCGTTTGTTTACATTGTTGGAATTTTAAGTTTGACATTGTGTCAATAAATACAATATATCCAACAACTAATACAATGCAGGGAAATAGCGTCATTTGACAGGGAGAAACAAAACATTGATCAATATTTTTTCAGTTCTTCTTTTTTGCTTTTTTTTCAAATTATTTTTTTTTTTTACTTTTTTCGTCGAAAGCATCTTTTTTGGGCTATAATGTCATTGACATACTAGATATGGATTGCAAGTCGATACTAATTCTTATACAAAACCTACCTTCAAAGTGATTCTACCTATATTTAGCTATGCTTTATCTCTTGCAGGTTTAGTGGAAACAATTATGTATAACTAATTTTCGAACGCCATCTGTTGTTTCTTTGCTTCAAATGTTTGCGTATTCTTAAATGACTTTTGCAGAAGCTGTGTGGACGAGGAAGAGGAGGAAACAGTTCTTCTATAACAATCTAAACGATCTGAATCATATTAGCTCAAACTGGTTTCATTGAGCTAAGAAGAAAGCCTCAAGATACATGAGGTATCACAATGGTTAATGGCCCAAAGTAGTGTTCACATGAGCGCGACCAACGAACGACGAATGAATTACAAAATGTGAGTTTATACACGTTTGAAGACATATTTCCACACAAATTCTTAACAAAACGATAGAAGTATAGTTTCTATTTGATTTATGATGCATACTTTTACTTTTCAATATCATATATTAATAAATTTAAGAAAACAAATTTATTCGTCGCGAAAAAAATTGTAGCTGATACGAACTGTCAAACTTTATTCGCGTTCCACATTATCCACACTCGCAACGAATAAAATAATCGCGCGTACTTAACCTAAAAAAATCATTCTTGTTTTGGTTTCGGTGGTGAATGGTGTTCGGCTGTCAAACTTCTTTCGCGACGAATTAAAAACTCTCATGTGAAAGAAATGTCAAAATCGACGAATATTCGTTCATTCGTTGGTCGTTCTCATATGAATATTGCTTAAGTGTGTCCTATTCCATCAAGGACAGCCACTTTAACCTAACCTAACCTTGCTTCAAAAAGCTTTTTTTGTTAAAGAAACTAAGGACACCTGTTATTATAAAGTTTGAAAAAATAACAAAATACAAAGATCAAGTTCAAAAGTTACTCTCCGCTGAAGTTACAGAAGGGCTAGTAGCATTTAGGAATAGATTTCAACTATGTGAAGTTGGGGACTAGCAATCCATATGAAGTAGGTCAATGTATGATATGGTTGGTGCTATTTTGAAACTAATCAAATTAATAGTTCTGTTATAAAAATGGCCTACACAATCACCCTTTTAGTATAGTAAATTTAATAATTGGCTGGCAACACACAACTTATTTCAAACTCACTTTTTTACTTGTATCATGGATGTGTTCAAAAATTCATGGAACTAAGGGTGCGGGCACAATTTATTGCCATTGAATTTAATTTTGATCTATGATTAACTTCAGTATAATTTTATAAAATTGAATTTGTTTTTTAATTTAAAGCAATTGCAACTTTGCATTTATTTTTCCATTCCAAAGAAGGAAACAGTGTGAAACAAGCCATTACATAAATTAAATTAAAAAGAGTAAATACCAAAAATCTATGAGTTTTAGAAAAACAAATGAGATTTGTTTGAAACCTATATTTTGACAGTCAATTAAAAACAATGAAAATATATTTGCTATTAAAAAACTGTTATACATACATAGCTTATAATCGATTACATTAAACGAAAAGTGGGTTGCTGGGAAAACCAAATATCAATTTTGACATTTATACCATATAACAAAAATCAATCAAAATATAATTATTTGTAAAAAATAGAATTACCTACAAAGTGACTTATAAATGGCGTCTATAGAACTCCACTTCACACTTTTTCAACACCACTGGCACTTCTACACATTTCGTGTCACATGAATAGGGACAAGCTTTTTTCGTTTTTTATTTGAAGATATTTTTCAAACCCTTAGGTTTTTTGGAAAAAACCCAAATGTGGAATGAATAAGGTATGTATTAAGTTTATATTGCAAAACAATTGTTGGATTAAGTTGATAAATACAAGTTTTATGGCGGTTTTTCCGAAGAAGGTCATAAAAAGTACCCATTTTTTGTGTCACATGAATAGGGACAAAATCTTAAGTATATGGCAAATTTTGCATTCGTAACAAATTTTGAACTCGAGATTTCAATATTAAACATGACATGAAAGTGGAACCAGCGATTCCATCCGTTTATCTACATGTCTGTCTGTCCTCGCCCTGCAGCCTAATGTCATTAGGTCGATTGAGTTCAATTTAACTTTATTTTTTAAGACCAAAAATAAAAACAGTTCCCATACAACATTTTTTGATCAAAAATGGAAAATTGGTATTTTCTCAAAAACGTACCGATAGATTCTTATAAAATTTAATTTAATATAAAAAATATATTTTTGTATTGCTGCAGAATGGTACCCTCCATAGAACCAATATTTTGTTTTTAAACTTTCTCAGGAACTAATAAACCGATTTTATTAAATTACCGATATTTATTTTGTTTTGTTCAAAATTCGAATTGAAAACGTATATTTATAAGCACATAATAACTGCTAACGAAAAATATTTTGAAAACACAATGAAAAAAATTAATAAGTTAGGGTTTTTTGAGAAACTAAATGGCAATTCAAATTTTTAATTTTCCAGGTACTGTCTTTTAACTAACTCTTCGGATACCGGAGCACGTTTGTGCATTTTATTTTAGCTTGTAAGAGCAACGACTCGTACGTGGGACCAAGTAGTAATTTTTTTAATTCAATGGTAGAAGATGAACTTATATTTTCACACCTACTAGACAGGGCCTTAACATTATAATTGGGAGGATTTCTTCTACTTAAAAGTAACACTTTTGTAATATGTATTGTATATGAAACTGTTTAATATTCCAAATCTTTATTTCCAACAAATTCCTGTATTCTCTTAATAATCTATGTCAAAAATATTTCATTTTATATACATATGTAGAAATAGATGCAATCTATCTATGACCGTATCTTTCCTCTTGGCCCAAAGCCAAACTCACCTTAAACACCTATTTTAACGATAAGCACTATGGTTATTTAGGGCATTTGCAATTTTGCAATACCATAACCTTAGTGAAGTATTTTTTTTTATTTCCTTGCAACACAAAAATTAAAATTATTTTATATCGATCAATTGCAATCTTAGAGCATAAATATTAAAATTACTTCAATGCAATGATTTGATAAGTTGCCCTTTCTTAAGACCAAGAATAATGCCCTTGAGACCAAATGATAAAAGATTATTATTATCATTATATCTTATGATGCATGTATGTATATATTTTATCATTCAAATAGATCATTTTAAAAATATAATATGCCAAAGACACAGTGTGAGCATTAGGAAAAGAGGGAAGGGTTGGATAGGAGGTGTCGGTGTACATTGATTTTGAATTCCTGAACATTGCAATTCGCGTAGTTCGGCTAAAAAATGAATCTACGGCCGAAGTTGTGCTCAAGGGTAAACTGATGGGCATTCTTAGAAGCGCGGGTATAACGGTTAAATTGTTTAAGGGGAGGAATGCAACTGGCTATTTCACAAGAGCATAGTTCGTTAAAATATCGGTAAAAAGTATAAGACAAGAAACTTTACGACGATGTTCGAGAAACGTGATAGAGTTGATGATGTTAATGTCAATCATTTTAAAAGCTCTTCCTTGAATACTGTTTAAAAGGCTTAAATAAGTTACTGGAGTACCAGCTCAGAGATGAGAGTTATATTCAAGTTTTGGACGTATATATGCTTTGTAGATTGTAGCCATATCAGACGGAGAGAAACATTTCTTGCATCTTCTCAAAGAAACCTAGACATCTTGCGCATTTTTGGTGACATCGCGTATGTGATCGCTCCACATAAGGTGGTTGCTGATGCACATTCCGAGGATGTCGAGATTTTCCGTTTCGTTGATGCAAGTACCACTCATAGTCATAGATAGTGGCAAAGAAGGTATATCTCGCTTTAACGATACAAGACAGCATTGGGTCTTCGAAGCATTAATTTCCACACGGTTTTTTATTCCCCATTGTACAATGCTGTGTAGGGCGGAATTTAATGAGGTAATCATATTTTGCCGTTGCAGTTCCACATCCGAAAAAGAGGGTTGTGAGTCTGAAAGGAAATGAAAATGAAAAGCTAAGAGGGCTATCGTCAGCGAAACAATTAATTGGATTAGAAGTTGCAGAAAGGAGATCATTTATAAAAATGAAGAATTAGGGTCGGAGACAAAATGGAGCCCTGGGGCACACCAGCATTTATATTATGGGTTTCAGCCTTGAATCTGTCCAAAGCAACTTGTATTGAACGGTTCGAAAGAAAATTTCTAATCCAACGAAGAAGAGATTCGTCAATACCAAAAAAATCCGTACGTCCGTACGTTCGCGAGGTTTTTTTCGTCGTCCATAGCTCAAGAACTAGTAAAAATATCGACTTCAAATAAATTTTGTTATACAGATAATAAGGCAGAAAGATGCAGAAAGGGCTCTCAAAAAAATTTCGTGGGTGGTTTTTTTTACTATAGAAGTTTAAAAAAAAGGTGAACATTTTGGTTAAACCTAAATATCTCGTGAACCAATGACTCTAGAGACTTAAATTAAATTTTATATTATATACTGTAACGTGATACAAAACAATTATATTTTTGGAAAAAAATCCAGTTAACGGTTTTTTTATAAATCAAAAAAACTGAAAAAAAAAATTTGTCACCTTGATAATTGTACGACTAAACTATGATTTCATCTCTAAAACAATTTTGTGCAACGAAGAATAATGTTTTTGACATCTGATAAAATTTTGAGAAAAATCTAATTGCCACTTTTTTTTATAAAAAATAAAAACCTAAAAAAACATTACTCAAAGTTGGTAAAAATTGAATTTCGACTCAAATATCTTTTCAAAAACTTGAGATTATGTCTTCAAACTTATTTTATCTTATAAGAAATATTCCAACCTCTCCCCCTTTGATACGTACTACGAATTGTAAGTCTATTAAATAAGGTATGGAGAAAAATGGAGGCGGAACAAAACAGCATACTTAAAGGAGCTTATAAAAATGTTGATGCTTCAAATGCATTTGATAAACAATTAGCACATCTCGACCTGTGACGTCAGTGGTCAAAAGTAGTGGAGTGCGTAGTGCTCACGACTTCTAAGACTGAGGAAATCTGATATGCGTGGGTTCGAATCCTATGTTGTGTATAAAGTTTTTCAAATAAAATTGGATTAAAGCTCAGCACCACAAACAAAGGAGACTGATGAGTGCAAAAGTGGCAAAGCACGAAATAGCTATATCTCCAGCCAAAAACAATGAGTGGTAGCACCTTTAAGTTGTTGTTGTTGTTCAAAAACGTTCAATGAAATTAAAAGGAATGGTCAAGTCTAACAAGCTGACATTCTAGTACGAATAGTACAATAAAAAATAATAACTATAAGAAATATTGTTTTCTAAAAAAAAATTAATAAAAGTTGGTAAAAATTAATTTTCGACTGAAATATCTTTTCAAGACTTTGAGATATTGGCCTCAAACTACTTTTATCTTTCAAAAAATATTGTTGTCAACATTCAGTAAAATTTTGAAAAAAAAACTCTTATTGACAGTTTTTTTTTTACAAAAAATTAAAAACCGAAAAAAAATTTAACAAAAGTTGGTAAAAATTGATTTTTGACTCAAATATCTTTTCTAAAATTTGAGATAATGGCTTCTAACTCATTTTAAATTAAAGGAAATATTGTTTTGAACATTAGGAAAAACTTTGAGAAAAATCGAATTGACAGTTTTTTTTACAAAAAAATAAAAACCTAAACAAAAATTTATAAAAGGTAGTAAAAATTGATTTTCGACATATCTTTTAAAAAATTTTAGATTATGGCTTCCAACTAATTTTATCTTATAACAAATATTGTTTTCAACATTCGGTAAAATTTTGAGAAAAATCGAATTGACAGTTTTTTTACAAAAAATAAAAACCTAAAAAAAAACAATACTAAAACTTGGTAAAAATTTACTTTCGACTCAAATATTTTATTTCACAGAAAATATTGTTTTCGATATTCATATATCATTCGATATAAAAATCCAACAGTCCGGTTTTTCATACAAAAATAAAATCTACAAAAAATAGTACGCAAATTTGGTAAAAATTGTTACATATAGACAAACTTTTAAGCAAGACAAACAGACAGACGGGATGGGAAGTTATCAGTGTGAGTCGCATCCCAGCCTCTTTTTTTTAATTTTTTTATTTTGTGCTGTCATTCCTCAAATTGGATGTCGAAAAAAGCAAGTAAAACAAAACTATTTAATAAAAAATCAAAAAAAGCAACTGACAACGTTCTATAATATTTTTCATAAACAACAAGGAAAATATAAAACGCGAATAGCAGGATCAGCAATTGCGGTATCAATCGACATTTTTTTGGACAGCAACTTTACGTAAAATTTATTTGATATGATTTACATATATGATATATTACAATATGACATTTGGCTATGATAATAACCACTTAAACACAGCATTTTCTATGTTTATAGTTAAACCACAGACTTAGCCCTAAACTTAGGTTTAAATTTATTTATAAATAGCCTAAGCTCTGGACTTGCTTAGTAACAACTTAGAAAGAGTTTAGCAAACATCTATGAATATGCCCCATTGACTTAATTTGTATGAGTTTTCAATTTTTAAATGTTGTTAAATTAAAGTGTATGAGTAAATTTTTGGATGAAAGCAAATTGGAAATTTTGGAAACGTTAAAAATATAAAATCCATCGTCTTATTTCTGTAATATTTACATATACATGTATCAACCACTTACAAACGCAAAACCTTACATATCTCGAAATGTGTAAAAATTGTCTTATACCACTTTCAAAAACAACTACTCATAGACCTAATGGCGTTTGTTCCATACAAAATAAGTAGGTTATTTTAAAATTTTGATTGCCTCTGTTAAATATTTAAGAAATCAAACGTAAATTACTTTAAGCCGATTTTTTTGACAATTTTATTTTAAAAAATGATGTTTTTCTGGGTGATTTATACAATTTTATAGCCTTTTTTAATATTTGGAAATTATTATTAAATTAATTTTAAAGATTCTCCTTCAAGATTTATATTCAATTATTAATTTTATAATAACCCAGGATTAATATAATGTTTCTTAAATTATTATTGTTGTTTTAATCAACAAAAAATAATTAAATTTTAAACCCAAATGTAGTCAAAAATTCAAATTAAACATGACTCACGAGATCCTTGTTCTTGGAAGAAACCCACTTTTGTGCATATACGAGTATAGCTGAGGATCAATTAAAATTTTGTTTGAATGAAATGTTTATATATTAAAAAAGACGAAAGTACATTAAATAGTATGTAACTAAATAGTATATCTAAGTTAATATCTTCCACCTTCCAACTTCGACTTTTGTTTTTGTTTTGAAAGGAAAACAAAAGTCTTACTATAATTTTATTTTATCAATTAGATTGGATAGCAATCCATTTAGTCTTGGAATCCAAATTAACGCCACTGAAGCTGAGTATAATGTCAAGTGGTTGTTACAACCAGTTTTCCATACATCTGATTATCAATTCCAACTTTTAAACTTACTTGAATGTTGCACAAATCTAAAATGTATATAAGTATAAATATATTGAAGTGTATCTTTGAGTGCATTTTTATATATTATTTATATAAGAAAAATAATTGTTGTTTATTTCTGCCGGCACGACCTTAACTTTGTAAAAATGTCTCACAGGCCTGATGAACTTGTCGCTTTTAGCGGTTTTGCAATCTCTTTCAAAACATCAAAAAGAATCTTATTCGACAGATCATGCTGCTTTGTATATTGAGGTTATTCCTTTTGGAACACGATTCTCCTCATAAAAGAAATAAAAGGAGGTTTGTTTTGTTTACTTTACGAAAGTTCGAATTCAGGAAATCAGGCATTCATGGTCATTTAAAGAGCTGAGACCTGAGACCCTAGACGTAAGGGAGAAGGGCGCCCATCTCTACTTCAAGACCCTTTAAGAATCACGTAAGTTTGTAAAATGTCTTCAGTTTCCATGTCACGGGAATTATAATGAGGAAAATTTAACAAGGTTTTTTGTTGTTCATTATATTCAATAAGAAATGTTAAGGTGCTTGTCGTTAAGGTTTAATTAGGTTGTGGAATCGAGTTAAGATCACATTCGGCTCAAAAATGTAACACATTTCCTGTTTAGCTAATTTCTATCAACTTTTGAGTTAAAACAGAGTATTATGTTCATTTAAAGTTCACTTGTTAAGATTAACTAAACAAAACATAAGTTAAATACCTTGACATTGACATTGCAGTTTTGATAAACTAGGTCGATGAACAGCATCCAAACAAATTTCTATAAACAAAGAAATCATTCCTTTTGTTAATTTAGAGGTTCGAAATTTTCAAATAAATTTCAATTTTATTTTACATCTCGTTTACTAAGTTAGGATATGTTATTTTGTATCAGTTTTTTTTCTAAAAAAGAAAAAAAAAACTAACAAAAAATATGGTGGGTGTGACGAAAATACTTTTTGGACTTGTCCATAATAGTTCGACTTTAAATAATTAAATAAATTGGCAAAATATACTACATATGTAAATACAAGGTAACAGAAAAGTCATTACCCCTTGAGAAGGCTTAAACTTTTGCAAATAAATGGTAACAAAATCAATATTAGTTCTGATCTAACATTTTGTGTGATATAAGTTAAAACAAGATACTAATGGCGAGAACGCGGAATAAATCTCCAATTTTGGCAGGCGCAAATAAAATTCAAATTAAACTGTTATCTCAAAATTAATTCAGTCTTAAAAATGTTGTTAGTCTATTCAAAAACAAAATATATAAATTCATTCGTTAGCCATATAAAGTTGTAATGTATCTTCTGGAAATATGTAGAAAATATTACTTGTTCTACTGGTCAAAATTCGAAAAACAGAAAACAATAATTACTAAACCTCCCACAGATTAATTTTATTTAATTTAAAACTTGCTCGCACTAGCTTTCGAAAATTATTTTCAATCTGTTTTAAAAAAAATAGAAAGAAAAAAGGGACTACGTTTTTTATGTACTCTTATGAAGGGTGATTTTTTAAAAGCTCTAGAAAAGTTAAAAAAAAAAACACATACTCTTTCCAACATTTTGGCCGGTATCTCACGAATAAATGCTTCAATGTTGTCTTCCAATGCGTCAATTCAAGCCGGCTTGTCTGTTTAGACATGAGCTTTAACATAGCCTCACAAAAAATAGTCTAAAGGCTTTAAGTCAGACGATCAAGGAAGCCAATTGACCGGCCCCGAACGTGAAATAAAATGTTCACCGAACTCGCCTCTCAATAAGTCCATTGTTGCGCGTGCTGTGTGGCATGTGGCACCGTCTTGTTGAAACCACATGTCATGCAAGTCAAGCTCGTGCATTTTTGGGAAAAAAAATTGGATATCATCTCACGGTAGCGCTTACTATTCACAGTTTCGTTACGATTCGCATAATCTTTAAAGAAGTACGGCCCAATGGCATCCACCAGCCCAAAAACCGCACCAAACTGTGACTTTTTGTGGATACATTGGTAGCTCTTGCAATACTTCTGGCTGATATTCACTCTAAAATCGACAATTCTGCTTATTTACGTACCCATTGAGACAAAAATGAGCTTCGTCGCTGAACACAGTTTTTCGGTAAAAAAGTGGATCTTCGGCCAACTTTCCAAGAGCCTATTCACCAAAAATTTTACGTTGCAGTAGGTCGTTCGGCTTCAATTCTTGCACCAGCTGTATTTTGAAAGGCATCGCACCTAAATCCTTCCCCAAAATTGTCCACGTTGTTGAGTAACAGAGGCCCAATTGCTGCGAACGGCGACGAATTGATAAATTGATGGTCAACATTAACACTGGCCGATACAGCGATATTTTCTTCAGTTCGAACTCTATAGTTGATAGTTTAATGTCCAACAATGTAAATTTGGTGCGAAATTTAGTCACAATAGCCCGAATAGCAGCTTCAATGGGTCGATTAAACTGACCATAAAATGGAAGAAGCGCGCGATGAACTTTCTTAACAGAGCACGAATTTTGATAATAAAATTCAATAATTTGCAAGCGTTGTTCATTCACATTTTCAAATCACCTTATTCAATAATTAAGAAAAATAAAGTGTTTTCGAGACTGTAGTTTCCAAATGAAAATCTTAATTTAAAAAAAAATATATGTATAGTTAGAATTTTTAGTATTTAAATATGTTTATTCATGGTAATGATAATGAAATAGTGTCTACTCAGTTTAAATCTATATCAAATTGAAAAATTGTCTTTTTTTATTTTTTTTTTCTGAACATCGTCTTTCAAAAAGAATAACAACTGATTTTGTCAATAATTTCCTTATTTATTTTCTAAGTTAAAGATAGGTTATGTAGTACATTTTTTAGCTTTTTGGGTTGTTAAGTTCTCAGGAAGTCTGTTGAACTTCTAATCAATAAAGTTGTACAATTTAATTATTTAGGCATTAAGTGTTTTGTAATACATAAAACATATGTACATATGTATATTGTATATGTATATATTAACGAAATTATTTGATAATTAATTGGAAACTGATTTTTCAAATGGCTTCATTAATCGTCTAAGTTCAAGCATTTGGTTTTCTAAGAGAAATTATTGAAAAACAAATTTATACACAACGTTGCGGATTTTAAGCTGAAGGCATAAGCGGACCAAATCAACAGACGGGATGGGAAGTTATCAGTGTGGGTCGCATTACAGCCTCTTTTTTTTATGGTTTGGTTATGTGATCATAAGTCTAATGTTACTTCGTTCTATAGAACTTAATTTTTGTAAAGGGGCATAGGTCATCAGTTAGTTTTTAAAATTGTTTGGTACATACATATGTCTTTTTAGTGCGATTACTTTCACTATTTTATTTGAGAGTTAATTACAGCTGAAGTTGAAATTTATTTTTCTTCACTAATTTGTTTCTGAGTTGAAAATATTAAAATGGGATACTTTAGAATTTAAAAATGTTCATGGAATACTTTTTCATAATTCATTTTGTATTAATAAACAGTGTTTTTATTAAGATTAAGTAATTATTATTGAATTAAAAAGTCGTGCTTAAAAAGCCACAGGGTTAAATTGTATGGATTGAGGGATATTCAATATTCTGTAGTGACTAGAGAAAGAATTGAAAAGAACTTACCGTCTCCATTCTCGGCATTTTGGCAGTCACATTTCAACTTTTAAGGTGGTGCACGCTGCACAAGAATTTGTGTTTGTTTCAACAGTCATGCAGCCAAATATTCACTCAAAATTCATTTTTCGACTCTCAATTTTGTGTTCACTTAAAAGGGGTTGGGTACCCTAGCCCCAAAGCAAAAATCCCCAAAACAAAATCCCCATAACAAAATCCCCAAAACATAATCCCCAAATCTAAAATCTCCGAAACCAAAATCCCCAAAACCAAAATCCCCAAATCCAGAATTCCCAAAATCAAAATCCTTAAGCACAGATTCACCAAATTTCGAGTATATCTAAGAAATTATGTTTGGCGCCAAACATAATTTCTTAGATATACTCGAAATATGGTGAATCTGTGCTTAAGGATTTTGATTTTGGGAATAATTCAAAACAAAGTTAAGTTGTGTTTTTCTCTTTATTCTCTTTTTTATTATATACACTTTTTACTAAACAAAAACATAAGTAATTAATGCTATCTATGTATTTCAAAATTAAGGCATACATTTTGAATTCATGGTATTAAATAAACATATGACACAAATATTTTAGCATAGTGATATATTCTATGATATCGATTTTAAAAAATCAAGTTTTTCAATTTCTGACCGCCGCCGTGCCGTCTTTTGGTCTTATGGTGTAGTTTGCCTTATGTATTTTCATAAATTGATTGACTTTTTTTTTCAAAGAAGAAATAAAAGTAGATCTTGACAAGCGAAGATTCTATAGAAAAGTAAATCTACTTCGATCGAAGTAAAGAACGAACCCTGGAGATGTGTGTTCTCATCAGTAAAAGCAGTTTATTCTTTTAACCTTGATGAAGAGTTTAACATTGTTGTTAAAATAATTCTTAAGAAAAAGCACAATATATCACCAAGGCCTACACACAAATGATGAAAACCAGCAGGCATTGACGGAGTTTGAAAATTTTAGATTTGGGGATTTCGTTTGTGGATTATGGGCATGGGGATTTATAGATCCTGGGGATTTTGTTTTTGGAGATTTTGTACTTGAGGATAACGAATTTGTGGATTTTTAAAAGTGTGGGGATTTTTGTGATTGGAGATTTTGCACTTGGGCATTATGTCGGTATCCCCTTAAAAGGGCATATTGGGTTTCTAAAACGTTCGCATCGCCGAGTTTTCGGTAAAAAGTTTTTGAAAACCCGAAAATCGTTCGCACTAAATATTTACACGTTTTCGTTTGACAATTCAATTTTTGCAACATCGACTGTCAGATATTGCATTGATACAAAATTTGTAAGTAAACGTTTAGTCCTTCAATTATTATTTGTGAAAGTAAAATACATTTTGGACAATTGATATTGATTTAATAAAGAAAGTTGAACAAAATATTAAGATTTTCCGCAGAACTTTTATTATACCTACACTGCAATGAACTAAAGGATCTGGAAATGCATGCTACAAACCTTAGGAAGTCTATACCATTACAAAAAATTTCAATATATTCATTGAGAACAGCCTCTGAATACAGGACAACTTCAACTATCTTCGGGGGTAGGCATATCGAAATCATTGTGAAAACATTTTGTCGGGAAGTTTGGCAGGAAGTTTTGTTCTTAGAAAATCAAAAAATGTACAGATTTCAATCTAACTATGGGTCAAAATGACCCTCTATACATTTTGAATATTAAAAAACAATAAACAAACATATCGGTTACACAATTTCTTGATTTTTTTCTTTTTTTCAAATATTTTCATTAAACATTTTTGTGTCTCCTACAAATTCCATGGATTGAGTATCAGCATCACCTTCGTATTGGATTGGAGAGTACCTATTGGGGTCACCAGAACTCGGAAACGTATCTATTGATATCTCTAAAATTTAAAATAAATATGTACATATACATACATATGTACAGTACATATTGTGCATCGTAATACTACATTGTGTTTTTTTTATTTATTTAAAACTTTACCTGAGGCACGGCTATCCTCTACAACAAAATCAAAGTTTATTTTAATTAAAACCTCTGGAGTAGTAGTCAAAAATCCAAAATATAAAAGTAAAATATATCTTTTGATAGCAGCTGTTTCGTTTACATTTAGTTGTAGTTTTTCGGGTAAAACCGATAGTTTCGCGAAAACCAGGTTTTAGGCTTAAGGTAAAAAAGCAACGTTTATTTTCAAAAACAACTGTTTCCGTTTTTCGTTTGAACGTACGATCGTGTACGTTCAAAATAATTGTTTGCATCAAATAATAACGTTTTTGACGTCAGGAAATTTGTTTATAGAAAGTTTGAAGTGTTTTATTTACAAAAAAATAAAAACCTAAGAAAAATACAACAAAAGTTATTAAAAATTGACAGTTAAAGAGAATGGCTTCAAACTAATTTTATCTTATAAAAAGTTAACATTTGGTGTCAGGTCACAAAAAACATCTGGCCAGCACTAGATTTAAAGCGATCAAGGTGCTTGCTATCTCTAAGCAGATGGCATATAAGCTCGATAATAGGTACCATTACCGGACACTGCCTAATAGGAAAGCACGCTACGCGGCTAGGCGTATTCTCAAATGACTTTTGCAGAAGCTGTATGTATAGGAAGAGGAGGAAACAGTTCTTCACCTTCTCTGTACATGCCCTGCTCTAGCTCAAAAACGCAAGAATTACCTAGGAGAATTCTTCTATAACGATCTATTCTAAACGATCTAAATCATCAGCATAATCAGCCTCTTACGTTTCGTAAGGGACTCAAACTAGTTTCATTGAGCTTAGAAGAATTGTATCCAATTGACAATTGGATACAAAAACAACTAAAAACTAATTAGAAATGGCTTCACACTCAAGTATTATAAGAACTTTTATTATCTTATACAAAATGTTGTTATTAAAAGTCTTACATTTTTAGAAAAATTGACTGACGGAAACGGATGGGAAGTTATCAGTGTCAGTGTGGGTCGCATCCCAGCCTCTTTTATTTTAAAGAAATATTAAGATCAACAACTCATTTATTATGGTAGTAATTTATTTAAATGAGTTATTTTAGAAACATGTATTATTTTTATTAATTTTAACAAGGATGGCTTTAAGGAGAACATCAGAACATCTGATATGAAAGCACCATATTTGTGTCATCCATTATAAAGAAGACCATTTCAATGATTGTTTTGTTTCCATCATTTTTTAAAACACAATTTACTAAAGAAACAAATACCAATTTTTCAATTCCCTATGCGTATATCTAATATTTTTGACTTAACCTCTTTTTATTTGCCACCAAAGAATTATTGTATGATTATTTCTAAAATAAGGTATTAACATTATTAACTAACTAAGGTATAAATTAGTAAATGTTAAATGTATGATTATTTCTAAAATAAGGTATTAACATTATTAACAAACTAAGGTATAAATTAGTAAATGTTATTTCAATAAGCAGTTCCATCTGATTCAGATTTTTTCTAAATTGTAATATATTTAAATATGTGAATTGTGAATCTAATTTGTGTTTTTCTTTAAACATCAACAGTTTCAATTTTATTCTAAAAACAACCTTATATGTAAAATATAATACAAAATATTTTCAAAAAACTTTTAAAAATGACACTAACTACATTTACCATAAAAGAAATCTTTAAATTTAGGAAATTTTAATCATTAAGATTCATTATATTAAAAGCCAAAGCCAATAAACTGCGGCTATTCAAACGAAGACGACGCTACGTCCGCCGCCCGTCGACGTTAAATTGATTTTTTTCTTTTTCGAATTGACCTTGGTCGACCAAAACATTTCGCAAAACGCATAATATACTTTTTCCAAAAACTATGAAACCAGAAAACTATCATAATACTACCTCTAACCACAAAATATATAAAAATTTATCTACACCCACTTTTACAGGTTTTGACCGAGGTCCAAAGTCAGATAAGTTTATTTAACTTTTATAAAGAGAAAGATTTTGAGGAGTAGAGTAGAAGTTTTGCATTTTCTCTTAATTACCAATTCAACTCTCAACTATCAGAAGAAGTATAAAATTGTGTATAACAGTTTTCCCAAGCCTACCAGAAAGATTGTTATACTGAGCTAGAAATGGTCACTCTATCAATCTCTTCCGAATCTAATCTCAACACCTCTTATCGATTCGACGAACTGAATAACAATGGTCCAAAGTTGCCATCATCATCATCATCGCACCCATGATGATGGCCTCTGGTGAGCAGAGACCACCTTGATTAGCACATGAAATCATACCTCGAATACCCGACAACCAAGACGACTTCCAATTCTTCGTTTGAGCTGTGGAACATATGAATCAAGTCAGAGAAGTGTACCTACTTGCATTTCACAGTCATCGTCGTCGTCGTTGTCGTTGTCGCTGTCTTAGACCTGACCAGTGATCAAGGTGTAGTGGGGCGAGCTCATATAAAAACAAAGTGTCGATGTTGGCGGAGACTTATTTCAGTTATTTCAATTAAAGCCGAACGTTGTCTTGAGGTGTTCGTTTGTGAGGTGCTAGAAGGAAGCTTACTCTCTTTTTTGTTAAACATAAATAATTGGAGCTTAACTCTTGCGTTTCGATCTTAACCAAATGGACTTATATGGAGGTTTATAATTTTGATAGAACTAAAAAAAAGGATAAACATTTTATATAAAAATTGATATCTCTCTCGGCAAAAAGCGAAAAAGGGATTTTAAAGATTTCCTATATATGAATTTTATATAGAAATTGTTTTATCTTGAATTTTTGAAATTAAAGTAAAAAATCAAAGTGAAAATAAAAATAAAATCTGTGATCCTCTCTGAAGTGTGAATTCTAGATTTAGATTAGAGTGTGATTAGTGAATAATTAGAGCTCAAGTTCGGAGATAAAGATTTTATAATTGAAATACAAAAAAAAAAACAAAATAAATATTTAAAATTAAATTTATAACATAATTAATTGGATTTTAAATAATTGTGTGCCTGCTGAAGAAACCAAGACAACGGTCTAGGATTTTAAAACTTTATTAATAAAGAAAAGGAAGAAAAACACACAAAAATGGTGAGTTGTAATTTAAAAAAAAAATGTATCTTTAATTTATTTATTTTTGTGTCAATCACAAATCAGACGATAGTATATAATAATGTTTATACGCAGTACAAGACAAAATTAAAATCAGAACATAATAAAATATTAAAATGCATTGTAAGCAAAACTTTAGTCAATTCGAAATTGTAACTCGAAGACAAATTGCAGTGTTAACGTTAAGGCAAATTGAATGTATTGTGGAATTAAGGCCTTATACCATCAGTCGTCATCGCGGTCGTCGCGTCGGGGGGACTTTTGGTTAAGGTTTTGCTATACCTTAATTACTATAACAACAAAAAAAAAGAAGTGTTGGTAAATTATATTTGTTAGACCTATAATTGAGGACAAATTTAAAGCATTTTTATTTTTCCATCTGCAATCATTTTTAATGAATCGACATCGACATGTGTGACGTAGGCATATTATTTTTCAGTGTTTTTTAATGAACTATAAAGCAGACAGACATTTTTGTAAATGATTTATTTAAGTGGTTTTAAAGGGAGACAAATAAAGTGATTAAGTATGTATATTTGATTTTGATCGATTTGGAATGAGGAACTTTCAAGATTTTTAAAAATATTTATCACGAATATATTTGTTCCTTTTGTTTTCCAAAGTCAAGAAGCATATAATTGCTATTTTATTGCAACTTAACTGGTCTATTAAACTTCAAATCACACAGAGTATGATTTTGTATTCTATCTTCTATAAATTTATAAATAAAAACATTTCTTACATTGCACCAAGATAAACTTAATAATATACGAACTAAGTATTACTCCAACTAAGAAGTGAATATTTATGAATTATTTAATTCGAAGATAAATGAAAAACAAATCAAACTTGTTTAAACTTAATTTGTACTAAGACTCTTGAGAGTTGTTGTATTACAACTTATTATTATTTGTTTATAATAAAATATGTAGTTATTCTATGCCTATATTGTATAGAGGTACAATAATTTCTACACCTGGATTTACTTTATTAAGTAATTGAACATTAGCATAAATCCTAAAGATTGATCAAGTTACAACACTATTTGTAATTATTTTCCTGTAGATAAATACAAAAAAAGAAACAACTTGAGAATTGTAGAATTTTAGACTTTGTTAGAATTACAAATTTAACTTATTACAAAATCAAAGATTAAATCAAACTGATGGAATTTTTCTTCTCAAATTATTACGTTTTTTTTTAATCTTCCTTGGGTTAAGTAAAGTAGTGAATTTATAGATTTTTAATTTTGATCTAACTGATTGTGAGTCACTTAAATTGACCTAAAATCAAGCCCGATTTTGTGTTGCTTAAGAGCAAAACAAATAAAATATAAGACGGTAAAATTAACAAATAATTCAAGGCCAATTATATATCTTACTTGCGGAAATCAGAAAAACAAACAAATTTGATGTTTATTTTGATTCGCCCATGAAATAATGATTTTGGTTAAAGATTTTAAAATTTTATCTTACATATAATTGTAGGTCAAATTCCTATACAGAAAGTTCAAAAACCAACAACAAAAAAAAAAAACTTCAGACTTATCAAATAAACGTCAAATCGAAGGTTAAACTCACTTCACTTGAGTTACAATTACTCGTTAACTTATATATACATCAGAGATTTTGGTACTTTATTTTTATTATAATTGCGTTTATGGACCGTTGAACTTTTAGTTAAATCAATTAATTTTGTAAATTAGATTAGGTGCCTAATATGTTGGATAAAGCATAGATATGAGTATGCCTATACAGTTTCTTATACTCTTATATTTTTTGTATGCCTATATGATTATTTTGAAACTTATTTTACCTTCAATTTTATTCAACTGTTGCACTTTTTAACTATTTAAGTTAACTTCTAACAGTTTTAATAATAAACTATGTTAGTTTATTTGTGTACTTAAATTTTATTATCATTGTTGGGAAAAACAAAAATTAGACATTCAAATAGGAATTTTGATGGTGTAATAGAAATTTAAAACATTTTTATATGTTGTTACAATTTAGAAAGTGAAAATTGATGAAACAATAGTGATTTTTCATTTCTTTTTTAAACTTGATATGAAAACTCTTCAAATGAAAACAAAATTTTACTTTCGATTTTTGTAAAAGAAACATCATCAAAAACAAAAACAATATTTAGTAGTGGGAAATTCGTAAATGTCTTTTAAAATTTGATGCATTAAATTGTGTTCTGAAATTTTGGTTAGTTTTTGGATTTGAAATTAAAAAATAAAACATTTATTAACATTGATTCAGATCATTTTATTTGGATTCTCATATTTTTCTATAACATCATAAGTTTTATAAATTTGAAAAATAGAAAAACTATTCTTAAAGCATCACTTGTATAATTATTGGCATCACTGTAGAGCTCATCAATTTATTAAAAAACTAAATTTTAATGCATTAGGAAAAGAATCATGTGTTCCTCTGCATTTAAAATTATAGAAGAAGCAGATTTTCTATTTGTATTTTAGGGTCAATTCCTTGACAAAGTTCTTAAAAAAACAATTTAAAGCTCTCGGTTTATCTTAAAAACTTGGTTTTAAAAAATACTAAGAACTCAAGCATTTCTTCACATCTAATCATTTCTGTAGAACTCAGTTTAAAATCATTTCAGAGTTCTAGAATTTTAGATATGTTTTTTGCCATTTTTTTAGCACTCCGTAGCTAATTTTGACTCAAATTGCTGACATTTTACAAACAAAATTTAAAAACATCTGTCAGTTTTCGTTGGATTTAGTTTTAATATTCTCATTTTTTTCGAAATAAAAATTGTGTTTTCTTGTTTTATTATCTTGTCATTTAATAGCAGATTTATCTACACTTTTATCTGGTCATGTATTCATGAAAATATTGACTATTTTAGATTGGATGTTGATTTTTTCGGCATAATTTAAATATGTAATGTACATATGTACATATGTCTTATGTCTATTCTTTATTTTATTATGACATACGTATTGAGTTTCTGAAATTGTCTAAAATTTAATACAAACTATAGAATGAATCTAAAAATAAAGCCTTTAGAAGAATTAAAAACATTGCTTAACCAAATTTTAATATTCTAGACCCTCTAATTTCAGGGTCTAATAAATCGAAGTTCTAACTCAAATTGAGATATAAATCACAGTTCTAATGCTCTAGAACTTGAGTTAGAACTCATCAAGTTCTAATTTTAAGAAAAACCGAGAAATTGACCTTTAGGGCTTTTAAACTAATATAGGGTTTTTCATTTATTTTGTTTTAACAATTGAATCGACATTTGGAATATTTCAAATCATATTTCAATTCTACTTGAATGAATATAGGTAGAATTTATTTAAAAGTGTAGAAGTTTAGGTCAAAATGGAGAGTTTTTTCTTTCATAAATAATAATTTTAAATTTGACAGCGTAACAGTTATAGAGTTTTCAATGAAACAGTTTGGGTTAAATTATATAAAATAAGCATTTTGACTTTGTTGGCAGGTGATTAAATTTAAAAATTAAATTTTTTGTTAAATTTCAAAAAGACAATTTTATTCAATTTTTTCAAAAGTTTTGTTCTAAAGTTTGGCTCTAAATGTCAATAAAATTATTATAATTTAAAGATTATTTTATTTTGAAGGACATATAATTTTTGACATACAGTTTTGAATAACCTCAAAAAAATGAGCGATAGTCTAAATGCAATTATTGAATCGTAAAGAAATTGAAATTGGAATTCAATTTTATTTTATTAGTAAAGCAGTGAAGCTCCGAAAATAAAAATACGAACATATCAAATGTGTACCTTTTCCATGTCTCTAAACATAATGTATCAGCTAGGCTCCCAAAATTGAGTGAAATTAAATCTAATTGATAATCGAATTCGATTGAATTTATATCTTCGAATACTTTTCGAAAACAATTTAAGTGAAATAAAAGCAGAAACAGTGAAACAAATCAGTCAATAAAACTCTGTTGATTGTTATAATTTGTATAATTTCGTATGTTTTGCAGATTTGTAAATAAATATCGATTTGCAAAGTCTCTGGTGTAAGAGCATAATTTTTGAATGTTTCTTGAAAGGTATTGAAAGGACATTGTTTTAGTAAAATTTTAGGGAAAAGAGATTTGGCGTGCTACAAAATCATTTTAAATACTATGTCTGTTCCCCCAATTACAAAGTAGAAGCTACAACTAACCTTACGGATCAAGTGCATTACATACAAAAAGTTAAGTTAAAAGTTATTTTATTTAAATGAAACTGCTACTGTTTTTAAACAATTTCCTCTTGTCAAATTCAATTCACTCTAAATTGAGAGTGAAATGTAGAACCTAGTTGTATGTCTCCTTTTAGATCCTTCCCTATTTTTCAGTTGCAAAAATTGAATTCTTCACTTTAAGGGTATTCAAAATCCCTTAAGCATGCATGCTGAATGTGTATAAAAGTTAAAAGACATACGAGTATAAAGGATTGATTCAAGTCTGGACTAATTCAGAATCAGAATAAGTAAATACTCCAAGTTAAATTGAATCTTATTTAATTGATAAGCAGACATTTATCGAACATACAAAATAATTTAACTTACTGAAATCAAGAAATTAAATTTACTTTTAATTAAAAATTTTGCACTAACAACTTATTTCCAAACTGAATTTAGATATAAGAAAGATTTTTATTTTCGTATTTGAATTACATTTGCTAAGCTATTGCACAGTTTACATATACAGAGATTTGATATAAGGTAGATACATTATATCTTTCTACTGATGAATCAGTATTTATATTATTAAAATTAAGAATTGTATGGTGATATACAAAATTTTGAAACTGAATTTATTTTAAGACTGCTCAGTAGTTTTTTAACTTCCCATAGGAATTTATTTTAAGCGGGACGATTTGTCGAATTGATCATTTTGACATTTTTTGACGTTTCAAAGATCCCTAGAATCTAAATAAAATGAAATGTGTCACCTCGAATATTGTACGAACAAAAAATGATTTAGCCTTCAAAATAATTGTACGCAACGAAAAACAACGTTTTGACATCAGTTGGTAAATTTGTTTGAAAAATTCGAAGGTACAAAAAACAAAGATATTGTCTTCAAACTTATGTATTTTATTTTCTAAAAATGATTGTTTTCAATATTTGGTAAAATTTTTAGAAACATTGACAGTTTTTATTTATACAAAATAAGAATCTACAAAAAATACTACGCAAAATTGGTAAAAACTGATGTTCAATTCGAATATTTCGAGAATAGATAGAGATTTCGAAATCAAACTTATTTTATCAGATTAGATTAGATTAGATTAGATTAGATTTTGATTTTATTTAAACATACATTTTTAACAATAATTTGGTTAATACAATCAATATGATTCATGGCATTGCCGTCAGCCTGATTGACAACTATAAGTATAGCTTCATATAAATTAAAAAAAAAAGAAAGTGCAGTTTAAGATTAAAATGCTTCATTTAAAATTTGATGTCTATAAATAAGTGCTGTTTTGCAATATGCATATAACTTTGTGACATCCATTTCCTGTAGAAGGCTTGTGATATCAGTATTTGAAAGAAAGTCAGTGCCTAAGATAATTCTTCTTATTTCTCTCAATATCGCACATCCCATGTTTTATCATATGCAAAATATTGTTGCTAACTTTTATTTGATTTTTAGTAAACTCAACTCAACATATTTTTAGTACTTTCTTAAATATTAATTTTTAAAGAACATTATTATGTTCATGTTTTAGAATTGGATGAAAACGGTAAAATAGCCGAAAATTAAGAAAAATCTGTGTCCATGCCTTGAAGTGTTGAAAATATCTCAATTAAACCTTTTTTTAATTATAATACTGTACTACAGTATTATAATAAAAAAAAGGTTGAAAATATCTCAATTCAACTTTTTTTTAATTATAATACTGCACTACAGTATTATAATAAAAAAAAGGTTGAATTGAGATATTTTCAACACTTCAAGGCATGGACAATTTTGTTGTTCTTAATTTTCGGTTATGTTACTGTTTTCATCCATTTCTATACATTTTTGTATGGTGATAGTATACAGTTTCAATAGATTGAGTAGGTACTAAAATATAAAACCGTACTTCCTTGTTTTTAAAAATGATTTGTTTTTCCTTAAATTTTGTGTAAAATTTATAAATAGCTTACATTTGCGTTGTTTTATATTTGTATTATTTAACACTTACTACATTATTTGTAAAATTTTATACATTTTCAATTCTATGGATCAATTATAAGTGTTTGAAGTTTAAAACCAAGTAGGTACATACATTTTATTTATTTTATGACTGAATAGTTTTCAATGACTTTGTTTATTGACAAAATTAAAAATACATCATGCATATGAATCATATAAGCCGAACTACCTTTTTAAGGTTATAATTTAGAACATATGTATGTTCATATTTTTTTTTAAATTTTAATTAAATTTTACCTTTGTAATAACTAACTTAGTAAGAAACTTTATCCACCAATAAAAAAAGTGCTTTAGGTGTGAACCTTAATGGGTTTTCAATAAGTGCAAAAAGTTCTCTATTTTTTTTTACCAAGATTGTACTAAACATTTGTGTCAATAACAAGGGACAAAAATAAATATGATTGATACTTTGAAATATCTAATATTTATTTTGAAAAATCTTCTCAGTGTTGATGTTTTTTTAAACGTTTCTAGTGTAGGTACTTATTTTATAATTATTACTTAGCTAAAATCCATAATTTTTCTCATAAGAAAAATCTTTATTAAAAGCACTTTTACTCTTTATTTACTTATCATAATCACCAATAAACATTTAGTATATTTTATTTTTCATTATCTAAGAATTTAGTTTTTTTTAGTAGATTTTTGTTTGTTTGTTGTACTCATAAATCATAGAAAACATCAGAATTATACGTTTATGTAACTAACACGAGTTTAATTGTTATTGGAATGTCAATAATCATTAAAAATGTTAATAGGTTTTTGATGCATAATAATCATTAAAATTATTTATCAAATACTTAAATTCATAAAATAAATACTCTTAATAATAGTTGCATTTAGAAAACCGGAATTATTCACCTACTGATATAAAAAAGTTAACAAGAAGATTGATCATATTTATTATCTGAATTTACTTATTTGAATGAAGCATATTATTACCGCAATTACATATATTCACTAGATAAAGGTTAAGAGAGCGAGAACGGTTTTGTTTGAAAAATGTAGGGTGTTAATTTATTATAAACCTTATTAAATTATGTTAATTTACAGAATTCAAAAACGAAAAACACAAGTTCTCAGTAATAAAAACTTTGAAAAGCTTATAATAAATTAGGAGTTGATTTTTGTAGAAACAAATGTTGCATAGCCTTTCGGCGATAATTAAACAACTTCTGACAGCAATTTACTAAGCAAAATTCAAAAAATAAAGTTAAGTTGTTGATAACATTTTTAAAAATGCTGCTAAGTTTGTAGGATTTCTCCAACAAAGAAAGACATTTTTCATGCATTTTATTAAAAAACAAGCCCTTCATCCATCCAAAAACTTGAGTACAATTCACATTTTTGTGCAATTGATAAACAATTAAGTCTTTTGGAAAGAATAAAAATTAAGTCGTATAAAATATAAGTCAAATAAACTATAACTACGTCCTATACAACTTATTCATGTCTTTTTTGATATATCGTTGTTTTATTGAGCAATTATTTATCGAAGTTACCATTTGCATCCATCCCTCAAAACATTCTTTTATAATATTTGAATTTCCAGGAAAGCACCTCAGTTTACCTTACAGCTTTATTTTTTCACATCAAGAATGTTAAATAATTAAACTAACTAAATATTTCAGTGCACAAATATGTCTCATTGTCATTCTAGAGGAGGAACTTATCCAGCCCCTCATGAACCCGCAAACCTGACTTATAAATGCTTACACGGGCCTTGTCGCTGCCCAGCATTAGTCTGTTGTCTGTCAATATACATGGGAAATCAGCAAATCCGGCTCGAAGGACCAAATTTTACGTCTAAGTTTTTTATTATATAAAAAAATAGCAAAAAAAGACAAACGCAAACCACTTTGTAAGAAAGTCTTTTTTAATTATATTTTTAGTCACAAGACTTCATGTATATCCGATTGTACAATAATTTCATTAATTCTTTGACATGAAGATTTTGTATATTTGTAGTAGGTATGTTTCCTTCACGTGTTGAATTGTCCACTCTCCGTAAATTTGATTCTTTTTGTACTTGTACTTTCGTACACTAACTCTGTTTTCGGCTCTTATTTCAATATTCAAAGCCTGTGAAAAATATCCATCAGTATTTTTATAATGTTTGATCTCGTGAGATGTAAGATTTGTGTATGATTTAGTTTTCTTCACACTTAGATCAATGTAGTGTAGATCCCTTGTGATATCTTATTTTGTCAAATTTAGACCACAATTTCTTGGTTGCGATGCAGGTTTCAAGGCTTTTCCATCCTTCATTGGTTTTGTGGAGTATTTGTTACTAATAATCTATTCTAATTAACATGATGGAGTGCTTATGGTATAGTCGATATTGTGGTAAACCTTTCCTCACAAGTTCTTCAGATCTCTCATTATCAGGCATATAAAACTTAAAACTTCAAAATTCAACTTAAGTAAAACTTAAATCATCGAATACAATTTTGAAAGGTGATTTAAGAAAAGAGAATATTTTTTTGTTAAAATGCAATAAAATAAATGATCTTTTTGCTATCATTACGGTTCTTCAAAACAACTTCCCCAAGATTTGATAATTTAGTGACCAAAAGATCGATTGCAGAATAGGCTTTGTAGCATGGACCCGTCATCAAAACCGTGTCTTCAGGTTTAGCAAAAAAAATAAACTAGTTACCATGACTCTATAAAACCCACCGTACAGCCTCATTTTCTAAAAAAAACGGTCCAATGCTACCATTACTCCACAATCCGCACCAAATTGTCACTCTCTGTGAATGCTTTGGCTTTGGGTTTTCCGAACCCAACGTACACTCAAAAAAAAAAAAAAAAAAACTGGTACCGGTGACCAGATCTCCCGATAAATTTATCCAGAAAAGTGGTTTTTAGATTCCTACCAGGCGTCTTGGTAAAATTTACCAGAAAATCCTGGTAAATTTTACCAGGAGATTTTTTGAAGAATTCCTGGTAAAATACACCAGATTTCTGGTAGAATATACCAGGAGAATTATTTTTCCTGGTAAAAATTATACCGGGAATAGACCCAGTATTTAGGTAGAATATACTAGGAATATTTGTTTTCCATGGTAAAATATTCCCCAGTATTCCTGGTAAAAATATACCAGAATTCTGGTAGAATATACCAGGAATATTTTTTTTCCTGGTAAAAATATACCAGAATTCTGGTAGAATATACCAGGAATATTTTTTTCCTGGTAAAAATATACCAGAATTCTGGTAGAATATACCAGGAATATTTTTTTTCCTGGTAAAAATATACCAGAATTCTGGTAGAATATACCAGGAATATTTTATTTCCTGGTAAAAATGTACCAGAATTCTGTTAGAATATACCAGGAATATTTTTTTTCCTGGTAAAATGTACCAGGAATATTTTTTTCCTGGTAAAAATATACCAGAATTCTGGTAAAAATATACCAGAATTCTGGTAAAATATACCAGGAATATTTTATTTCCTGGTAAAAATGTACCAGAATTCTGGTAGAATATACCAGGAATATTTTTTTCCTGGTAAAATGTACCAGGTATATTCTGGTAGAATATACCAGGAATATTTTATTTCCTGGTAAAAATGTACCAGAATTCTGTTAGAATATACCAGGAATATTTTTTTTCCTGGTAAAATGTACCAGGAATATTTTTTTCCTGGTAAAAATATACCAGAATTCTGGTAAAAATATACCAGAATTCTGGTAAAATATACCAGGAATATTTTATTTCCTGGTAAAAATGTACCAGAATTCTGGTAGAATATACCAGGAATATTTTTTTCCTGGTAAAATGTACCAGAATTCTGGTAAAATATACCAGGAATATTTTTTTTCCTGGTAAAATGTACCAGGAATATTTTTTTCCTGGTAAAAATGTACCAGAATTCTGGTAAAATATACCAGGAATACTTTTTTCCTGGTAAAAATATACCAGAATTCTGGTAAAATATACCAGGAATATTTTATTTCCTGGTAAAAATGTACCAGAATTCTGGTAGAATATACCAGGAATATTTTATTTCCTGGTAAAAATGTACCAGAATTCTGGTAGAATATACCAGGAATATTTTTTTTCTTTTTGGTAAAAATGTAGGTACCACAATTCTGGTAAAATATAACAGGAATTTGTTTCTGTTAAAAATGTATACCAGACAAGAAAAAATATACCAGACAATAAAATTCCTGGTTTTATTTACCAGATAAAAGATAATTTTTAGACTTCCAGTATTTCTGGTAATAAGTGCCAGAAGACTGGTTTTATCTACCAGGAAAAAATATACCAGACAGTAAAATTCCTGGTTTTATTTACCAGAAAAAAGATAATTTTTAAACTCCCAATATTTCTGGTAATAAATACCAGAAGACTGGTTTTATCTACCAGGAAAAAATATACCAAAAATACATTTCCTGGTTCTATTTACCAGATTCCAGATAATCTTCATTTTACCAGAAAAAAAGATACTTTCTACCAGGACGCTGGTAATATTCACCAGAAAATTTTCTGTCAAAAATTTTACCAGGAAACCAGATTTCTGGTAAATAAAACCAGATTTCTTTTTACCAGGAAATCTGGAGTTATTTACCACGAAATCTGGAGTATTTTACCACATTTTTTCCTGGTTTTTTTCTACCAGGAAATCTGGTTAAAAAAATGTCTTCTGGTACTTGTTAGATTCTACCAGATTTCTGGTTTTTTGATTTTTACCATGAAATCTGGAGTTATTTACCACGAAATCTGGACTATTGTACCAGTTTTTTGGCTGGTATTTTCTACCAGATTTTGCCTAGCAGGAAAATTTTTTGAGTGTAGCCACTAAGATAAAAATGTACTCCGTCAGAAAAGATGAAAAACACACTGTTTGGGCTACACAACACTTACTTTGGAAATAAGTTTTCAATATAATCAAGAATTATTTTCTGTCAAGACTTTCAATATTATAAAATATCTCCTGAAAATTTTTCTTACACATCAAATTTTTAAAGAAGGTGTTACCGCCACTGTCAACACCCTGTAACTTATTCCACTACATTTTGTTTCAAACTTTTCTTGTACCCTTTTTTCTAAATGTGCTGAATTACTTATAACTTAAATTTACATACATATGTATATAATTGCCATTTTCACCTTATTTCCGATTTCTTGAATTACTGCTGTATATTCAAACTGATTATACTTTGTCTCATTAATACATACCTAATCTTAAATTTGTTCTTTACTCCTTTGGTTTCTAAACCATAAAGTAAGTTTATAATTAAATAATATTCTAATTAGTTTTAAAGCATAACATTTATTTCACGAATTTTAATATTCTTTAAATTGAATTAATAAATAAAGAACCACTTAATATAAATTGCATTTGGTTGTCTTTCCTTATAAAGAGATTCAAAATCTTCAAGAGCAAAGCGGATTAACCCAACAGTAGATATGCCCCTTTAAAAATGCTAAAAACAACCAATAACTGTGTTTTTAAGGCTAATTTTGAACTCAAAATATTCCTAAACAATAAATTGAATGATGATTGTGCAAGTCCCACGCCTTTCTATAAACAATTATTGTAGTATCTTACTTAGTTTGTATGAGTCTTTATTTGACTCTATATGAAGTTTTGAGCTATTCTTCAATTCAATAATTTTATGGTTTCGAAAAATACGTTTGGGACTTAATTGTTAGTGTTGATTTCGAATTTAAACTTTAATTGTAACTATTTGCTCAACTTTTAAAAAATACCCGTTTTCTACATTATTCCTATATTTTTTAATATATTCCAAAAACTTTATTTAATAGATTTTTTTTAGACAGTAGATTCGTTACAAGAACAAAACTTACTTTCAAACCGTTTTGCCTTTTTCTGTTGAAATCCGTTTTAGCATAATTGGCTCAACTTTTGTTTCAGATTTTTGTAAGACAGGTGAGATATAACATACATACAAAGATTTTTTGAATATCATATAAAAAAACATAAATATTTCAACTGAGTATTGAAGAAAGGAATTGTAGGTTTTGAAAACCATTACGTATTTTATTGAAAAAAAAAACAACTTCATTCATAAATTTGGATAGTCTAAAAAAGATAGTGTTATATCCAAATACGTGTTTTTTTTTGGAATTTTGAAAAGTAAAATCTGAAAAACATGACGTGATACATTAAGTTCAAAAACTCGGATTTGAATTAAGGCTACCAAAACCCATTGGAAAAGTGCAATTTTATTACCAGGAAGAAAATTGTCGGACAGTAAATTCGTGTTGTATACTTGTTGTACACTAACAAAAAGTGAATTTTAGGATTAGTGAGAGTTTAAAATTTGGCCTGAGATTAGTCACAAAATTTCATCATGCTTTTCTGAACTACAAAAAAAACAAATTCTACACTCCCTTATATGTACATAGTCTGATTTGGATGGTTGCACATCTCCGGCTTGATAAACAACTCCAAAGAATTTTATCCCAGTTTCTAGAAAATACTATAATTAATAGATAACATCAAATCTATAGGTACTTAATGATATGTTATTGTGGCACATGTGGAACATTTTCTTTTACTGTGGGAGTAAAAATTGATTTTTGATTTTAATTAGTATTGTTATATCCAAAATTATTACCAACAACAAATCTGAATCACACGTTTTTGCAATAAAATGTTACTAAATAAAAAACTTTCTGAATCCATTTGTGTACCTAACCTACATTTTATTTTTATTTAATAACTTGATCAATGTTCTATTTAAATGTTTAACAAATTTATAGTTTCACGAGCTCACTAACGGTTAAAGGGATTTTTTTGTGGAGGTGGAAAATAAATTAGTTCATTTATCAAATAACCTCTTCCAAAAATGGTATGTCTTGATTTAATTTTGGTAAAAAACGATGAATATTAGTATCTAGTTTTTGAAGGGGTTTTTTGACCCTTTTAAATATAAATGTAATAAAAGTATGGCGCCAAAAATACTCCATTGAGAGTTAACGATTTCTTAACAAAATATATACATAGGTTATAAAGTTTTATGTCTGTTTTGATTTTATAAATCATAGATACAGTTAAAAAATTCATTATAAGAACAATTTCTAGCTTCTAAAATATTTGTCCAGCTTATGACCAATTATAGCCAAACTGCTCTGAACTACCTTTACTTAATAATTTCCTTTCGAAGCTTACAAATGAAAAACTTTATTCATAAAGATACTCGTTTCATGTGTAAATTACCCTATTACATCAGAGCAAAGAAAAAAAGAAGAAATTAACAAGATTTATTAAATTCTAGTTCAATGCAATCGTTAATAAAATATTAAAATGAAATACAAATAAAAAATAAAATACAATAAAAGAATTCAATCTATATAAACATATATTTAGTGCATGTACACCGCACCTTTCCGATACTATTGTTGAATAAATTAACACTGAAAAATGACAATCAAAGTATACCCTATATAAAGACAGACTCTCGAAGGTTCACTTGTCAACGTCATCTATCAACACCTTACTTTCTTCCTTGATCTATGTCTATAAAGCTTCAATCTCAATCAATAATATTAAGCAATTAGAGTTTTCTTAACAAAAACAAAAAACTACGATAATAATACAAATTCTAAACTTCGTTACTATCACGAGTTTTATTGTAGTAAAATATTAAATAAATGTATCTAAAACGCAAAGCACTTTTGTTTCTAAAATATAATATGTCAATTTATTGCCATTATCGCCATTTAATGGACTTCCTAACCCTTACCTACCTACATATCTATCTAGTCGTATCTATGAGATAGATAAAATAATGATAGATAATAATTTTATCGGATTTTTATTGTTTGTAATCGCTTAGAGATATATAGTTTTCCGCTAAATTTATACTTTTATTTTTCAGTATATTTTCCTCCATAGAACTTTTTTTTAAACATTTGATGTGTATAAAGTTTTGTTTAGTTGACGCGTGATTTTAAGTTATGCATTATCATTATTTTTAGTTGTCATCTTCTGGCACAACTGGATAACTTTATTCCCATTGATAGTTTCATAGCTTTGTGTAGATAATAACGATATAATTTATTATTTTTTTTGTTAACCGACTTAAAACGACGCTATTAATTTTTGTATTAATTGCCTTAACGTCTGGGAATAAATAATAATAAAACAAAAGAACAAAATACAGTATTGCTCCATAATGACAGTGATTGTGATTTAAACTCGAACATTGTATGCATTTTAATAAAATTTCATGAACAATGATTTTACAGAACGAAGTAAGTTTAGTTTTAGTCAGTATTAAATAAGTCTGCTATTCGTATTGCTTATTCAATATATCTTTTGACTCCAAAAATTCACTTTTGGGTTGTTATTTGGATGTTATAATTATTCGGCTTTTTAATGTTGAGTAGATTTAAAAATTGTTATTTCTTTTTTGTAAAATTTTTCTTAAGTGCACGTAGGTGGTGTTAAAACTATAAATTATGCGATGTTTGTAGGCAAGAGTATACTTCCTGAACTTTTTTCTGTTTTTTTTTATTTTTTCAAGAATATTGTAATGGCTTTAAGGGAGTTAATGGAAAGAATCTACAAAATAAACTATTTAACTGGTGCCTTACATACAAAAAACTATAATAAGACCAATGGACGAAGTATTTTTAGGCTTTTAATTGACTAAGCTATTCGAGAGAATGATTTTTGAGCACTTAGTGACATTCTAAGGTTGTTCTGAGGCCTCTTTATTATTATCATTATCATTTTCATTTAATTTTAATTTTATAAAAAAATGTCAGCTTTATACATCGTTATCCATATTGCGGTTTCAAAAGTAAACGGAAATAAAACACATATAAAATATTGTTTTTCATGATATTTCTTTTTTATTATAAAGTTTAAACTTTGACATTATGTGTGAATTACGACATCATTTAAATGACCACCATGCGAATTGTTGCAAGCATCGATCCTTTTGAGATAATTTTCGACCACTTTTTGATATATATTGGGCGGTATGTCAGTTATAACTTGACGAATGTTGTTTTTTAAGTGCTCAAGAGTTAAAGGTTTATTTTTATAAATATGGTCTTTCAGGTAGACCCACAAAAAAAAAGTCCAGCTGTGTCAAATCGCATGATCTTGGTGGCCACTTCATATCGCCACGACGAGAAATAACGCGGCAAATAAGTCTCTTGCAAGAAATATTCGCTCGAGTTGTGTGGCATGTGCACCGTCTTGTTGAAATGAAACCACATATTCTCCAAGTCGTATTCTTCAATAGCAGGCAAAAAAAGTCGGTTATCATATGACCATAACGCTCCGTATTGACGGTGACAGTCGTTCATCGTAGTTTTAGAAGAATTAAGGTTCAATCACACCTTCGGACCAAAGAGCGCACCAAACAGTGACTTTTTGTGGATGTAATGGCCTCTCTTCAATTACTTGAAAATTCTCAGAACCCCAAATACGACAATTTTGTTTATGAACTTAAAAATCGAGTGGGAAATGTACTTCGCCGCTGAAGAAAATTTTGTTCGAAAAATCCGATCTATTTCGTAAATGTCAGACTTTCAACTGAAAAAAAAAATTGGTTAAACAACTAAATGTGACAGATGTCGAATTCCAACACTATACTTTTGAAACCGCAAAATGGATAATCAGTTATAATGATTTACTTAAGGGGGTATTCTAGTGTAGAATTTTGAAAAAATCAAACATTTTTTTTTCATATTTCCAAAGTTTAGACATTCAAGAATATGCGTTTAAAAGGATTTTTTAATATTCCTATTATTTCACAAGTTAATTGAAGGTTATAGAAACTGGTTTTGAAGGTCAAAGAAACTGTTTTGTCCTTTTAGTTTCATTTTAAGTTACTTTTGTGGCAACCTTTATACTGAGTGGAAGTGCTAGCTCTGACAACACGTTAGCAGGAATCGCTGATTAAAAATATGCACTGTATCATTTTATAAGTAAAACTGTCGAAAACTTGTCTCAAAACTCTGAACGCGTTTTTCTCTAAACTACTTTTTTCGAGCTGGCGGTAAGGATATATCGAGTTCTAATAGACCGATTTACTTCAAATTTTGAGAGGATGTTCTTTATACATCTCTTTATCGTGTGGTCCTTGCCCAAAAATATAACTTCTCATTTAGTATTTTTAAAAAATTCGGAATTGTTGAAAAATATGCAACAAGAGCATTTTTTTTTCAAACTGCTGCCATTTTGTTAAAAAGTTTTTTTTGTAACTTATCCAAGGGTGAAACAATAGCGACATCTATAATAATTAAGAATCCGTCTGGTTTTTGTTTTTCAGATCACCAGGAGGGTTGGTAGGATGCACGCCAGTGTATGAACAACAAATCAATAAACAAATGATAAAAAAATTGATGGTACAAATATTTTTTGTTTCCTTTATACAACGCTTCAAAAACCGGGCGAAATTTATGTCTCTACACTAGAATACCCCCTTAAACAAATCATTTCTTCACTTACCTCCATAAAAAACTTATAAGTTTAATAGTGTGGAACTTTAAAAATAAAATACATATGTTTAGTTTTTGAATTTTTTGTAGTGTAGTTCTCGAAAAATGTCTGAATTAGCTCCATCAGCATAAATTCAATACGCAAAATAACTTCCTCTTCCTATGGGAAGTTAAAAACATACTTGCCCAGCCCATTGCAGAATTTTTAGTATTTTACTCCTAGTGAGTCAACTCGATACACTCATCTTTCGCATTTATTGAAAAACATAATTATGTAATTCACTAGATGAATTACATTCTTGATTTCTAACATCTGCATTATGTGTTTTGTTGTTTTCTAGGGGCTAAAACTTTATAACTTTGTTGTGGTCATTAGGATAAATTTTAAGAAATATGTAAAGGGTGATTTTTTAGCTATTATCTTTTTGGCAACACTGGTTTAAGCAACTGACGCACGTTTCGTGTTTTGTTTCACTGTCAAACATCTTAAGTTTGGTCTATAATTTAACCATGAATCGTCTTACAAACGAACAAAGCTTGCAAATTATTGAATTTTATTATCAAAATGCGTGCTTTGTTAAGAAAGTTCATCGCGCGCTTCTTCCAGCGAGCGACGAAGCTCATTTTTGGCTCAATGGGTGGGGTACGTAAATAACCAGAATTGTCGAAAAGTAACAGTTTGGTACGGTTTATGGGCTGGTGCCATCATTGGATCGTACTTCTTCAAAGATGATGCGAATCGTAACGTAACTGTGAATGGTGAGCGCTACCGTGAGATGATATCCAACTTTTGTTTGCCTAAAATGCAAGAGCTTGACTTCTATGACATGTGGTTTCAACAAGACGGTGCCACATGCCACACAGCACGCGCAACAATAGACTTATTGAGAAGCGAGTTCGGTGAAAATTTTATTTCACGTTCGGGACCGGTCAATTGGCCGCCTAGATCGTGCGATTTAACGCCTTTAGACTATTTTTTGTGGAGCTATGTTAAAGCTCATGTCTATACAGACAAGCCTGCTTCAATTGACGCATTGAAAGACAACATTGAAGCATTTATTAGTGAGATACCGGCCGAAATATTGGAAAGAGTAGCTATGCCAAAATTGGACTAAGCGGATGAACCATTTGAGGCGCAGTCAAGGTTAACATTTGCATGAAATAATCTTCAAACATTAAATTATATGGACCGTACTATTAATTCATTTTTGAAAAACTTTCCTATAGCTTTTAAAAAATCACACTATATTATTTTTTTTGGAAAAAAATATACAAGAAAGTTCATTATCATTACTAATGAAAACAGAATTACACTTTGGTCAATAATTTTCTGTTTCTTATTATCTAAATTCACCAAAAATAAAAAAAAAACAAGTTATCTTACCAAATTTGCTAAGTATAGCTAAAACTAATAATTCAATACAAAAAAGGCATAATTAATTGTTTTGTTTACTTCAAATTGGTAATAACTTTTATGGCAAAATAATGTTTTTCTATACCAGCACCAACAAAACATGTCTGGAAATTTTTGATGTACTACCTTATTTATTTAGAAAATAATTGATTAAAATATCAATCATATTTCTTAAAGCTTTTTATAAAACATAACGGCCTATCATAAAATAAGTTTACTATTAATTTTAGTTTTTTAAACACCCACAACATAATTATTTGCAATTATTGTTTTCCGATAATGTTTATTTTTAAAGTTATGTTTCAATAATGCAATATAAATTTTTAAAAACATTTATTTGGTAACCCACACAATTTTTTGGCTATTTAAAGATAGAGTTCGCTTTAGGCAAAAACTTATTGATGTTGTTTATTTCTCTTTTAATAAAATGGAATTATGTATGAAAATATAATGTTAACATTTTTGCTGCTTTTATATGTTAATTGTGTCCCCTTTTTGATTAATATAATGAGTTTTTTTTGTAATTAAGTGGAAAGTTCTGGAATTATTTTGTTTTAGAAGTTTTATTTTAAATTTTCATAAAATGAACCTTACTGTTCCCATTTCAGAATGAACAATTCAATTTTAGTCTTTTATTTTTGACATATTTCTGCTTTAACGATTATTAAAATGATAGTTACTACGAAAAACACTTTCCTATTTGTTTAAAAAAATGAAAAATAAAATGCAAAGTATCTCAATCAGTATTGTTAAAATATAGTTAGATATTTAATCTTGATAACAATTTTTATTGGAAAATGGAAACTGAGCACATTCCACAACACAACATAAATAAGTGCACATAATTAAATAAATATCTAGATAAACTAATTAAATTTTTCAAATAAACTTGTTCCTGTAGTTTACTTGTTTATGTATTAGAAACAAAGATTTTATAATTAATGAAAACTGTTAGCAGTTGACATTCCTTATGAAAGATAAATCAAACGTACAAAATAAGTCGTTTGTTCTTGCTCTTTGAAAGTCAAGTTTATATACGCATAAATATCTATAGTTCAATTAAATAAATAAAAGTTAAATATGTAAAATACTCTAAGCGCAAATGATGTGGAAAGTAATTTTAAGGTAGTGTTCCGACTTCAAGGAATCAGAGGATAAACAGTAAAAAGAAGATAGGCACAAAATTGGTTGCATTATTGCCCAAATGATCATTTAAATGTTCTTGTTTCTTGAGGGTTCACTATTGAATCTTTCTAACAAAATTCTTCAGCTTTTTAAAAACCACGCAAACCTTCTAATGAAACGAAAAACCATATTTTTAATGTTTAGAGTTTTCCAATAAGAGGCTTCATGTTTTAGAGTTTTCCAATAAGAGGTTTCATTTTGAATAGCACACTGTTTTTGTAGCAAACACTTTTAAAGCTGTTTCATTTTTTGAAATCTGACAAATAAAAACATTTTTACGGATAGAATGAAACATTAAAATTGTTAAATTCCATAACAAAAATTTCGCAGTCACAGCCGCAAACAAAAATCAAGGTTTGGTAATTTGTCGTCGATGTTCGGAATTAGACATTTCTTAAACGACATTACAATGTATTTAGGTTTTAAGGCTTTTAAAGTTCAGTCGTATTTTCACTGATTGCGTCCTTAAAATAATTCAAAATGATCTAGATTTTCATCTAAAAATCGTCTTCAGTAAAGAGGTCCATTTTTATTAGGGAAGATATTTTAATAATGTGATGCCTTTTTTGCGTTGGTTGTCAACAGTAAATCCGTCCGTATCCGAGGCTTGTTGGTGCTTCGCAACTGGGTTTTCTTTATGTGGTCAGGAAGTCACCCTGACGCACGACCTTCAAAATGAAGGACCAGGTCCTTGATTTAACTCCAAGACATATGTATGTCTTAGTAGCCCTATAAGGTGTTTACTAAGTAATTCAACCTAACTGGAACTGACGCCACCTTTGATTCCATCTTGGGAATTCCTACCCAGCCGTCTGAATGAAAGCAAAGGTGCCTTAGTGGAAACACCTCCCCACTCTCTCGTTTGCTAACCCCAAAAACTTTTCACTGGGGCTGAAATCCAGTCTCCAATTGAGGGACTAGGCATCCGATGTTCACCACGGGTAGGTGAAAGTAGGAGTTGATAGACAGAGGTGGGTTTTGAGAAAAACCTGTGGATGCTTGTGTCCTCTTGAATGCACATGTCTACCATTTGATGCTTTTTTTGTACGACACTGATGTAGATTCGTTGGTGTCAAGGGTTCCTCCCAAAGAAAGCAAAAAATTTGGGCTTTAGGGCGCAGCGCCGGTACGGGTATTAAGACTTGTCCCTAACAAAAGTTAAATAGTCAGCGGAGCACTAGCTACTGCGCTAGGCTTGTCCGAAGTTTTCTTTGACAGTGACCCCTTATTAATCGTTTGGGCTTGCGTTCCCTGTACTTATCAGCAAACAAGAGAATAATTGGTTGACCTTACCCATGTCCATCGTACACTTAGAAGAAATGGAAGAAATTTGTCCCTGCCAGCAAACTAGAAGGTAATCGGTGCCTTGTCTCACATTGACAAGCTATGTCTGTGACTTCCTTAGAAAATTACCATGGAATAAACAGTTTGCCTTGGGACTATGTTCTATCAGAATAAACGGGTTGCCTAAGCCTGTCCGTCATACTTTTGGGAGAAGTGGATGGCGGAATAAACAGGGTTAAAGAAGAAGGTTTTCGAGACCCAAAAATTACGAGACGGTCATGTTCTTAAGGTGCTAACTAATCAATGTTCACATTGGTACTCAAAGATAGCAGACGATATTGTGTTGAAATTTCACCTCGCAACATAAAATATTCTGTGAATAATCAATGTGAATTGAAAGCTGATGAATGGCAAAAGCTATACCATAAATATTTAATAAGGATCCATATAAGTCGTGCCTACTGCATAGGCTGGTGTTACGTTTTCTTGTTTGTGGTGATATAGGAAATAGGAGAAGTGTAACGCTTAACAGAATTGTGGCATTTGAGCATTGCAAATGCAAAATGGAAGACTTTTTATTGAGAACCCTCTCCATCTTCATCCTGTTTGGTATGATTTTGTAGGCGGACCTAATTATTTAAAAATGAGACGTTAGCAACCAAGTAATCGCAATTTTGGAAAAAAATTCCTCGCCGTGTTAATTCTCGAACTAGGTGATAATACCACCAAATTCTTTTGATTTAAAACCTTCAGTTCAGACTTTTATATCTACGTATGTGAAAGATAAGGTCTATGTCAATTCTTCACAATCAATTCAAGACCCTTAAGATGGAACGCGTGAAGTTATCAAAGACATACAGCAACGATGATATTGTTTTTCTTTACTGTAGAATGAAAATAAACTGAAAATATTGCATATAAATGTATTTACGCAACTTTTTGTAGAGCGGAAAATTTCCTATCGTAAATTTTCAAAGCTTTTAAATTTTAATATTTTATTTTTATTTTCTACCAAAAAATAAATTATAAAGAATACAAAATTTGATTTGCTAATATTCCATATAAAATAAAAACATAATTTATGTAAAACAAATAAATTAAAAATTTTATTACCGATATAATTAAGACTAATAAACATTTAAAAAATTATTAATCTTTTTCCATAAGAGAATTTATTGTTTATGCTTCATAGCCCTTTATCTACATATAACAATTAAACACACACAGATTATATAGCTAAGTATTTAATTTGCATCCCTTTATTTGGAAATACAAAAATGTAATGGATTAATTCTACGGAATAGTGATTAAAACAACCCACATAATATAATATGATTCAATTTCGAAATTAAACATAAAACGTGATAAAAAGCAAAAAAAAACTTAACTTTACTAATTCATCTATAACCACTAATTAGCTGTGGATTAAAGGAAATAGTAGGCATCAATCAATAAAATAACAACAAATTATGGCTTAAAACAATGAAAATTAGTAACGCCTTTAATTAAAATTATGAATATTTCAACTATATAACGGTTTTTAGTATTATTTACTGTCAAATTAGTCTGATGAGATGCTCACCATCTACCGGCATATAAGTTTTAAACCAACCAACGCGATTCTATACATCAGACAATCAGCCCACAAAAACCGTGTCTTGTTAAGATGAAGATAGATAAAGGTCGTATCTATAGTTAAATATTCGAATGGTCAAATATTTTATGCTGCGTGCCGGTGGTGGTGTCTTCTTTTTTTTGTATTGTAATATTTTAAAATAGTTGCATAAGTTCTTTGGAAATTGATCAAATTCAAGATTGCCAAATATTATCTACGTCATGTTACTCTTAAAAATATTATAATCATGTTCGAACTTTGAGGTTCCGGTACAGATACAGATTCATCTGAAAATTTTGCGTCGAATTGAAGCATAGTTATCTGTTCTGTCCTTGGTTTCTGGTATATTTTGAAATGACTACACTCCAAAAATGAATCATGCTGATGATTTATGGATATTAATTTTTTGTAGGCACTTAAAGTCACCCAAAAACAAGGTCAAGACTCGTGCACAGTTGTAAGACCTTTTGTAATTTTCAACTCATGCGTTTGAGACTTAATTTTATTTTTTACCACATCATCAGTGATCAGCTCAGCTCAGTTCGGGCAGTGTCCGCAAAGAGTGTGTATGATGATTGGTGAGCCAGATTCCATGAATAAATGTATAATTAACGTCCACTAGATGCCTCATCTTGTCTTTTCTCGCAGTTGAAACAAAAACATAGATGATGTGAATTTTTTGTTTTGTTGTTTTAGCTAAGGTTTTAGCTCAGGTTTTTTAGGTAATAACTATCTACCTTACACATGATCTCGAAAGATATGTGACATAATCCAAATCATCAGGCAAGAGACAAACCTTAAATAAAAAAGAAGACCCACAAAGTTCATCATCGCTGTCCTAACTCAAAACTCATGTAATACAAGTGTTTCTTTATACAAACTTAACTAAAGATACGAATATTGGTGTGATTCAAGTTGAAAAGATTAAAATTTTAACATGATTTGTTGTATTGACCAATTTTAGTTTTATATTAAGGGTGGAAAATTTAGTTTTCCGTCGGCTATTTGGTCACTTTATTTTGGTAAAGAAAACAAATTCTTTAACTTGTCCCGACGTTTCGGCAAGGATTGTTGCCTTCTTCAGGGGAACTTTATTTTATGAAAACAGAAATAAATAAACTTATAAGTATGCACAACAATTATAACAAACAGTATATTAAACTTACTTTCAAGTTTGAAGTTATGTCATTAAATCTAAATAGGATATAATTACAATTATTAAAACTGTAGCAACTTCGTATGAAGATTTGTCTTAATTTGTAAATACAAAATTTGTGTGTTAGGGTTTAGAGGAAATGAGATAACAATATATTGATGAGATATCTTGTGTGTCTTGTTTTCTATTCATATTATTTTTATTGTTAAGGATGTGTAAAGTTTCTAGTGTGTATCTCTTGGAGATGTGTTTTTCGGTTTGAAGAACCTCGGCACCGTCAAAGTCTGGATGATGTCCATTTTCAATAGCGTGTAATGCAAGAGCTGTTTTGGCTGGGTTATTGCTTTTGATGTCCGATTTGTGATTTGAAAGACGTTGTCGTAGAAGTTGTTTCGTAGTTCCAATGTACAAGAACCATGCAACCTATGCTACATTGGAACTACGAAACAACTTCTACGACAACGTCTTTCAAATCACAAATCGGACATCAAAAGCAATAACCCAGCCAAAACAGCTCTTGCATTACACGCGATTGAAAATGGACATCATCCAGACTTTGACGGTGCCGAGGTTCTTCAAACCGAAAAACACATCTCCAAGAGATACACACTAGAAACTTTACACATCCTTAACAATAAAAATAATATGAATAGAAAACAAGACACACAAGATATCTCATCAATATATTGTTATCTCATTTCCTCTAAACCCTAACACACAAATTTTGTATTTACAAATTAAGACAAATCTTCATACGAAGTTGCTACAGTTTTAATAATTGTAATTATATCCTATTTAGATTTAATGACATAACTTCAAACTTGAAAGTAAGTTTAATATACTGTTTGTTATAATTGTTGTGCATACTTATAAGTTTATTTATTTCTGTTTTCATAAAATAAAGTTCCCCTGAAGAAGGCAACAATCCTTGCCGAAACGTCGGGACAAGTTAAAGAATTTGTTTTCTTTACCAAAATAAAGTGACCAAATAGCCGACGGAAAACTAAATTTTCCACCCTTAATATTAAAATTTTAACATTATTTGTAAGTTTGAACTTACTGAATATTTAGTATCTAAAGGATAAGAACACTTAGGTTATCTTAAAGCTTTAGATTCTAAAGTATCTTTGGTATCTTCAATAATTGGGAAAACTTCAATTTTATATGAACTTGAACATATTCAGAAATAATGGATTAGTAATGGTCTTAAAACCAAAAGATACCAATTTACAATCAGATGTAATGAAATATCCATCAGATGAGTCTGCGCTCCGCAGTCACAGACTTTATGTTGCGGTTGTCCAGCAGATTGTTCGTCTTTTTTTTTTTTACTTTTTTGTAGGTCAAGTTGATGTGAATGCATTGGATTCATTTGGTCTAAAAGAGTGAAGTCGAAGAAGTAGATGATAATTATTATAAACATTTTACTCAAAGCAGCAAGATCGGGTTTATTATGTAATAATAACTAATTCATTTTTTTGTTTCTTGTGAATTTCTTGAATAAAAATTGGATTTAACGTGCGTTTCTCGTTCAGTCTTTTGTGGTGAACACAGATTTTGATGTGTGGTATCAATGGTGAAGTTCATATATATATTTTTGAAGATAGAAAACCTGATTTAATTGTATGCGTATTGATATAGTATTTTATATTTTGAATTCAAAATGCACAAAAGAGTAAGTAATACAGATTCCAATAAGATTGTGTACATTATAATACAAATTATAATAACACGATGACTAGGCATATTTTTTAAGCAAAGAAAAGAAGGAAGGCAGATATTTTTTAAAGTTTTGGAGTAAACAGATCAAATATTTCATTAAAATGTAAGATAGTTTAAGGCAAAATAAGTAGTGTTATAGAAAAAAGATTTACCTACCATTGTTCCAAATTAGCCAAAATACTTTGCTTTTTTTGGAGAAGCATCTTTACTTCTTATTTATGTAATTTCGGAGACTTTGTTTCTTTTATTATTGACTTGCACGCATATAAGCTTTATTCTAATTGAAATACTTCAAAATCTTGCAGTAAATTGTTGTTTGTAATATATAATATGTAAATATTAATTTATGAATTAAATTTAAAAAAAATTTCAAAATTGTTATTTACTTATTTTTCCATCTTTATTAAAAGTTTTATATAGGTACTTATTTCTTTTTTTAGTTAGTTATTAACTTCCCATAGGAAGTTATTGTAATGGGTCCGATTTGTCGAATTGAAAATTTTGACATTTCTCGACGTTTCAAGGTCCCTAGAGTCGAATTAAAAGATTTTTAGAAAGATGTCTGTGAGTGCGTGTGTACGTCCGTACGTTCGCGACGTTTTTTTCGTCGTCCATAGCTCAAGAACCAGAAGAGATATCGACTTCAAATAAATTTTGTCATACAGATAATAAGGCAGAAAGATTTATTACCATAGCAGTATGTATCTCATGAATGAATGACGCTAGAGACTTGAATTAAATTTTATATTATATATTGTAACGTGATACAAAACAATTATATTTTTGGGAACAAATCCAATTAACCGTTTTTTTATAAATCAAAAAAACTGAAAAAAAATTGTCACCTCGAAAATGTTACGACTAAAATATGTTTTCATCGCCAAAACAATTTTGTGCAACAATGAATAATGTTTTTGACATCTGAAAAATGTTGAGAAAAATCGAATTGACAGTTTTTTTTACAAAAACTAAAAACCTAAAAAAAATTAATAAAAGTTGGTAAAAATTGATTTTGTACTCAAATATCTTTTCATAACTTTGATATATTGGCTTTAAACTACTTTAATCTTTCAAAAAATATTGTTGTCAACATTCAGTCAAATTTTGAAAAAAATCGGATTGACAGTTTTTGTAAAAAAAAATAAAAACTTAAAAAAAATTTAACAAAAGTTGGTAAAAAATGATTTTCGACTCAAATATCTTTTCAAAAATTTGAGATAATGGCTTCTAACTAATTTTAACTTATAAGAAATATTGTTTTCAACATTCGATCCAATTTTTACAAAAAATAAAAACCTAAAAAAAACAATACTAAAACTTGGGAAAAATTTAATTTCGACTCAAATAGCGTTTCAAAATTTACAAATATTGGCTTCAAACTTCCGTTTTTTCATAAAAAAATAAAATCTACAAAAAATAGTACGCAAATTTGGTAAAAATTGATACATATAGACAAACTTTTAAGCAAGGCAAACTGACAGACGGGATGGGAAGTTATCAGTGTGGGTCGCATCCCAGCCTCTTTTTTATGGATGTATGTATTTACTTATTAATTTATTATTTATTTAATAATTTATGTATTCATTCATGTATTTATTTGTTCCTATCTTTACTATTTTTTATTTATTTAATTACCTACTATTTATTAATTTATTATAAATATATTTATTTTAACATGTTATTTACTTATATAATGTTAATATTGTTCGTTTTAATTTTATTTGTTTTATTTTTAAGTACTTATTTAACTTTTTCCATTTTTTTCTAAAAAAAATGGTTCGACTATATACCAAATTGCTAAATAAAGTTTAAATGATCAATTTTTTTCTAAACATTTACTTAGAAATATATCAAATGGAAGCCATTTGGACAAAAATTGATTATTTCTTTAATTATTTTGTTTCAAAAATATTTTAAGTATATTATTATATTTTTTAAATTAAATGAGAAAAATTCTGACATACAAATTTTGATGATTTGTATTCTTAGCTTCCCCAATCATAATTGGATTATAAAGTGTTTTCCAATAAGAACTATCAGCTGTCACTTTTCAGTTCAATTCAATTCAATTCTTCTTTAGTTTTTCAAATATACAAAAGATTTTATAATATTAACGCAATATGCCGTCGATTTGCCGGAGATACAAGCATTGCTATTTGTATGTAACAATTTCTAGGGAAGACTTTTAGTTTAGTCAAAACAAAAGTATAAGTTTATTATTTTTTTTTTATAATTTTTTAAAAAACAAAAATAATCTGCCTTTTTTTTTAATGTTTAAAGATGGCATGTAGGACTCCTTTATTCAAAATATGTTTAAATACTAGTCTCGATATTTGCTTGCATGAGAGACATATTATATAAAAGACTTTTAACATTGGCTAACATTCAAAGTATTGATAACTTTGTCCAAAACTTTTGCAAAAATAGAGTCTCCTAATCTTCTGTATAAAATGTAAAATATTATCGTGCTGACCAAAGTTGCAAAGCGAGCAAATTCGATTTATGTCAGATCTTTGAGGTCTATAATTTAATTTTAAGACTTCAGTTCTAAATTTGAAAATAGTGCTCATTGTACAAACTGAGACCACATTTCTTAAAAAGTTTGATCATCCCCCCCCCATTATAAGTAAGAAATACCTCGTCACCTATGCAGGCTATGCAGTCGTAAAACGACGTTTTCAATTCTTTTGGATGACCAATTCGTATTGATATTCCAAATTTATGAGTCACCGCTAGATCGTACCAGTTTTTGATAGGACTATAACCCTTGTCAAAACAGATCTTGAGGACACGTTTTTGGAGACTTTGATCAGGCCGATGCTTTTTCTTGGCTATGTAATCTGCATTTGCCTTCAGGTTTTTCAAAAATATTTGCAGAAGGCTGGGATGGCATAATTTGGCGTGTTCCTTGGCAGTCTAAAAATTCTTTTCAAAACAATCCTCCAGTCACTTTTCAGTTTTTCCAAAATCGTATCCATATACTTCAATGCTATTATAAAGGAAATTAAAATTGAAAGTATTTAATGCTACAATAATGGAATTGTTATCGAAAAAATTAGACCTCATGCTGTTTAAAGCCACTATCGACGTTGTCACTTTCAAAGCTTTTATCTCTTGGTATTTGACAACCAAAAACTTAACCATTACTAAAAATGAAACAATACAATTTATTGAAATTGTTGAAATTCACAATTAAAATGATGCAGTAACAAATCGGAAAAATAAAGTACGTTTAGGTCGTCGTAAACAACTTTCATGGCCAGTATAACTGAAATTAATGGAACATTTTGAACTGGCCTGGTTAGTGATGTAAAGAATAATATAGTGTTGTTAAAAACCCAAATTAACCGATTCCCTGTGTCCCATTTTTGCAATTAGACATAAGACAAATTATGGTTTTTAGATAAAACAAGAACCCAAGCCGTTCGGTCACCATTAACGCCATATCTTCGTTTATTGGAGTCCTTAAAATGCATAAAAGTGATTCGGATTTTAATCGAAAAGTCATTTTCGGTGGCCCATTTAAGCCGCGGAGACTAAGTTAATGATCAGAATTGTTGCATTTTTTGATCAGAATATCCAAGAATTATCATTGAAAAAACTCTCGATCATCAACGTGTTTGTCACTGTGATTTTCCGATTTATTTATTTGGACGTTACTTAATTGTAAATTGAAAGATGTAAATTGATTGGACAAAGCTATGTATGCTCAATAATTTTGAATGGCTGGATTTAGAAGCTTTTGATGTTGACGATTTTTATTTTCAACAAGACGGTGCTTCGTGTCACATAAACGACAAAAACAATCGCTATTTTGCAAGTAACGTATTCTGGCCGTGTTATTTCTCGATTAAACAACTTTTGACTTTTTTAGTAGGGTTTGAATACGACAACAACAACTTGATTGTGGTACCCCAAGGCTGGAATTCCATATGTTTTACAGGTGCCAACTAAGTTTTTGGTTCGTTCATATTAATCAGCTATAGTGGCCATTTGGCTGATATCGTTTTCCATTGTTAATAGCACACTCAACCCAGCCCATTTTTTAAGAAAGCAAACAAGTTTTGAATAGAAATTCCTGAGAAAAGTTTTGTTCCTAAATAAGCTGACACTTATAAAAAGTTCTAATTTAAAATTGTCTAATATTTTGATAAAATCAACCAACCGTATAAACGGACATTTATCACTTTGTAGATAATTGTCACCAAATTGAATTCTATTTAAAAACTTTTGATAGTTTAACCAATATTGGAAGATCTTCCAATCGTGTATACTTAGCTTAAGTTGTTAGTTTTTTTCTTTAATAAATAAATAAAAAACACCAAGTACCTTAAATTATTGTATGGTTAATTATTTTCCATAATTTAAGACAGTGGGCTGAATACAATTGAAAATTGTTATAGAAATAATACATTTCGGGCATTGTTCAAATGTGTCTACAAAAACTTGCTGTGAAACCCTGTAACCTCTATCTTTTATAATTTTGTTTATATGTGTAACAATGAGCAAGTATTTAATAATACATTATATTTAATAATGTTCGATTATTACTGACGACAGATTATCAAATAATTATAATTATTATTCTTTTCTTAGGTGTGGTTGCTATTGCTGCTATTAAGGTCAACCTTAATGACAGCTCTTAATATTTTGCAAACAAAATTGATATACATATTTTTAAAAACTGTTTAAATTTTGATTATAAACAATAAACATTTCAAACTTGTCACACTTACTCTTATTCTCATTAATGTATATATTTATAAACCATGCGAACTTAATAATATCATGCGTCATTAAATTAACATTTAACTTTCTATGAATGAAACTTGTTTCTTTTCTAGGTGAATATAGTATATGTGTAAAATTTGCATTATATTGTGCCAATTTTTATATGTAGGTTATTGTGTAATTTTTGTTTTTAATTTACCGTTAGATTTATTCAAAAGATTTAATTATTACAAACATCAGAAATAACTTAAACCTGAATTTTGTATGTTTTTATATATGAATGATTAATATTAAAATTAACATAATTTTATATTATTTTTTTTTATTTTCAGGTAAGTCACAATAACAAATGGACTAACAATAAGATGAAAAGTAAGACAAGTTGTAAACTTTATTCATAAAAGAAAAATTATTCATGCAAATTTAAGTATGCCATCTTTATAAGACTCCTACTTTAAATGTGTGTCAAAAAAAAGTCGTTGACATGCTTTAAACATGTAAACAAAGCGCGAAAAGTTATTGGATTTTAATAAATTAATTGAAGCCCTATTTTTGTTTTGTGTTCTAGAAAAATAGAACCCAAATAAATTGAATAAATATAAAAAAAATATATTTTTGGCAATAATTCTAAGACGATTAAATGTTCTGTTTGGAAATTTTTGTTTTCAAAATTTTAGCTTTAATTAATTGCATGGAAAGTTTTATTATTATCCTATCAATGTTTACCTAAATAAGGAATTTCTTTTTTACGTAAAATTAACATATTTGGTAAGAAGTAATCATTCTTAATCCGCATAGATTCTGATGAGATCATAGGGTTATTCCACTTGAAAATCACTCGGGAGACCTTATTAAGTTTGTTGCCAATTTTTGTATCTATTCCTCTTTTCGCTATTGTATTATAGAAATTTTAAAAATTAATGTATTAATAATAAAGAACATATAAGGAGTTGTTTACTTAAAACGAAATTTGGGAATTTTTCTTATATTACATGTTTACCAGTAAACAAATCATATGACGCACTAACAAAAATAATGAATGATTAAAGGCAGATTTATCTATTACCTATATGATATTTACGTCCTAGAAAACTTGTCAACTATAAGAAAAAAGCTAGTGCTATTTCAAGTGAAGAATTTGATGAATCAAACGCAGTCAACACTTCTTGCTTTTCTTCTTCAGTTTTAATCTTTCAGAAACTAACCCTTTGTTCCCGAAGGTGTCAGTTACATTTTACACAAAAGGATTTAGTTTTCGACATGAAACCTCAAGGAACATATCAGAAAAGTATCAGTTTTGTGGTTCCGCTGCGAAGCCACTAGGAAACAAAGGGCTAAATAAAATACCATTTTGAAATAAGTGAACATACTGTTGTACAAAACATGTTGGTGTAAAATTTTGTAATGATTTAGTAAAATGCTATTTTTGGCAATTTCCTAAGCTTAAAGGATGATTTATCTAATTTTAAACGATTGTAACACCTTAGTATCTTGCTAAAGTTAAAATCACGTAATGGTTACCTTAACTTTTAACAATTTGCTAAATCCTTATGACGTCCGTACAATAATTCTTACAACAGCAGGGTATGGTCCAGTTGGGAATTCTAATTAGTAGGTCCGTTTAAGCGTACTTGCTTTATTTATTTTCACGAACTATTACTTTTAACACATGTTTTGATGTTCGTTTTTAATAAAAGGCAATAAGCAATTTACTAGTTAGCAAAATGAAAAAAAAAAAGGTTTAAAATGTTGGAGTCCCTTCGTAAATTGCTTAACATTTAGAAAATTGTAAGTAATGAAATGTTAACAATAAATAATAAATTAGGTGGCGGAACAATCCGTTGAGAACTAGGGCCTAGTGACTTACAACCCTCAACCATTCCTGTGTGCGAGTACTATTGTCAGGAATGGAGGAGACCTACAGTTTTAAGCCGAATCCGAACGGCCAATTTGTGAAAACACTTTTCATGACAAGAATTACTCTTCGAGGATTTTTCAATTCCTCGCAAGAGGCAGTACCTGTGGGAAAAAACTTTAGATGGCACAGGCAAGGATCGAACCCAAGACCTCTGGTTTCTGGTACCACTTACCCACTTAAAAATAGGTTGTTTCAAATTGTACGCCATTTATTTTAGATAAGTGTTTTAAAATGTTCGCTTTTTCCAATTATCTGAGAAAGCTTATTTCTTACTCCAGTGCAAAAGAAAGGTTCTAATAATAAAATTTTGAACTACCGACTTATCTGTGATACCTAAACAGTTTGAGTCAATTTTATGAAGTGTTCTATCCTTTCATTGTAGTTCAATTGTTTGTGATAACAAGCATGATTTTGTTAAAGAACGTTTTACTGTTACTAATTTACTTAATTTGTTAAGATGTTTTTGAGAAACGTGAACAAGAAGATTGTGTATTTACTGATTCTATTAAAGCATGTGACAAGTTGTAAAATAAATAGGCCAATTTTTAAACTATTTCTCCAAGGTTTAAACGACAATTTCTTTAATTGGATTTCATCATAGCAAATAGACAATATAGTGTAATATTTCGTATTGAATGTTCGAGTCCGTTTAGTGTGAACTCTGGTGTTCCCCAAGGCAGCCATTTAGGCCCAATCTTATTTTTTTAATTTTAAATGGCTTTCGTTTCGATTATACAAATTTTGTATGCCCTTCTGTATTAAACTTTACAAAAGAATTAACACTACATCTGGACTGCCTACTTTTGCAAGAAGACTTAATATTATTAAAGTTTTTAATGTTGACAATAGTAAAGCCATTAGTCGTACCCGCAAGAAAGTTACAATTGTTTTTTATTACATGCTTGATTCTTAAGTAGATTATCTGTTTTTACTGACTTGGATATAGCTCTAGACTAGAAACTTACATTTAATGAGCATATTAGCTTTATTCTTAAAAAAAGCAAATAGAGTCTCTAACTTTATTAAGAGAATTGTTGGCAATTACCGTGGCCCATATATTTTCAAGCTTCTTTTTGTTTCATTTGTGAGACCAATTCTGGAAAATCTGTGTATCTGTGGGCACATTCTTATTCTTTACACGAAATGAGAATTGAAGCGATTCAGAAAATGATTTTGTCTCCGTTCTCTTTCTTGGTTTAGTGAAAATATTCTATCTCCTTATTCTCAAAGGCTTTATTTTCTTTCTTCGTTGACAAACCATAGAAAATATTTACAATATTGTTTTGCTGCAAAAATTGTAAATGGAACAATATCATCACCATCGGCTCTTATTCGTTTTAACTTTAGTTATAGTCAATCGAGTATACGACTCCTAAGACCATTAAATACAATTTATAGCAGATCGATCTATGGTGCTCAGCTCATAGCCCTCTTAATCAATTATTTTAAGTATACAATAAGTTTATTAAATAACAATTTTAAGAATATTTCAAGTTTAAAACAATGGGTAGTAACAGTTTAGATTAAAATTAGATGTTGTAAGAATTTATTCATAAGCATTGTTCACGTTAGAATTTAACGAATTGAAATAAATAAGATATAAAACAAAGGTTCAAAGTAAATTTCTTAAAAATGAATGTGGACGTTTTTGAAAAAAATAGAATTTTCTATTTTTGATGATTAGCAAGAGGATAGCTGTTATTTTTGGTCTTACAAAAATTTTGAAAAACGTTTTACGCGAATCTACTTTTCTTTCCAAACTTGCAACAAATTCAACTGCAATTATTTCCAGCAGAAAAGCTACGTAGTGAATTTTAACAATTTCAGTGCATTATTGGAGCATGTATTGTTTAATTTTTGTTAAATATATAGTTTGTACTTGCCAAATGCTCAAATAGATTGCTATTGAAAATGAAACTAGTTAGATAGTTTTTTTGCCTTTTGAATTGAACTATTAACATCTTTTATACATAATTATTTTGATATTTCATTATACAAAATATACAAATTAAACTATTAAAGATTAAATAATAATACGCCTTTAAATATTACAAAAAATAAGTTATGACTTATTCAAAAAAAAAAAAAAACATATTAAACCTGATACCGGAATTTTAATGCTTATCAATTACAGATATATTGATGCATTTTTGATGCATTTTGTTACATTTTTATTATAAAAAAAAAATGTTAAACCTGTTGGGCGTATATTTTAATTATTTATAGATCAACAAAGTGGTTCATGGGCTAGGTTAACAATAATAAAAACTAGATTATATTTATATAGAGAAAGTGTGTTTTCTAGTTTTTCTTATACATTTATTTTTTTGTTTTTATTCATATTCAAAAATATATCAGTATCGAATTTTTATAACCTACATTTTATGAAAATGATGCAAGAATGTTTTGTTTTGTTGTTTTTTTTCCGGGAAAATTCAAAAAAGGTTACAAAAGCCGAATACTTCATTATAGATTGGTAAGATGATTTTGAAGGCAAATAGTAGTATTCATTATGAAAAACAAAAAAAATCTGATGGAACTAGTTCTGTTTAACGGCCATCTTCTCTTTTACAATGCCGGTAGATTTTTTCGCAACTTAAACAAAAATTGTTATGTGTTGTTTTTTAAATAAAAACACATTATGAAGGCCAATGGCATTGTGAGAAAAAATATTATACTCTGTCCAACAAAAATAGTCAGTACACGTCTTATGGGAGAGCTTTTTTCTTGCAAATGGTGCCAGTCAGTGGTTTTATTCCCTTTTTACCTACTGAAAAAGAAAATTCAACCACTGACTTACACATAAATTGTTGTTGTAATTACGCTTCGACGAGCGTACATCCCCAAAACCTTTACCATGCGCAGCCAAAGCCACACTGACACTGATAAATAATGTGTTCACAAACAACCCTCTTCGTATGTATTGAAAATAAGCAGATTGTTATTAGAGTTACCATTTCCACGTTAATGCAAATCATGGTGGATTTTTCTTTGGATTTTGTTTGGGAGCTTTCAGAATGTGTGCTTTTTAAAAAGCTTTTGAGAGCAAATATGGGAATGGTGTTGTCGCTTGCTGTTTTTCGGTAAGTGAAGTTTATTTATTATTCTTCGTAAATTAACCCTTTGTTCCCGGAGATGTCAACTTTTTCAAATATTTGTATAAAAACTTAAAATTTATATAGAATGTGTATAATGAATAATGAATTTAAAAAAAATAAATAATATTCACCAAAAATTAAAAAAAAAAAACCAGTAGGAATATAGAGAAAAAATATAAAGTATTTGGTTTAATTGCGAAACCACTAGGAAGCAAAGGGTTGAGTTTAAGCGAAAATTATTTATAATACATGGTGTAATTATAGATGGTGAAAAATAGTGATTTTGTTCATAAAAAAATATTATTTGAAAAAGTGTTTATTTATACGTTGTTTTATAATCAGTGCCAAAAAAAGAACTGCTATTATTTTATTATAAATCTGTGCTGTGGTGTTTATAAATTGTGTATTTGTGAATATTGTGTGATACAGAATCGAAAATTTTCATTATTTTTTCATAATTGAATTTATGTTACTCTTAGTTTTCACAAAGGGGTTTTTGAATTCGGTATTATGTACATAATTTATAAATTTTCTTAAACGGAATTTATTTTTAACTTTCAATTTAAAATCAAAAGTTGGTATCCCTACTAATATTTATCAGAGCTTTTTCGAAATTTATAATGGACACTACGGAAACCCTGTAATATTTGCTCTCTCTCACAGCTTAACGAGATTTCACTTCAGTCAGAGTGAGAAGTAAGCGTCCTATCTTCTCTGTACTGACTATTTTTGTTGGACAGAGTATAGTTGTTATACTGATGATATAAATTGATATTTGGTCTTGATGCTCTCACTTTACTTTACCACATTCATTTATGTGCGATCTTTTTAAATAGAAAAATTTAGATCGTAAAAGGTGGAGAATTTTTTTGCTGAAATTTTGCACATTCTATGGTGGCACTATACTTTAAGCCATATTTTATCATCAGCATTTTGAAATATGGCTAGTTTCAGAATTTCTAAACAAGTTTTAAATATGATAGATAAACCTCGATTTGGCCTAACGAATTGTTTTATAGTCAGAACTTTAAAGTAAAAAAAAGAAAACATTTTAGAAAAAAGTCAAGAAACAAAACGATTAACCACATATAAAAATATTATGACGTCTAACCACAAGATTGTCAATACAGTAAAATTGTGATAATTTATGTTAAGTAATGTTTTGTGTCAAAGCTCTTTAAGTCAAAGAACATAACAAACAGAAAGGACTACGGTGCTGCCCATACTCACAGAAAATTTGTAAGCCTCTTTTTTTAGGAGAGAAGATTCTGATCACGCTTCACGAACAGTTCGCAATATTTCAAAATTTAAGGTCGGTAAAATACCTTGGGTTCGAAAATGAACCGACTCAAAAAGTCATAAAAAGCAAAGTGTAGTTTACGTTTGTGCTACGCTGGGAAGATGACGGGTGTAGTCCATTACAAACAATCCGTTGAGGTGCATAACTGGAAAACGTGCGTCGCTTTGAAATTAATTCTTCATTAAGCCTAGTACGCTGCTGATGCGAAACGAAATTTCCCATACAAAAATGACATGACGAAATCATAAACGAAAAATTTCGTTGTGCTTTCCGTTTTTCAGTACGCTGCTGAACGACGAAATGTGTCATTTTAGTGGATAGCTGTACTAGATTTCTTAGTACAATTCTCCACTCTTTTCGTTCTCAATATAATTGCCCGGTATATTAATTGCTTGCGAAATTTTGACGTTTAATTTTATTTATTTTCTAATGTGTTCCAACATTGCATTTCTGAATCGGAAACTCAGGATGTTATTGGTGATGTGCAAGAAGTGATGAAGACAAGCAGTGAACTTCAACTTCCAGACAGAACTCTCCACAAATATTTTTCCGCTGTGGTTTTCGTTTTCATTTCGCTCTGCACTTGGAGACCGCCGAAAAAATTCGTTTCACTTCAGCTGCGTACTAGGCTTAAAATTGAAAAAATTGTTTACTCGTGACTTTCGGTGTTTTGATTTGGATTTATCTTTGATTTAAAATTTTTAAAAAAATGGATTTTTCTAATGTGTTCCAACATTGCATTTCTGAATCGGAAACTCAGGATGTTATTGGTGATGTGCAAGAAGTGATGAAGACAAGCAGTGAACTTCAACTTCCAAACAGAACTCTCCACAAATATTTTTCCGCTGTGGTTTTCGTTTTCATTTCGCTCTGCACTTGGAGACCGCCGAAAAAATTCGTTTCACTTCAGCTGCGTACTAGGCTTTAGAAGAGTAAATCTTAAGGAAGGTGATGTGGCAGTAAAAAATGTTAGGTGTCACAGACACAATTTACTGACATACGGACAGATCAAGTTATTTATTTTTCTTTACCTATTAAATTTTCTGACATTTTAGACAATTAAGAAATTGATAGAAAATCTACAAACCTCTTATAATTCATATGTAAGTAGATATTCAGAAGGATATCTCACAATAAATTCTAATAGATTTTAAGATATTCCAAGAACAGTGAAAACTTGAAATTATGCAGACATCTCATTACTACACGTCTCACTTGTCTGAAAAAAATACCACCCCAAAATGCCGCTTAAAATCACTTCATCTATATAAATTTTGACAACTTATCTCCAAAATTTAAATAAGGGGTAGAATCGCAAAAGACGAATTTTGAATGTAACTGTTTTGGATCATTACTTTTTTCTTTTGATTTATCCTTAAATCTAATAATTTTCCATTTGTGTACATCACGCGAAGAATTTTTCTTTTGAAACAACCCAAGGTGCTTCAATCCACGTTTGTCATAGTCCAAGCTTCTGCACCGTTTAGCAGGACGAGGATAATTAGGGTCTTGTATAGCGACACTTTGGTTTCTCGGGAAACTATGTTCCTACTCAATAGCTTTCTTAACCCAAAGAAACAACAGTTAGCATAAGAGTAATTCTTCGTGTGATCTCAGCGCTGCAGGTGCTGTTTTCTGCGATCAAAAGTAGAGAAAGTCCTTAACGTTCTCAAAGTTACGTCTGTCGATGGTGACGTTATGACTTAGATGTCGGTGTTGTAGGTCCTTTCTTGATGACAGCACGTACTTTGCTTTGCCCTCAATAACCGTTAAACCCAATTTTGCCATTTCTGTTTTAATACTCACAAATTACGCTAAGTTCTTCCAATTATGTCAATGTCATCAGCATATGCGAGTAATTGACTGGACTTTTGAAAGATAGTGCCTCTAGTGTTGACGGACAAAAACGGATGACTTTGGAAGGGATGCTAAAACTGTACATGGTTCTATACCAGATCGTTCCTGTAGAAGCTATCGTGTGCGGCCTTGAAATCGATGAAAAGATGGTGGGTGTCGATTTGATGTTCTTGAGTTTTTTCCAAGATCTGTCGTATAGCGAATATTTGATCGACAGTAGACTTTCCTAGTATAACGCCACACTGATAAAGACCTATCAGGTTATTGATGATGGGCTTTAGACATTCACATATTACAGAAGAAGATTTTGTGATAAATTATCACCTTAAGTTATTCCAGCCCAGATGAAGAGATTATGTGCATTTTTTGACTTAAAAAAAGTCGTTTCCGCAGAATGACAACCATAAAAAGCTGCCACCATTCATTTGTTATCTTTTGACTCCTCCACAATTTTAAATCTGTTAAAATTTAAACTACTTGCATATGACAACGTTCCCATCTTCATCTTATTGCATTTGATTTATCGATTTAGTATTAGTTCATAACTGGTTATTGCCCTCCGACTTAAAAGGTGAAGATTCCCGTATGAATTAACCATTATAAATAATGACCAAGTTAGATCCCCACATTTCTTAAATCCACAGAATAAGTTTTCAGAGTCAAATGCTATCTATTTCACTATATTGTAGAAATGGTAACTCAAATATTGACATTGAATTTTGAGCCAACCAAAACCCAAAAACCAAAAACCAGCTTCAATTCAATATGAACATTTCTCAATGTGGTGCGAGCGTATTTATTTTATTTAAAAATTCAAAAATGCTAATAAATAATTTCGTCAACGCACGATAATAACCAAACCAACGAAATCATTCAATAAGAGTATAATGAAATGTTTATATTCGAATACATAATTTTTTTTTATCATTTTTTTTTCTTAATTTCTTAGTGAAAGCCTCATTTTTTGTCTGCCATACCGTTTACAAAAAAACGAAGAAGAAGATGATGATGATGATACACGAGCTTTAAGACACGTTTTTATTGTAAGGTTGGTGATAAGTATGATTATGACACTTAAATTAACACGAAAAGATTGAACTTATCGATTAAACCCTATACAAAAAACCCTACCATAAAACCTCAATAGGGTTTGTTAGTTAAAGCATCATAATTGTGTCTGGACGTTCTTAAAAGTTTATATGCACTTACATACGTAGATTATATGCTAAATAATATTGACCTTGACATAATAGTTTTGAAACCTTTTTTAATAGTTTTTCTTCTTTTTTTCTTTTCTTAAGTCCACCAATCAGGTCTCAAAATAAAATTCGAATTTTTATGCATTTGTAATGTCAAGGCCAAGTTGAATATTACATCAATAAGTTTTGTTTCTTTTTGAAAAAATACCTTTGAGGCGTTAAGAAATCAAGTTTGAATTGAAAGGAGACTGAGCGATGGTGTTTTTTTTTTTTCAGGGAAACAAGTGGATTTTGTTTTCATTCAAATTTATAGTCATTAAGTTCAATAATATAATGTATGGTGATTTATTGCTTAAGTATAGTTTTACCTACTCATTTGTATTGAGAAATAAAGCTTTGGGGGGTAATAAAACTAGCATACAAAATAAAAAAACAAATGCATTAATTGCTAATTGTTGTTTAGTGTTTAAGAAATAATATAACAAATAAAATAACATAAAACAAAACAAACATTAAGAAATAGAAAGATAACTATCAAGAGTTTAAATCCCTAGTAAGATCCATATAAATGGAGTGATTTTATCTTATTTTTAAAACGGAAGATACTTAACCAAGGGTGATCGTAAATACAACCGGCTCTATTGCTGAGTACTGTGTGTATTCTTTGGTCAAA